>JADLZN010001889.1:957500-1331478 GCA_018155175.1 Sinocyclocheilus anophthalmus | reverse complement strand
GTTTCAGGGACTTGATAGTAGTGGCAAACCGAGCTCAAGGTACGGACCGTGTGCTGAGAGTTTATCTGGAGCAAGCCGGTGTTTGTAGTAGGTTTGGTGTTGACACTTAAATGTGTTTATCGGAATCGGCAATTGTGAAAGAGGAACTTTAGCATGGCTATCAATGTTCGCTATCAAGCGAACGGGTATTTATGAACGGGTAAACTATATGAAAGGGATACACGGTAGGTCAACGTACGGGTATTTACACCTCTGTCGTATGAATAAACAGTGCCAGGGAGTTTGGTTTTGTTAACATGTGATCTTTTCAAAAACTTATTTCCATGTGTGGGGACGCAAAATGAGTTGTTAGCCGTTAGCGGCATTTGTGCCGAGGCTCAAAGAGAAGTTTTGTGAGCTACCCTCACGTTTTCCTTCTAAGCGAAATGTAGGTGTTCTACGTGAAATGTAGGAGCTACCCTGGTAAAAAAAGTAAATCAGGATCCTTGAATAGATATGAATTTATGCACACTTCTGACTTTGAAGTAGGCGCATTTCCTTAAAGTGTTGTTGATAGGAAACGAAAGTATGCCGCAGATTTTAGTTTTGTTTATTGTGCAGGGCTTTAACTTTAGTAAAGAAACACACGAATTATTATTATAATTCAGCTTTTGACGTTAGGTACATCTTGGTGGCCCATAAAAGCCTGACCGCCTAAACTTATAACTGCAGTTGCGATGTTCCGCCTCACAGATAGGGTGGCGCTGTAGTTTTAGGTCATTTTATTAATCTATACATTTCAGTAATGAGATATGTGTAATATTCGCATTAATTCATGCACATATCTGTATGTTGTCTGTAGGGTACTAAGACCTCCAGGTGGAGGGTCAAGCAATCTCTTCGGTGGTTACGAAGAAGACACTTCTGCCTCCAGACGGCCAAACAAAATGTCCTCCTCTGTTTTCGCACCTCCAGAAGAGACCCAGGGGAGTACCAAACGCTCCAATCCCCCAGGTGAGCTTTCAGCAGACAGTGTTTTCTGTCTGGGGCCTCTTGCGCTGTGAGTGAAAAGCATCACCACACTGTTGCTTAGTTTTATGCGTTCGAGACTCTCTTCCCCTATGCAAACAGGGGCACTTTGCATGTTATCTTGTCACTAAAAGCATTATCAAAACCTCTACATCAGTCTAACCAGTCAGTTAACTTTGTGAGATCATACACAGGCTGAACTGATCAGTGATCAGTTAACTGACCTGGTTAAGTGGTCCTCTTCTGTTTGAATTGTAATAATATTTCATGCTGTTTGCATGCTTTGCCCTGAGGGAGCAGGTGCTGAGAATGTCTCTTTGTTTTTTCCTTCACTGTTATACGTGGTGTTTTATAATTGGCCAGGAAGAAACTAACCATGTCACTGTGGTATCATTACTATGGTTTTAGAAATGAACAAGTGGCCCGGCAAAGCAGGGTTATTAATGCTAATTAAAACTAAAATCAAGCTTACTCAAGGAATTGTTTATTACGACTTTAAAAGAAAAGTTTTCAGAATTTTTATCTTATGCAAATGTAAAACATCTTGCATCTTAATCTTAACTGATGTATTCTTCATTTCAAACATGTTAAAATTATTAGAACTTTGAGTAATATATACAGCTCTGATAAAAAAATAAGAGACCACTGTAAAATGATCCGTTTCTCTGGTTTTACTATTTTATAGGTATGCGTTCAAGTAAAATGAATATTATTTCTCCCAAATTCCAAATAAACATTGTAATTTACAGCATGCACTTGCGAAAAATGACAACTGGTCAGAATAACAAAAAAGATGCATTGTTTTCAGACCTCATATAATGCAAAGTAAACGAGTTCATATTTATAAATAAAAAAAAAACACAAGGTTAATGTTTTAAAAGTGTTCAGAAATGACCCTGAGGTGGAATGACCCTGATTTTCAGTCACAACTTTCATGCATCTTGGCATGCTCTCTACCAGTCTTTCACATTGCTGTTGGTTGACATAATAGGTGTTTAAGTCTGGAGATTGGGTTGGCCGTGACAGGGTCTTGATCTGGTGGTCCTCCATCCACAGGCTTTTTTTGACCTGGCCATGTGGCATGGAACATTGTCCTGCTAGAAACCCCAATCCTCAGAGTTGAGGATCATCGTCAGAGCAGAAAGAAGCAAGTTTTCTTCCAGGAAATCCTTGTACGTGGCTTGATTCATGTGCCCTTCACAAAGCCCAATGTGCCTAATTCCAGCTTTGCTGAAGCAGATAATCACCGATCCTCTACCAAATTTCACAGTGGGTGGCTTGTAGGCCTCCCCAGGTTTCCGTTTAACCATTAGACGACCAGGTGTTGGGCAAAGCTGAAAATTGGACACATCCGAGAAGGCCCAGTCCTTAGGGTCTTTTGCAACCTCAGCTGTGTTTCTCATTGTTGAAGTGCTTTTTTCTGGCTTTGCCCTAGAAGCCTGTTTCGAACCGTCATCTCATTGCACTTCACCCCAGCTGTTGTTTGCCATTCTTTTTGTAGGTCACTTGATGTCATCCTACGGTTGTTGGGTGACATTCGAAAGAATTGGCTGTCATCACGATCAGTGGAGAGTTGTTTTTGCTTTCTGCCCGTCTGTAGCTTTGTTGTCCTCAATGTCTAGATTGCAGCTTGACCTTATGAACTGCTGCCTTTGAAATTAAGGATGTTGGAATTCAACAGACACTGGAATGAAACGGCTGCCATACATGTAGAGATGCTGATTTAAGAAAAACTGCGAGTGGTCTTTTAATCTTTCCCAGAGCTTTATATGAAAAACATAACATAATAAATTATAACAATATCTTAATGACATAAAAGGAACAGTGCTACAAAGCTGATAAATTGTGTTGCATATATGGTTGTCTAGTTGAGAATATAATCGGACATGATTGTTTGCAATAAAAACTGCTCTCCCTTAAATTAGTAAATTCCATCTTGCTCATCTTGCTCTATTTAAGCAGCTACAAAAGGAACCTTTGATCTGCATTTTGTCGCTTGCCAAATTAACACAACTATTTATAAAGGTTTTTTAGGAATGTGCATCATGTGTTCTAGCATTGGTGTATCTCAATAAACTCTGATTTATGTGTCTGTTATTGTCTCAGGTGGAAAGAGCAGTGGGATATTTGGGGAGCCAGTGGCTCCTTCGACTCAGAGCAAGCCAGTTCCTCCTGGTGGAGCAGCCAGTAACATCTTTGCGGGTTCAGAGTCGACCCCACCTTCTGTGAAAAGTCAACATCCCAACAAACCAAAGGTAGACCAAACCCATTAGCCTACACCTTGTATTTTTTTCTGGAGCAGCAAATCGGCATATTAGAATGATTCCTGAAGGATCATGTGACACTGAAGACTGGATTAATGCTGGAAATTCAGCTTTGCCATCAGAGTAATAAATATATTAAATAGAAAGTAATTTTAAATGAACATTTCACAATATTACTTTTTTCTAAACAATGTCTGTTTCAAATGTGTTTTTTTTTTTTTTAAATGAACCTTGTTGTGAAGCTTTTTTCTCAAAAAAACATTAAAAAAATGGGTTGACCAGTCCTAATTTTTAAGGGAGTGTTAGGCGACTTCCAAAATGCCATAATAATTTTTTTTATTATGCTTCCAACTCTAAAAATCTGAAAATGTCCACCCATTTCAACTCTAATGCCCTTTTATTCTCTGTAGGACAATTTAAGTGTGGGTGTACCTGCTACTCCAGATCCACCAGGTAAAGAAAACATTAGTCATCTGTTCTTCATGCCCCAGTTTGTTTCACCTCAGTGTTTATTGTTGGCTGGCAGTTCCCTTTCCCACTGTTTTTCTCTCTCTTGCAGCCCCAGTGCCTAAGAAGGAGACTGTAGTTGAGGAAGTGAAGGCGGAGCCAGTGCCCCCTCAACCAACACCTGAAAAAGAGCCAGCAGCCCCTGCACCCGCAGCCAATCAGAATTCTGAGCCAGCCACACAGCAACCAACAGAAAAGGACCATGAGCCACGCCTCGGACCCCGCCCTCGTTCTCACAACAAAGTGCTTAACCCACCAGGTGGAAAGTCCAGTGTGGTTTTCTATTAGCCATAGCCATCATGGTCACTTCCTTTTCTTCCATCTGCTTTTAACCTGTACTAAAACTGATCCTTTCTCATTCTTTTGTTTTTTTCCCCCCTCAAGTCTGTCACTCTTCATTCCTTTTTTGCTTCTGCACTTTTTTTTTTTTTATTATTCATTCCTCACTTTCCTTTTTCCTTTCCATCTACATAGAATCACTGTTGCTGTCGCTCCAAAAACTGAATGGTTATGTTTTCTTTCAAATGGTTTGCATTGACGGTTGTTTCTCTATATGATTATGTTCTCTCAATTTGCTAATGTATTAAATACAAGTTTGCCTCATGAAACTCAGCACAGTCTATGCAGTGTTCAACTGGTACCACTGTTGGTCGCCAAAGCAAACCCTTCAGTATCAGCGTATTCAGATCTTCCTTTGAAAACCAGTGAATGTTTCTTTTGTGCAATAAGGTGACTTCATTTCTAATTTTTTACTCTGCTCTTGCAATTTTTTATTTTTTATTATTATTTTTTTTTCTAATGGCAAGACACCAAGCCAAACGTAAAAGTAGTAGTTTAGATGGCTAACCAAACGCATAGTTTTTGTAACTGATGATCGCCAAAGCACACGTTTGACCATGAATAGAATATGTACAATCAGGCATCTTTAACATATCACCCTATTAAAATGTCCATACATGCATTTGAATGTAACCAGAGACCCTTAAACTCGGAGAATCATCTGATTCTGTACTTGAAAAGATTTGCTGAACCATTGATTCTTTAATATTTCTGTTGAATTTGGCCTTTCCTCACATTAGCCATCTGCTTAATTCTTTACATGGCAGTTGGAAGGTCAAATATGACACGTATGCGTGTGTGTGTGGGCATTTCCCACATTACTGGTGCCATCCCTACCCAAAATACTTCAGTGGTTGCTTGGCAATGTGACTGGCTGCGATGATGTCACAGAGGCCTGTTTCGTACAATACACCTCTGTATTGTTCATTTGTATGCCGTTTTGTATTGCTTATTTTTTTTCCATGACAAAAGGATGTTTCGCCATGTTGCTTGAAATAAACTAACAGAAATCTTCATTAGAAAAGTTACTTGTGTGCATGTGCTTGCTGATTTTTTTTTTTTTTTTTTAGGTTACGGAGTCAAGTCAATATTGTTCAAGGTAGGAGGTATCCGTGATTCTTGAGTACAAAACAGACTAGATAATTACAACTTAACTGGTTTATGTAACTGAATTAATTTGGATTCATGTTTTTGAGCAAAGTCTTAGTCTAATTTTTCAGTGTCATCACTGTCAGATACAAAATTAATTTATACTTGCCATGTAAAATATTTGTAAATGTATAAAAATCTATTTAAACCTACTTATTTCATAACGGGTAAAATATGGGAAAAGGACCTTCAGGGTGGAGGCTGAATTTGATATTCCCTGATTTTATAGTATGTGTAGCATTATAAATGGTATATTTATTTATTTTTTAACCCTCTGGTATTCCTCATTTCCTCATTCCTGCAGTCAAAAGAGAAAACTGAAATGAAAGTACTGTATATTGAGTTTTTTTTGTTCTTTAATGTTTTGTATTTTTAGCGGGTTTCATGGTACTAGGCACCTGTAAATTATGCACCATTTGTTTCTATATTAAATAAATATTAGAAAAAAATCTCTTAATACAGTGTTTAATTAAAACTACAGCAAAGGTATACAGTCAGGTTGGTGCCATCTGGAAAGTCCTAGATGCCTGGGTGTATATAGCCCTGAGTGTGTGTATACACATTTCATTTAGTCATTTAGCAGATGCTTTTATCCAAAGCAACTTACAAATGAGGACAATGGACGCAATCAAAATAAACAAAAGAGCAATGATATGCAAGTGATATAAGTCTCAGCTTAACGCAGTTAAAATTGTACAATAAATAAAAAGAAAATGGATTGAATAGAAAAAGAATAGAGCAAGCTAGTGTTAGAGGCCTTTTTTACTTTTTGTTAATTGTATACAAATAGAATACGAAAAGATTAGAAAAGCTAGTGTTTGTTTTTTTTTAATAAGAAAACAAGCAGTAAATGAATAGAGTGCATGTCTAAAAGGGACAAGTTTTTTTTTTTTAAGAATAGAATTAGAATAGAGAGGGCTATAGTTAGAGGGTCAAATAAATATGGAAGAGATTTTTTTGTTTTTAGCCGATTCTTGAAGATGATTAAGGATTCAGCTGCTCGGATTGGGTTGGGCAGGTCATTCCACCAGGAGGGAACGGTTAATGAAAAAGTCAGTGAAAGTGATGTTGTGCCTCTTTGAGATGGCACAATAAAACAACGTTCACTTGCAGAATGCAAGCTGCGAGAGGGGGGCAACATAAACAAGTAAGAATAGGTAAATGGGTGGCAGGAGCCAGGGGTGGTTTTGTAGGGCAGGGGCATTATGCTTGGGAAAATTTAATGCGAGCCAACTATTGTGAGAAGTGCCAAATAATAAACAGAGGTGTGGACGTGCATTGCTTTTTAGCTCATTAAAAATGTGAAATGTTAAAAATAGTGTGTATTGATTTGTGTTATACCCATATAACAGGGGTACGGGGAAAAGTATTCAGAACCCCCCTTAAAATTCACTCTGTTATATGCAAGCCCATTTGCTAAAATTCTTTTAAGTACATTTTTTTTGCCTCTTAATGTAACACACAAGCACCCCATTGATGACAGAAAAACGTGACATTTTTGCAGATTTATCAATAAAGAAAAACTGAATATCCACTGGTCCTAAGACTTCAGAACCTTTGCTTCAGTTTAGTAGAAGCCCACCCTTTTGAATTTTATTACGAGGCCATGAGTATTTGTGGGAAAGATGCAAACAAAAGGGTTTTTTTTTTGTTTTTTTCACACCTGGATTTGAGGGGATGCCTCTGCCATTCATCCTTGCGATCCTCTCCAGTTGTGTCAGGTGGATGGTTAAAACGTGGGGACAGCCTTTGTAGGTCTCTCCAGAAGATGCTCAATTGGGTTAGTCAAGGCTCTGGCTGGGGCCATTAAAGAAACAGCCACAGAAGTTGGTGTTGAAAAAGCCACTCGTTATTTGGAGGGCTGTGTGCTTAGGTTCATTTTCTTGTTGGAAGGTAAACCTTCGGCCTAGTCTGATGTCCTGAGCACTCTGGAGAAGGTTTTACAGGATATCCCTGTACTTGCCCGCATTCATCTTTCCCTCGATTGCAACCAGGTGTCCTGTCCCTGCAGCTGAAAAACACACACACAGCATGATGCTGCCACCACCATGATTAACTGTTGGGACTGTATTGGACAGGTGATGATGAGCAGTGCCTGGTTTTCTCCACACATAACGCTTAGAATTAAGGCCAAAAAAAGTTCTATCTTGGTCTCATCAAACCAGAGAATCTTATTTCTCACCATCTTGGAGTCCGTCAGGTGTTTTTTAGCAAACTCCATGAAGGCTTTCATGTGTCTTGCACTGAGGAGAGGCATCCGTCGGGCCACTCTGCCATAAAGCCCGACTGGTGGAGGGCTGAAGTGATGGTTGACTTTCTACAACTTTATCCCATCTCCCGACTGCATCTCTGGAGCTCAGCCACAGTGATATTTGGGTTCTTCTTTACGTCTCTCACCAAGGCTCTTCTCCCCCGATATCTCAGTTTGGCCGGACGGCCAGCTCTTGGAAGGGTTCTGGTAGTCCCAAACGTCTTCCATTTAAGGATTATGGCGGCCACTGTGCTCTTAGGAACCTTAAGTGCAGCAGAAATTTTTTGTAACCATGGCCAGATCTGTGCCCTGCCACAATTCTGTCTCTGAGCTCTTTTCGGGCAGTCCTTTGACCTCCTTGGATTGTCAATGTGCTCTGGACATGCAGTGTGAGCGTAAGGTATTATATAGGGACAGGTGTGTGGCTTCCTAATTCAAGGTCCAATCAGTATAATCACAACACAGCTGGACTCAAAGTAAGAGTAGACACACCATCCCAGGATGCCAGAAGAAATGGGCCAGCACCTGAGTTAATATAGGAGCGTCAAAAGCAAAGGTCTGAATTTACTTAGGGGGACCATGGGGATATTGCGTTTTTCTTTTTGTAATAATCTGCAAAATGTCAAACATTCTGTGTGTTTTTCTGCAACATATGGGGTGGCTGTGTGTAATGTAATGAGGCACAACAAATTACACTAAGAGGTTAAGAACATGGCCTGCCATATAAACAAAGAGTGTGAAAAAGGTAAGGGGGGTTGGAATACTTTCCGTTAACCCAAGTATTGATACAGGTGCATCTCAAAAATTAGAATGTCGTGGAAAAGTTAAAAAATTATTTCAGTAATTCAACTCAAATTGATGAAACTCGTGTATTAAATAAATTCAGTGCACACAGACTGAATTAGTTTAAGTCTTTGGTTCTTTTAATTTTGATTATTTTGGCTCACATTTAACAAAACCCAACCAATTCACTATCTCAACAAATCAGAATATGGTGACATGCTAATCAGCTAATCAACTCAAAACACCTGCAAAGTTTTTCTGAGCCTTCAAAATGGTCTCTCATTTTTGGTTCACTAGGCTACACAATCATGGCGAGGACTGCTGATCTGACAGTTTGTCCAGAAGACAATCATTGACACCTTTCACGAGGAGGGTAAGCCACAAACATTCTTTTGCCAAAGAAGCTGGCTGTTCACAGTGAGTGCTGTATCCAAGCATGTTAACATTAAGTTGAGTGGAAGGAAAAAGTGTGGGAAAAAAGATGCACAACCAACCGAGAGAACTGTAGCCTTATGAGGATTGTCAAGCAAAAAATCGATTCAAGAATTTGAGTGAAAAATTCACAAGGAATGGACTGAGGCTCGGGTCAAGCCATCAAGAGCCACCACACACACAGACGTGTCAAGAAATTTGACTACAGTTGTCGTATTCCTCTTCTTAAGCCACTCCTGAACCACAGACAAATGTCAGAGGCGTCTTACCTGGGCTTAAGAGAAGAAGAACTGGACTGTTGCCCAGTGGTCCAAAGCCCTCTTCACGGATGAGAGAAAGTTTTGTATTTCATTTGGAAACCAAGGTTTTAGAGTCTGGAGGAAGGGTGGAGAAGATCATAGCCCAAGTTGCTTGAAGTTTAGTGTTAAGTTTCCACAGTCTGTGATTGATTTGGGGTGCAATGTCATCTGCTAATGTTGGTCCATTGTGTTTTTTGAAAAAAAATGTCACTGCACCCGTTTACCAAGAAAATTGATGGAGCACTTTCATGAGTTCCTTTTCTGCGGACCAGCTTTTTGAAGGATGCTGATTTTCATTTTTCCGCGGATTGGGGGGCACCTGCCCACACTACCAAAAAGCACCAAAAGGTGGTAAAATGCCCATGGTGTTGGTGTGTGCTGGGGGGGAAACGGGCCAGCGGAAATACCAGACGACCCCCATAGAGGATCTTATGGGGTATTGTACAAGGGAAAAATGAGAAAACAAAGAGGACCACAAAATGCAGCTGAGCTTGCCGGACACTGTCAAAGAAACCTGGGCTCCATACCACCTCAGCAGTGCCACAAAATGACCACCTCCATGCCACGCCGAATTGAGAAAGTAATTAAAGCAAAAGGAGCCCCTAACAAGTATTGAGTACATGTAAAGTAAAAGAACATACTTTCCAGAAGGACAACAATTTCACTAAAAACAAATGGTTTTAGTGGTCGTTATGAAGCTTCTAATTGGTGAGATTAGGGGGAAAATTGGTGGGTTTTTTGTAAAGTGAGCCAAATCGATCACAATTTAAAAGAACCAAAGATTAAAGACTTTCAGTCTGTGGCACTGAATTTTTAATTACACGGGAGTTTCACAATTTGAGTTGGGAATTACTTGAAAATACAAGAAACTTTTTCCACGACATTTATTATTGAGATGCATCTGTGTGAATATATATATATATATATATGCTTATTAGACATTTTCAGGCATCATTTTATTATATCTTGCATTTAGATATTTTGGACATTTCCTATTTATTTCTTATAGGGCCGATTTTTAGGACCATTTAACGTTTTCTAAAATTTTTGTACTGTATGTTCATATGACAAGTGCCACAACATTTTTTCACAAAAGTTTTGTACCATTCTTATAAAATTTAATTTGTGTCTTAAATGACCATCAAAGACCACCAGAGGTCTAAATAAATGCCCTTTACGTTTACATTTTGTTTGAGTAATGTTTCTTTAAAAAAAAAATTGTTGATATATGATTGTGATAGTTTTATGAGTTTTGTTCAATAATCAGTGCAGAAACGCAAACAACTAATTTTTAGCAAAAACTTCACACAGGAATTTAATTTAAATGTACAGTTTCTTTTTGAATGAATTTGGCTGCAGACTGTGCCACACACTGCCAATTGCGTTAATCGCAATCCCATTTGAAGACGCGTGGGGGCTAGAGAGCAACATGATGCAATCTGTGATGGGTTTGGCAAGAACTTTTGCGGACGGCTCTAAAAAAATGTTTCTGTGATGCTTTAAACCGATTATCTTCAACCGGGGAAAGTGACCTCACATGTGTGATTCCCTGGGCCCCTGATTTATCGGCTTCTGTTTACACAGAGTACTCGATAATAAAAAAAACTCAAGTCAAAGAAGGATGTGTGTATTAATCAATGCACTAATGTTTGCGTTTAATACTTGTTCACGGCATAGGATACATTAAATAGCATAATTCATGTCGTTAAGGTTGTTGGAGCACAGCAGCGATGCGCTGTGACGTCAGCTGGCCCCTCCATCATCATCGTCAGTCTGCGAGGGTCACCGACGGAAACAGCATCACGAGCCACCGGACTGTGATGCCAAAAATGATCAGTCTCACATAACGCTCCGATTGTCAATGACAACGCGAACCCATAGGCACATCGCACGGTAGCTATTTATTCTCGTATTTATTTATTTATTAATACTCGGGTATTTTTTTCCTCCATTGATATTTCGGTAATGGCTGTGCTCGCGAGCTGCGGCTGTTGAGAGGCAGGTGCATCGTCGCACAGACGCTCGCTGGGCGTGATGCGATGCGATGCGATGGGTTTGGCTCCAGCGCAGCGATGAGACGGACGCAACCGGAGGATCGTCGAGCAGCAGCGGCGAGGCGCGTGTGATCGAGCCGCCGACACTGTGGCGCAGGAGCACCGGCGGCGAAGAGGGCTCGTCCCCTCCCGTGAGCTCCGTCTGATCGACAAATACTGAATATTACACGGTCGTGCGTCCCGAAATCCGGCGGTCGCTAGTGCAACCGGGCCGTGGAGCGAAGCGGCATCATGTGCACCTGATGACATTGTCATGAACTCATAGAAGCCGTTTCGCCATTTCTATTCGCGTCGCCGGTGTGTTATTTACTCTTTCTCTAGTAACGAGCTCCGACCAAACGCCGCCAGGATGATGGAGCTGGACGAGGTGGTGTACCAGGATGACTACGGGGCCGTGTCCGTCATGTCAGAGCGGGTGTCGGGCCTGGCCAGCAGCATTTACCGCGAGTTTGAGCGCCTCATCAAGAGCTACGACGAGGAGGTGGTGAAGGAGCTGATGCCGCTGGTGGTGAACGTCCTGGAGAACCTCGACTCGGTGTTAACGGAGAACCAGGAGCACGAGGTGGAGCTGGAGCTCCTCAAGGAGGACAACGAGCAGCTCATCACGCAGTATGAACGGGAGAAAGCGCTGCGCAAACAGGCGGAGGAGGTAAACTCTAATAACGGTATTATAATTTCATCACACACCCTTTCATTCTCTTCGTATTATTTGATCATAACGGGGTCTGTAAACATTTACAAGAGCCCTGTAAACACTGACACCGGCTCTTTAACCCTGTCAAGCCTGGCATATGACATAATAGTGAATCTTGTTGAAATGGAACCGCTTATAGAACCTGTATAGAAGATGAACATTCTGACAGCTTGTAAATCTGTTACGTTTTTATGACGGTATAACAGACATAAAAATATAAGATGTAACTCTCTCCCCTGGTTTCACAGACAAGTCTTAAGCCTAGTCCCAGACTAAAATGTAATTCTGAGCTATTTCAACTGAAAGAAACGTGCGCTGACTGATCTTAAAATATATCAATGCCTTTGTTTTGTCTCAAGATGTACACCAATAATGTTTTTTCTAAGGCATGTTAAAAATAAATGACTTAAATGTCCTAATCTTGGTTTAGTCTAAGCCCTGTCTGTGAAACGGGGCCTAAATCTCCCCAAAATATGACTTTGTAAGATGATATTTAAATGCATGGTTTTATGCTCAAAGCTCTGGAGTTTTAATTATTGGGTCCATAACATAATGCAATGCAACACAATGATGATTGAGAGATGTATAAATAATTGTTCCTCAAAAGCCTGTTGTATCATATTTGATACTTAGCCTACGTTTTTAGAATCATACTAAAAGGTCTTTTACTTATTAAAAAGGGTAAACTATCAATTACATAATCAATTACAGAAGGCACATTTGTGAATCTTGCAAATTTTTGATCATGTTGATAATTTGGAGGCCATAGAAATTCATGCAGAAAATATGATACTGTAGGCTTTATAGGGTTAAAGCCTCTATCTATACACATTAGTATGAAATGCTACCTTCTTGCTTTACTTACACACAGAAACTCGTGTTGTAAACAGCTATTGTGGTTTGACCTGGTCAGTTCATTGTCCTTGAACCTGGGATGTCCACTTGAGAAACTTAAGCCAACAATGCACTATAGTCATATGCACTACAGTTCTTCCATCAACTCCTGCTTTGTCCCGTAAAGAAAATTGTATGTGTTTCTCAGCCTATACTTGCTGGAAACAAATCTCTAAATCTCCTACAAAAGATTATCTCATAGACGTTTATACATAAGTAATAAGCAGACAAACACTCTCATCTTGTTTGGGTGTCAGCACAGGCACTGCTACTATGACTAGACAGCTACAGGGAACAGATGCCCTTTATGACTCTTCACATGCATCGTCGCTACATGCTAACACATTTTCCAAACGTAACTGTATTATCGACTGCACTCCCGGAACATTATTGGGATTCTCCTTGTGTTAAGCTTTATAGCAGAGTTTAGACTGTAGCATGTAATCAAAATGTGAGTGTGTTTCCTCTTTAAGCGCAAGTCATTGTTGTAATTGTAAAGATTTAGTGTGTGAATATATAAAGGAGAGTAAGGGATGATAGATCTGTCATAACTGAGCAATGTACTTTAAGAGCTTATTGTATCAGAAGACAGTAAAAAGTACAAAAAAGAGAAAGTACAGGCTGTTTTTCAGTATCGTAGATGTTACAGAGAAGGAGCGTGATTATGAAATGCAGTAACTGCAGTGATGCTTCCCACCCATTTCTTGATTACTTCCGATTTGTCTTGGTATTTCAACATGAAAGCCGTCCACACTATTTATTCTTCTAGATCTATTTCTTTATTTTAAAGATATTTTTCTCTTTTATTTTATTTTTTTTCTAAATTTTATTTTTCAATTTTTATTCCAAAGAATCTGCATTTTTAAATGTTTTTTCCCCCCCATTTTTTAAATTTATTTCTAGACTATATTTATACATGGTCCCATAAAATATATTAATACTATAAACTGTATAATGAGCAGTTCACTCAAGTCTATTGTGCATTTTCCCAGTTGCAGCCTCTTGTCCTAAAATAATTGACGCCAGTAAGGAATTTTGCATGTAGCAGGCTTGTTTCTACTGCAGAAAGAAATAGGCTATGGTTTAAAATAATACAATTAATTAAATCAAATAGTTAAGTGTTAGGGATGGGTGTTTTTATGCTTTATTGCAGCAATGCAAAGACTTATTTGCTTGGGGTGCAGAGGACAAAAGTGGGAGGATGATGGGCAGGGAGGGTGATTATGGGTAATCAATTTTCTCATAGAAGGAGGCTGGCTGATGCTGTAACTCGATTCCCATGTTATTAGACGGACAGAAAGCACAGAGTGAGTGAGATAGTGAGGGATGGAGGGATGGAGAGAGGGGGTAAACATCATTCTCCAGTTTCACATCCTGTGGGATTATGGCAGTAGACTATAAAAAAGTGTTATCTAAAAGTGATGCTTAACAGTATAAAAGCTTAATGAATACTGATTATTTACGACATGCACAAGGCATAAGATATAAAGCATATAATAATTGCTGTTAATAGTGTTCATGGTCTGTTTGATTACGTCTTTAATTTTTCCGTACATTTCTGCCATATGTACATTGACTGACAGTCACCACTGATAAGCTACCACTAAATATTGTAGAAACTTAATTTGCTGTAAAGTTGCTTTGCAATGATTTGTATCGTGAAATGCGCTGTACAAATAAAATTGAATTGAAAAAATTGAATAAGAATGTTTTTGCTTCATAATCACATCTTTCTGATGTATGGTGGCATGACCGGTGCACTTGGCTCTACTCCAGCTTGTCACATTTCATTTTTTTCATTAAAATCTCATATCCCTGCTTAATATGCAAGACAAACGCAAGCAAGATTGTAAGTTACTTCCTACAAAAAGTGTAAACACTGTGACTCTGCATATTAGTCATTATTTTGGTGGCATCCCAACCAGCCTGACACGGCAATATAGTCTCAGCCAATGCCACAAGTTTTGGGCGAACCAGTTGCAGACAGAGAGATCTATTTTGAAACACTCGTTATTTTGTGTATTCTATTCAGTGTAACTAGTGATGCAGAAAATACACACTTCACCTTTAATGGTAAACTGCAGTATTGAATGAGGGATATTGTTATGTCAAGGACTCAAGGTATAACAAGAACTCAAATTAGCATTCTGGAATTACATTATGAAAAGCATTACATCCCATATGTAGACATGCTTCTGATATGAGGTGTATATAGTACTCTAGAAATGACTTCTAGTCAAAACACTCATTAGAATGACACGATCGGCCTAGTGGGATGTGTTCACTGAAGACGGATTTTAAATTTATAGTGTTAGATAGAGTGCATTTGGTTTTTCCCTCTCTTTGCAGTGCTAGGATTACTGAATTCCAGGAGGCTGTTTGTGGCTGGGCCGCACTGCAGAAAGAGCCTATTGTGTTCCATTTAAATCCTTGCAGCTCAAAGTCAACACACACTGCACTTGGAGTGTGTGGGTATAAAACTGTGTGTGTAAATGTGACTGTATTGTATTCGAAGAACAGTCCCGTCTCAAAAATGCTTTTTGACCTTGTGCTGTTCTGCTTCATAATGTGGTTATGGATAATTTTGCACTCAAATCAGTTTTGCATACACACACACTCACGCATTGTTATATCTCAAAGATCACATACATCTGTCTGTCTGTCTGTTTTATCTATCTATCTATCTCCGTCTGTCCGTCCGTCCGTCCATCCGTCCCTCCCTCCAATTCAGGCTGTAAGATAAAGGATCTGACCTTGTGTGTGTTTGTGTGTTAACAGAAGTTCATTGAATTTGAAGATGCCTTGGAGGCAGACAAGAAGGAGTTGCAGACCATGGTGGAGACTTTGGAGCTACAAACAAAACAACTCGAGCTGAAGACCAAGAACTATGCTGACCAGAGTGAGTCTGTGCACTCAACTACTTTCGTTCATGCACACAAATTGACACAAACTGAAATTTGAGTTTCTTGCACTATG
Source organism: Sinocyclocheilus anophthalmus (assembly GCA_018155175.1). Taxonomy (NCBI): domain Eukaryota; kingdom Metazoa; phylum Chordata; class Actinopteri; order Cypriniformes; family Cyprinidae; genus Sinocyclocheilus; species Sinocyclocheilus anophthalmus. Next base: position 1,315,828 of record JADLZN010001889.1, on the reverse strand, counting down.
CATTTGTGATGTTCCTCTCTTGTAGTCTCTCGTCTGGAAGAACGAGAATCAGACATGAAGAAAGAGTACAACGCCCTTCACCAGCGCCATACGGAGGTCAGTAAAGCCCCCCAGCACAGAACGATAACTCAAATTAACACAGGGTTCCCATGATAATAGAAAACCTGGGAATAAGGATGAAAAAGTGTAGGAAATGTAGGAAAAGTTATGGAATAAATAAATAAAATATTATGAAAGTTAATGGAAATTTCCATATTGGATATACTTTTTTCTAGTTATTTTATTTATTTATTTAAAACATGTTTTACCTGCTAAAAATAGCTTTTTGTGATTGTGATCTTGATATATTTATTTTTTGGCATGGAAAATGAGTGGAAACATAATGGAAATTCATTAGTCTAAAGTTGTGGGGACACTATTAGCAATAACTTGAAAGTTACAAATACAAAGCTCCACTTCTTGAAAATCTCAGCATATACACTGACATTGTTTTTGTTTTTCTATAGATGATACAGACATATGTGGAACACATTGAGCGCTCAAAGATGCAACAGTCAGGCAGCAATCAGTCCGAGTCTACAGGCTGTGGACGGACGTGAGTAACTTGTATAATCAGCATGATGCGGCCATTCCAAGCCTTCATTCACACGAAGAGTTCAGAATGTGCATTTGGAATTCATTTGTGTTTTGCATGTTTCTTTTGTGCTATTAAATAAACATGTTCTGTTGGTAACCAGTTGGAAGAATTCCTCTGATTAGTTCTAAGCAGAATTGAATATTTAGAATTAATATTTAGAATTTTGAACTGCAAACTCATTTTGGAGCATCAGCTGTGACTGTATATTGCAGTTTAGCTGTAGGTATTGGATGATTTAGATTTTGATGATAAAAAATGGTCCATTATTAAGACAGTTGTCTTGGAGACAGTGTTGCTAGGCGCTGGGTGATGATGCTCAGTGACAGTTTGTCATGTCTTGCTTAGTCAGAGCTAGAGTTGTGGCTAGCTTGTAGTCAAACTCAATTATAAACACATCTCCACACATTTCACACATTTCTTTTTTCATTTAAACACAGTCAGTTGATTTCAACTGATTAAGCATTGCCATAGACAAACTTGCAGTTTTCAATTTTGGTACAGATTTGTGAGATTAGTCAGAAGTGATGCCTTTTGCCTAAGAAAAACAAAGCTTAATTTAATGTTACTTAGTTTAATGTTACTAATTTACTAAATCATTAGATACAGATATTTTAGATGGGTTTAGGTTTTTAACCTCGACATAACCTAGCAGAATGAGAGTCAACTGCACTGATAACTCATTTAACCACAGAATGTAAGAAATATTTTTAGTTTTTTAGAGGTGGGTGATATACCGGTAGACATGATTAACCGGTAGAAATTTGTCAACCAGTAGAGATTTTGAACTATTGTCTCTATTGTGGTTACACGCTCATGTGATGTTGCTGTGCTACGTGGTCAGGAAAATTTATCGTTTGTGTGCTTTAAGTTTGGCTGTTAAAAAACAAGCCGTTTTAAGCCGTTGAAACCCAATCAGCAGCGAAAAAGAACTCAAACAGTCTGAGAGACTGTTTCTGAGTGCTGTCTGAGAGGCGCGCACATGAAGACTGTGTTCATAGAGTTATTTTTGACTCTTTATAGTCATTGAACGGTTAAAGGGGTCATCGGATGCTACATGCTGTAAGGTCCACACACTTGGCCCAGTGAAGGTATCCAGTGGTGGATGAAGGTTTCTTGCGTGTTCGTTCTTTTCAGCGCGCAGAGTTATTTTAATATCTAATCTGACTCCATTTTAGTATGACCTCGAATTTAGGTTGAAAGGCAAATTGGTTGTTTGTCTGTCTCTAATTATTCTGACATTCGATTATTCTAGTTAAGTCTTGATTTCATATTTACTCGTTCATTAGGAATCTATGTCGCTTAGGGTGCCTCACGGCGGCCGCTATGCGTGGGACCCACGATCACAAACTCGCCAGTTTGACCCTTAGCCAGAGGTTTATGACTAATCTGTTTAGCCCCCTACAGTTACCCATGTAATGCTCAAAAACATTAATCAGCGGTTCTGCTAGACCCTTTGTCTAGCCCCCGATAGTTAATATAACTACGTACAACTTGATTAACTCTGAAATCAAATACATGGTTACTGTAACTGAGTACAACTTAAACTAAGGTAAAGCGGTTAGTCAGAAATCTAGAATCTCACCTGATGTGCCCCATGCTCCATCTCACCTGAGATCTAGTATGCACTTAACCCTGGACGCAGCTTTGCGGAAACATAAGCCTTCACTTAATCTACTTGAGGAAATAATTTCAAAGTCAGAATACGTCAAATGTAACTATTTATTATCAGTCAGGTAAATATGTGTTATGCCAATTATCTCCATAGCCAATTCAACAATATTAAATCAGTACAAGACATCAAATTCTCAAAGACGAATCTAAGAGTAAGATACATACCTGACTTTTAGGAAAATACAAAGTATGAAGTGTGTGGACACACTTCATACTACGGGCTTTCTGGCTACAGAATCGCCCCAACCCTTTTGGTGCAATCCTTTAAATACAAAACCAAGATAAAACATCCCCCCAGTGGAGGCATGTACAGACTATTGGAATTTACATTAACCCAGGTCCAAGACCTGGGTGGTTTGCACCTCAATGGGAAACAGAAGGTAATTTGCATGAAATGACCCTCTGCGGTAATCGAAGTATCTCTTAACTCTTAGGATCAGTATTATCTTTTAATCTACTTTTGTAAGATTAAGACCATTTTACCACTCACCCTGAGACTATTCAAATTATACCAAACATGACTGTAAATATCACTTGCATTCATATAGAACATTATACTATTGACCATTCTGAGTGAATCAAGTGGAGGGAGGAGATGAAAAGGAACTGATGCATATGTGAGAGAGGCGTTTCCTGCACCGCCACTCTGTGGGGTGTCTCGAAGATGCCTGTGTATGTTTGTATTGTCTGTTTCTCAGGGGATCAAAGTATCTGAGTTTCGGAACTGATGCATATGTGAGGGATGTTTTCCCGCATTTTCTCTCAGAGAGATGCGGAAACATATGTCTGTATGTTAATGCACTGTGTGTTTATTGTCTGTCTCAGAAGATCAAAGTGTCTGAGGTTCTGTAATTCTTACAATGTACTTTTACAAGTTGTTTGAACTGAAATGTGTTTTGGCAGTGTGTGTATACAACCACCCTATAATGATAAAAAATACACCCAGTGGTTATTTTTAATTTACTAAAATCTTTACCCCTTTCTCAAATCGAGCCGATCTCAGATGCCTGTCTCTGTGACCCCTCCCACGATAGTTTGATTGACAGTAGCGTTTCAGCACAGACTGGACTGGCGTCTTACCTTAGCTCCGCCCTGAGTGAGCCGTCATCAGTCCGCCATTGTTTCACCGCTGGAGCAGATGTAGACAAGAATGAATTCTAAGCGATTGAGGCGTTCTGTTGTTGGATGTAATAATGAACATAGCAGTCGTCATTTACTCCCGACATCTGAGCCGCTGAACACGCAGTGGCTTACGTTTGTTTCTAAAGGGAATGCACCCCCCGATCTACATAAATGCGTCTATGTTCGCGCGAATCATTCATGATCCAGCCAGCCTCATCTACAGAAGAAGTGAATACAATGTTTTGTAATGAATCTTTGCAAAACGCCTTTCCTAATAATGTGCTAATTAGCAAGTTTCACGATGAATGCGGCTAAAGTAAACAGTCCCTCAGAGAGCAGCTCGGAAGAGAGGGGCGGGGTCAGCAGAGCTCATTAACATTTAAAGGAAAATGCTACAAAACGGCTTGCTCTGAAAAGAGCTGTTTTTGACAGGGTAAAAAATGTGTAAAAAACCCTACCATTGAGAAATTTTAACCAAACTATGTTACAGACATTTTTTCAGCCTAAAGAATCATATCAACTTGTGGAAAAATGGGCATCCGATGACCACTTAAATACACACATGTATGTGTCAAAATGCCCATCTTTGCAAGTATCCTCATAAACACAGCAATTAAGGTCATAAGTGAAAGCAAAAAGCTGAGAAAGAAAACACGTTTAACAGTATATTGGATCCAGGCAGCTCTTAAATTGACAGCAGTCTAATATTCCTGCTGTCTGTCATTCATGTTAATCAAACAATAAAAGAGAGAAAATCTCTCATTACGCTTTACTAAATCACTTTTGTAACTTTAATAAGAAGAAATATATATTTAATTTACACAGTGAAGAATATGCAATGTTTTAATACATTTGATTACTTTATACAATATATATAGCATGTCTTATTTATTTGTTCTACTGTAGTAGTATTGCTTGTAATTAGTTTCTTATTTAGTTGCCTGGGGACGGTTTACGTGTTTTTCAGTGAGCTTGGTTTATTTATTATTTATTTTTAAATTCGGCTTAATAGTAGTTTTTTGTGATATGACACTGGTGACAGAATTGAAATTTTTATGTATAAAAAGGTGAATATTCATAAAGACCTGATTTGAAAGCAATAATAACAGATTGTGATAATACAGTCTATTGTTACAATGAAAATAAAATTATCATTCTGATATATATTGTTACCATGGGAAAAAAAAAAATATATATATACAGGGGGGGAAAAAAGTATTTAGTCAGCTACCAATTGTGCAAGTTCTTCCACTTAAAAAAGATGAGAGAGGCCTGTAATATTCAACATAGGTATACCTCAACTATGAGAGACAAAATGAGGGGAAAAAAAAATCCAGAAAATCACATTGTAAGATTTTTAAAGAATTAATTGGTAAATTCCTTTGGTAAAATAAGTATTTGGTCACCTACAAACAAGCAAGATTTCTGGCTCTCACAGCCCTGTAACTTCTTCTTTAAGAGGCTCATCTGTCCTCCACCCGTTACCTGTATTAATGGCATCAGTTTGAAAAGTATAAAAGTATAAAAGACACCTGTCCACAACCTCAAACAGTAACACTCCAAACTCCACCATGGCCAAGACCAAAGAGTCAAAGAGTCAAAGGACACCAGAAACAAAATTGAGACCTGCACCAGTCTGGGAAGACTGAATCTGCAATAGGTAAGCAGCTTGGTGTGAAGAAATCACCTGTGGGAGCAATTATTAGAAAATGGAAGACGAACAAGACCACTGATAATCTCCCTCGATCTGGGGCTACACGCAAGATCTCACCCCGTGGGGTCAAAATGATCACAAGAACTGTGAGCAAAAAAAATCCCAGAACCACACGGGGGGACCTAGTGAATGACCTGCAGAGAGCTGGGACAAAAGTAACAAAGGCTAACCTCAGTAACACACTGCGCCGCCAGGGACTCTAATCCTGCAGTGCCAGAGGTGTCCCCCTGCTTAAGCCAGTACATGTCCAGGCCCGTCTGAAGTTTGCTAGAGAGCATTTGGATGATCCAGAAGAGGATTGGGAGAATGACATATGGTCAGATGAAACCAAAATATGATGTGACATGTGGCCACGTAGGGTGACCCATACTCTGGAATAGTGTCTGCATTTTACCCATCAAAGGCAACACACAGCAGTGACACACACACACACGTGAACACACACCGGAGCATAGAATTAGAACTTTTTGGTAAAAAAAAATCAACTTGTCGTGTTTGGAGGAGAGAGAATGCTGAGTTGCATCCAAAGAACCCCATACCTACTGTGAAGCATGGGGGTAAAAACATCATGCTTTGGGGCTGTTTTTGCAAAGGGACCAGGACGACTGATCCGTGTAAACGAAAGAATGAATGGGGGCATGTATCGTGAGATTTGGAGTGAAAACCTCCTTCCATCAGCAAAGGCATTGAAGATGAAACGTGGCTGGGTCTTTCAGCATGAAAATGATCCCAAACACACCGCCCGGGCAAGAAGGAGTGGCTTCGTAAGAAGCATTTCAGGGTCCTGGAGTGGCCTAGCCAGTCTCCAGATCTCAACCCCATGGAAAATCTTTGGAGGGAGTTGAAAATACGTGTTGCCCAGCGACAGCCCCAAAAAATTACTGCTCTAGAGGAGATCTGCATGGAGAAATGAGCCAAAATACCAGCAACAGTATGTGAAAACCTTGTGAAGACTTACAGAAAAACGTTTGACCTCTGTCATTGCCAACAAAGGGTATAGAACAAAGTATTGAGATGAAATTTTGTTATGACCAAATACTTATTTTCCACCATAATTTGCCAATAAATTCTTTAAAAATCCCTACAATGTGATTTTCTGGATTTTTGTCTCATCGTTGAGGTATACCTATGATGAAAATTAAAGGCCCTCTCATCGTTTTAAGTGGGAGAACTTGCACAATTGGTGGCTGACTAAATATTTTTTCCCCACTGTATCTTATATATATGATATATAATATATACAAACCCGATTCCAAAAAAGTTGGGACAAATTGTGAATAAAAACAGAATGCAATGATGTGGAAGTTTCAAATGTCAATTTTATTCAGAATACAACATAGATGACACAAAGGTTTAAACTGAGAAAATGTATAATTTTAAGGGAAAAAATAAGTTGATTTTAAATTATGGCATCAACACATCTCAAAAAAAGTTGGGACAAGGCCATGTTTACCACTGTGTGGCATCCCCTCTTCTTTTTCTAACAGTCTGCAAACGTCTGGGGACTAAGGAGACAAGTTGCTCAAGTTTAGGAAAAGGAATGTTGTCCCATTCTTGTCTAAAACAGGCTTCTAGTTGCTCAACTGTCTAAGGTCTTCTTTGTCACATCTTCCTCTATGAAGCGCCAAATGTTTTCTATGGGTGAAAGATCTGGACTGCAGGCTGGCCATTTCAGTACCCGGATCCTTCTTCTACGCAGCCATGATGTTGTAATTGATGCAGTATGTGGTCTGGCATTGTCATGTTGGAAAATGCAAGGTCTTCCCTGAAAGATAAGACGTCTGGATGGGAGCATATGTTGTTCTAGAACTTGGATATACCTTTCAGCATTTATGGTGCCTTTCCAGATGTGTAAGCTGCCCATGCCACACGCACTCATGCAACCCCATACCATCAGAGATGCAGGCTTCTGAAATGAGAGCTGATAACAACTTGGGTTGTCCTTGTACTCTTTAGTCCGGATGACATGGCGTCCCAGTTTTCCAAAAAGAACTTCAAATTTTGATTAGTCTGACCACAGAACAGTTTTCCACTTTGCCACAGTCCATTTTAAATGAGCTTTGGCCCAGAGAAAACGCCTGCGCTTCTAGATCATGTTTAGATATGGCTTCTTTTTTGACCTATAGAGTTTTAGCCGGCAACGGCAAATGGCACGGTGGATTGTGTTCACCGACAATGTTTTCTGGAAGTATTCCTGAGCCCATGTTGTGATTTCCATTACAGTAGCATTCCTGTATGTGATGCAGTGCCATCTAAGGTCCCGAAGATCACGGGCATCCAGTATGGTTTTCCAGCCTTGACCCTTACGCACAGAGATTGTTCCAGATTCTCTGAATCTTTGGATGATATTATGCACTGTAGATGATGATAACTTCAAACTCTTTGCAATTTTTTGGAATTGGGTTTGTATAAATATAAGATTTTGGTCTTATAGCCCACCCCTATTTTGTACAAATACATACTTTATCATAATGAAATACAAAATAACATTATGAAATAATAAGTTATCCAGTCGCACAGTCCATAATTGCGACAATCAAGGTGTTGCTTGTAGTTTCATCATGTTTTCAATTTCAGCATAAGTCAGTTCCATGCTGTGTATACTGTACATAATGTGATGTTATGTCCTGTGTCAGTATAGTGTGACTGTGTTTGTGAGTGTGCGTGTGTTTACCTTCTTTTTGTTTGTTTGTTTCTTTCTTTCTGTGCGTGTGCCGCTGTGTGTGTCTCTGCAGTCAACGACATAACTGGAGGAAAAGGTAAAAATGCCCCGCAATCTCTGACAGCTCCCCAAACCTCTGTGTTTCCCTGCAGTCATTATATCTCCCATTTTACTCTTTAAAATAAAAAATGACCCTGCCGTCCACCCAAACTCCCAGTTTAACAGTCTTGAAGTCAGAGCCTGAGAAACCTGTACCTCTTTCTCCTATGTGGTTTTGTGTCTATATGTGTTTTCATCCTGTCCGTTGCATTTATGCTCTTGTTGATGTGCTAGTGTTGGTTTATTGTTTGAAATATTTAACCTTTCCTGTCTCTCTTTCTTTTTCTGCAGTAAAACAGAGCGCCCCCCATCACTGAGTTTGTTTCCTGGCGGAGATGGCATGGTACGTGGGGGTCCTGGGGGGGCTAGAATGGTTTCGTCAGACATCTGGCATTCCAGCGATCTCAGCAGACCTGTCTACGCCCCTGGCTACCAGGTGTGACAGATATGACTCCGCCCCAACGCGTCAGGGGAGGAGTCATGATAATCATCATTCTCTCAGCCACGCCCCCTTATGCCTGCTTGTGTCAAGATCAGGTTCATGGGTGGTTTTTTTGATGGACACCAGCAGGCCTCCAAGGGTCCATCATTTTGGTTTGGCCGTCCATCCTCTGCCATGTCCTGTGACGTCTTTGTCTTATTTTAGCCATCTGAAATGAACAGATGTGTTTTAAAAAAGCTGATTTAATGAACTGAATCTCACCTACATGAAGCATCTGTCAGCTGTGCACACATAACTATACATCTGTTCTTTGAAGGAAGAGAAAAAAAACGTGATTCTTCACTTCCTGTTTTCCAAATAACTCAAGTCACATGAGTATAAAGCAGTTTGAGTTATGTTTGACAAAGCTTATGTTTTTTTTTTATCTGTGGACCTTATATGTTGCCCATAGAGTTATTGTAAAGATAAATATCTTGAAACTGGAAGGATGTAGTGGTACTTCACAGATATTTTATTATTTGTAAATGTTTTACATTTGCATGTGTGTATTTGTATTACAATATATTTTTGTAAGTATAAATGTTTATCAATCAAACTAGTCAAAGCGATACCAAATTAACTAGTTTAGAAGGTTAAGTTTAGAAGTTTAGCAGAGTGTGTTAATTATTAAAATATGTATGTGATATGTTGTTCTCTCTGTGTTAAGGAGGATGGCTCAGATTCAGACTCGGTCGCAGCCACACCCAGCAGCACAGGGAGCAAATCAAACACTCCCACTTCGTCTGTTCCCTCGGCAACAGTTACCCCTATGAATGATGGGCTGGTATCGGTGGGAGGGTTCGACATGTCCCGGGGGCCGGGCCGCAAGAATGCAAAGCGTCTTAGTAGAAACATGGAGGTGCAGGTCTCTCAGGAAACCAGGAACGTCAGCATTGGTGAGAAAGGAAGAACTGTGACAAAGAATAAACACTGAATAAAAGAACAAAGAAAACTAGTGATTGACCGATTAAGTTTTTTAAAAAAGGCAGATGCCAATGCTGATGTTCATCAATATATCGATGTATGTTAACATATTCCCGTTGAAGAGTTTGGGGTCAGCATGATTTTTTAATGTTTTTAAAAGAAGTCTCCTTTGGTTATCAAGGCTGCGTTTATTTGAACAAAAAAGTTAGTTTAATGCATCCTTACTGAATAGAAGTATTTTAAATCTTACTGACGCCAAACTTTTAACTGTTTTAAAATGTTATTTTATTCTAAACTTTTATATTTTAAAGGAAATGTAAAGATTGTAAATAGCACATCCGCAACATTGTTTCAATAAAATTAATCATAATATTCACTACATATTTAATTCATTTTAAATAGTTAAAATTAATCATATAATAATTTGATTATATAGTAATCATATAATGATAACAGTAATTTAACTTGACAAGTAATAAATATTCTCCTTGATATTGTTCTGAAATCTTATTATAGTATAGCTGATGCTAATAGGTAAAAAATGTCAGATATCAGCCTTGCTGATTGACCGGCCACTACTGGAAACCCCTCCAGTCACTTGCATTATAAGTAAAGAAACAATTTGTACTGACATTTCATGTGCATCACACATAATGCATTGATTAAATCCAAACATGATTTGACAATGCCAAATAAAGGCATGCGGCATTTGTGTGCATTCTACAGATTGCAGAAGTCCAATTTTTCATTACAGGAAAATGACTGTCTTCATTTAATTTTCATTTGTGTGTTGTCTGTAGGTATGGGCAGTAGTGATGAATGGTCAGAGTTTCAGGAAATTATAGACTCAACACCAGAGCTAGATATGTGCTTGGACCCTCGAATCTTCGGAGGAGGAAACAGGTAGACGGATACATATCATTCACACAATTAAATACTGAATAAAAGCACAAAACACCCGATCAATACAAAAAGACCATCAAAGTTAAAGTTCTAAATCATTTAAAAAAATGCTGTTTAGAAAGTGGCTTTGTGTAATATAAAGAATTCAGCAAAAAACATTCAAGCTTCGAAGTGAAATAAGGCACAGAAATAATGAGGAATGCTCTTGTTCCTTTGAAGTCCTTCTCAGGGCATAGTGAATGAGGCATTCGGCATCAACACAGACTCTCTGTACCATGAGATCAAAGACGCCAAGTCGGACATCATCGGTGATGTGGACGCAGGGGCGGAACTTCTCGGTAAGCTTCATCGTTCAAATGATGACCCTTTATTGAACATTTTACCTCCACAGTTGATTGACAGTTTCTCATAAATGCAGGTTACCTTGGTTTATATGTAACCTGCATTTAAGATCAATGATATTTCATTTTCTGTTTATATTTTAAGTACCATTGCTAAGCGTACAGTGGCTAAGGGCCTTTCTTCCCTACACTTTGAATTGCATGCCTTTTGTCGGGAAGCCACACTGCTGGATATATCCAAAAAGCAAGGTCTCTTGGGATATCATGCTTGCTTCATGGCTGTATCTCCTGCCCCTAAACACATGTTGGTCTGATGAAGTCATCCTGAGTTGTTTCATTTGAGTAATTTCCGTTATTTATGTTGGCAGTTTTCTGATTTGTTTTGTTTCATTATCAAGGTAGAGCTGTTGATTTGTTTGATCTCAGTGTGAAGGTGGATCTTTCTTTTGATTGGCCGTCTCACTCACTGACCCTTGACCCCTCTCTGTGCTTCCTTCCTGTGTGTGCTTCTCTCGGCCACGCCCCTAGGGGAATTCTCAGGTGTGTATCTGATCACTGATTGGTTGGTATTTTTAGTTCTCATTCTTTTTTGCTCTTCATGACCTTTGCATGGACTTAACATCAACATGAAACACAATTAGTCATATTACTTTAAATACATTAAGCTGTACCTCAGAAACACAACATTAGACTATACGACAAAAGACTATATAAAACGTTTAAAAATACACTACTGTTCAAACGTTTGGGGCCAGAAAGATTTTTATGTTTTGAAATAAATTAATACTTTTGTTCATCAAGGAGTTTTAGTTGATTAAAAGTTACAGTGAAGACATTAACAAAGATGCAGATTTCGAATAAATTGAACTTTCTATTCATGAAAAAAATATATCACCACTACCACAAACATGGTAAGCAGCAAAAACATTTTCAGCACTGATAATAATAAGAAATGTTTCTTCACCAAATCAGTATATTAGAATGATTTCTGAAGGAGGATCATTGGGACTCAAGACGGAGTATGTTGGCTTTGCGACCACAGGAATAAAATACATTATATAGAACAGTTATTTAAAGGGCACGGCAATATTTCACAATATTGATGTATTAATGTGTTTTTGATCAATTAAATGCAGTCTTGATGAGCATAAGAATTATTTTAAAAAACCTCAAAATCTTCCTGACCACAAACGTTTAAATGTGTATGTGCATGTCTTTAATAAATAGCTGTTTTTTTAAAGGCTGTCCCTCAAAAATATTAAATATATTAAAAATACTTTTAGTGTAATCGTGATAACTGGTCATTTGTTTTATTGATTTTGCATTATAAAGGAATTATCAGGTGTGTGTGTGTGTGTGTGATAAATCTCTAACATGTACCTGTCCATTTGTTTTTCTCTGTTCTCTTAATCTTTTCTTTTAATTCCGCCTCTCTTCATTTCCATCTTCTTATCTTCTTATTTTAATCTTCTCTTCTGTCTTCACATTCATTCCTTTACTCCTTCTGTCATTTGGCTGCCTCCTCCTTCCTCGCCACTTTCCTTCTGTTTCCTCCTCGGCTCTCTGTTTCAGTCCGGGATGATTTCTTTGGTAAGGCTCATAGCCTCCTTTTCCCCCTTGTGTTATTTTCAGTAGCACATTGTGATGCGTTCCTTATTTGTAGCTATGCTTTGGTGAGATGTTCTCCTGTGCTTCTGCTCTTCTAATCCTGTTAACTTCGGCTGCTCATACTGTGCTTTCAAATGCATGGCTTTACGGCTCATATGAATCATATTACCAAGTCAGTTTGGATGTTCTACAGTTCACTTATCAAGTTAGACTGCGATTATACCCCTTTAGATGTCTTGTAAATAAAACCCTTAAAGGTCATTGTTCAGTGTCACAACAAAGAGGAGATTTCACTGACTTAGTATTAAATAGCTACGGAAGTAATAAAATGTACTGTAATTCTTTGTGATTGTGGTGTAATTTCAAACAATCGTGGTGTAGTTTTGAATCAGCTGTCCCTTAGTCTGTTTATCTGTGACTTGGAAAGAGTTCATGGTGGTCTTTGCTCCTGCTAACACTGTATATCCCACAGGTATGGGGAAAGAGGTGGAAAATCTACTAACAGAGAACAAACAACTACTGGAGACCAAGTAAGACAGAAAGACCGACAGAATGTGTGTTTATTTGCTCGTGTATATATGCGTCTTCATGCTCTAACGGAGTCATTTGATGTCTGTAGGAATGCCCTGAATATTGTGAAGAATGATCTGATTGCTAAAGTGGATGAGCTGTCGAGTGAACAGGAGGTTCTCCGGGAAGAGCTGGAAACAGTGAAACAGTCCAAGAGCAAAGTGGACCAGAGAGTGAAAGAACTGGAGGAGGATCTAAAGAGGTCTGGATCTTTTGCCCGTGTTTGTTTTCCACTGAATTTTTCTGTCTCAACATTGACGTTTGTTGACCGATTTTAAGATTGGTCCTTAAAAACAGTTTTAACCCTTAAAGGCATACCTCAGTGGATGTGGTGAATAGCAATCAAAATTTTGTTTTTGAAGATGTTGAAAATGAGTGTTTTGAGAATATGGTTGAGATCACGAATATGAGGCAGATGCTGAATGAACTGGGTAAATGCACAGTGAGGGTATAATCGTCTGCTCAAATTGAACCCAAGTTTAAAAAGGTTACAAAATATCTTTTTGTAATTGTTATTAAAATATCAGGAGAGTCCTGCCACCACTCCTCCCTAATATTTGATATTATTGATGCAGCTCTGCTGCACTCCATTACATGTCACTTTCTGTGTTGTTAGGATAACAAAATCGTGAAAAAGTAAAATTTTTAGGCTGGTCTGCCTCAGTGCTCTAACATCTTGTTTATCATTTATGTGATTTATATATTTTGCAACTGAATGAGACAAGACAAGAAACATTTACAGAGCCTTTGTTGTGAATGTGTGCATATTTCAAAATAAAAATATTATTTACGGCCTATTCAAACTACCACTAACATGAGTTTAATCCAGGACTTGTTTTAGGGGCCTTTCGCACAAAATGCGTTTTTGAGTTTTGCAAAAAACATAAGACGTGTGGCAGTGAAATGCGCAGAAAATGCAAGGATTTTACGTCTTTTAAAGTTATATATTTCAGTTTCTATAACGCCGTGTCATGTGTGAGTCACCGGAAAATATGTGACATTTGAGCACAATGGTCAAACGTGTCCATTTAGCACATGCTTACACAGACAATAGACAAAGCAGAGCAGTGGAATGCAAAAACACGTTCTGTGTGTCCGAAAGTGTATTTTTAAGTCTCTGTGACTCCAATCTAATGAAAGTCTGAATGTCTCCCTTTGATTAAAGGTTGAGAGCTGAAGCTTTAGGAGCATCTCAGGACTCTAAAGATGAGGGTGTGGAGGATGTAAGTCAAACACTTCCGTCTCATTTCAAACACTCCTTTTTCTGCTCCAAAAAGTAGTGAGCTGCCTCACTGATGTGAATAGGTAGTAACTTTAATCATGTTTTCTCCAAAAACACCTTGTTTTAGCTCAGGTCAGTGACAGCATGGTATATCCCAGAATGCACTGTGATGAGCTCAGTGAAAAAATCATGCTCACTAGGTTTTGGAACAGAGCTCTAAAATCTCAAATACCCAAGTAATGTTTTTCTTCTTCTTACATGATTAATAATTTTAAAACCATTTATGACCTTTAAAGTGAGAATTTAAATGTATTACATTAAATCAAGTTGTAAACACTGTCAGTGGTTGGATATGAGAAATTGTATTACCAGTCACTTCTACAGGCGTTGCTTTTTTAATTAAATTGCTATGCGCAGTAAACCTTTAACCTTCTCTCGCTTTAGTAACCTCATATTTGATGCTGTGAAATGCTGAAGGCCTGATGCACTAACCTCTGCTTCACTGCTGCCATGTTTTGTGGTGCTGCTCTGTTCTGTGTGGCTCTGTGGTGCAGTACTCATCTCCACTGCAGGACGATGTGGCCATGACGCAGAGACGACGGTTCACACGTGTAGAGATGGCCCGCGTGCTGATGGAGCGCAACCAGTACAAGGAGAGACTGATGGAGCTTCAGGAGGCTGTGCGCTGGACCGAGATGATCAGGTGAGGGAAAAGCAGACACAGACATCCAAATCAACTCTCATTCAGACACTTACTTTTATCTGGCATCGAAGCATGTTAACAAAATCTCAGACATTTGCACATCTAAATGACTTTATCAATACAATTCTCATAAAAACCTGGTCGATAGGGAGTAAAAATGCATTAATGCTTTGTAATGTAACATAAAATGTTACAAAACACCCTAATGTACGTGACTGATTACATACACAGCACAACTATTTTTAACATTGATAATGTTTCCCGAATGCCAAATCAGCATATTATAATGATTTCTGGAGAATCATGCGACACTGAAGAGTGGAGTAATGATGCTGAAAATTCAGCTTTGCATCACAGAAACAAATTACATGTTCAGTTATTGTAATAATATTTCACGGTAATGTGTTTCTGATCAAATAAATGCAGCTTTGGTGAACATAAAAATCTTAAATAATCTTACCAACCCCAAACTTTGATTTGATTTGTAGTGTAAATAGATGCATCATGCAGGGACTTCTGGAATTCATTTTACGTCCCTTTTCATGTTTTTTTATGTTTATTAAAAGAATCTTAAACAATAATTTACTTTAATAACGCACAGTATTTCTCTTGAGTACTACATTAATTGTAAGTAAGCCATAAATTATATGGAATTATACTTTTTAGTTCCAAACATTTACAGTAAAATTATACATAAGCAGTGTTCGATTTACAGGTTAATGTTTTTAGTAAGGTAATATAGTTAATTTTTAGCATTTTTACGTTGTATGTAAAGAAATAATAATATAGATAGACTATACTGTATATGATGGACCCTGGACCACAAAACCAGTCTTATGTAGCACGGGTATATTTGTAGCAATAACCAAAAAACATGTATGGGTCAAAATTATCAATGTTTCTTTTATGCCAAAAATCATAGGGTATTAAGTAAAGATCATGTTCGATGAAGATATTTTGTAAATTTCGTACCATGAATATATCAAAACTTAATTTTAATTAGTAATATGCATTGCTAAGAACTAAGAATTTTCTCAATATTTAGATTTTTTATTATTTTTTTGCACCCTCAGATTCCATTTTTCAAATAGTTGTATCTCGGCCTAAATATGTCCGATCTAAAACAACATACACATGGAAAATCTATGTATCAGCTTTCTATTCATGCTAAATAGCAATTTAAAAAAATCAGCCTTATGACTGGTTTGTTGGTCCAGGGTCACACACACAACACACAAACACACACACACACACACCAAAAAAACACACACACACACACACATATATTTACACATGTATTTATCTATATATATATATTATATCATATAATTACACACATGATGTGAGGTATATTATATATTATACAATGCAGACTTCATTTTCTGTTTATCCATTTCATTCCACAGGGCATCTCGAGAGAGTCCTCTACCAGAGAAGAAGAAGTCCATAATCTGGCAGTTGTGAGCATTACAGTGGTTTTAGACATTTTTGTCTTTGTGTTTAACTCTTAAATCAGTATGTAAGAATCATGGGCTTGATTTCACACAGCTGAAATATCTTAATGATGTTAAACAGTTTTAGCACTAATTTTATCATTTGCTTTTTATCTGTTTTCCTGTTCCTTTTCCTACTCACTTTACTCTTTGTCTCTCTCTCCAGCTTTGCACGTCTTTTTAGCTCATCTGCGAGCCCTCCTCCAGTGAAACGGCCGTACACCAGTGTCAACATTCACTACAAGTCTCCCTCTCCTGCTGGCTACAACCAGAGACGCTCCCAAACCATGTGCCAGATCTCCACCTCCAGCTGCATACTGGAGTTCATGCCTGAAGAGTGAGAGGAAACATGCATACCTGACTGTGTCTTTGTCCCATCTGTCCTCACATCCTCATCCACACATTGTAGCTGTTTGTTTGTCCTCTGTCCCCCAAGTCTACTCTCGCTTTCTTCTGCTTAGGCAAGCTGACTCCTGCTAAATGCTGTGTGCTAATGCTGCATTTGACTGTTAGCTACTGCACACTCACTCGCACGTTTACTTACAGGAGCAGTTATCCAAGGAAATATCATAGACTTCTATTGCTTTAAATAAAACTAATAATAAAAACTATTTCTACTGATTAATTCTAGCATTATCTCTAAAACATTTTTTTTTTAATTTTTGGCATTTATTTAATAATGACTTAATTTAAGTTGTGGGGTTTAGTTCTCAGTGAACATGAATAATGATATTAATAACTTATTTTTTTACTTTGTTTTCATTTTAATTTTTAGTAATTACGCTTTCGTTGTTGCTTTTTGCTTATTATATTTCTTTTTAGTTTCATTTTTATTTTAGTTTTAGTTTCTGTATTTTTAGTACTTCAACTTATATTATTTCAGTTAGTCGCAAAGGCAACATTTCTATTTTTTATTTAGTTTTTTGTGTTAGGTTTTTAAGTTTTCATCTAATAAAATGTTTAATTTAATTTCAGCTTGAGGAAAATGATTTTTAATAGTTTTAGTAAAGAATAGCAACACTGCTGCCAAATGAATAAATGTAAATGTTTTATGCATACATTATGTTTTATTTGTCAGAACATTTTAAAACATCAGTTCACATCAACATATACATATCAAATGTTCTTTTTTTAAATCTGTTTGCTCTGCCCTCCATTAGCATTAAATAGCATCTGCCAAATGCATAAATATAAATGAAATATTAACATTTTTACCTCACGCAGTGTGTCTGGCATTTCTTTTTGGCCTCGGCTGGCTGGCTGGTTCTCTCGCTCTTTCGCTGACTGCTCCCTCTCTCTTTCTCTTCGCCCTGTAGACTGCCCAGTAACGGTGTTGCGTCTCTCCTCAGCGATTCTACGCTCTGTACTCGCAGAGAGCAGCGTCGAGAGCAGTACCGACAGGTGCGCGAGCACATGCGCCGGAAGGACGGCCCCATGCAGACCTGTGGCTGGAGTGTCCCGTCCCGATTGAAACAGGTATCTGCTCCTATCTTGACCCTTGACCCCTGATCTCTCTAAGCAGATTATCTCCACATAGAGACCGAAGTGGCTCTATTTTGTCAGGAAGTCAAATACAAGAGAACATTTTTTATAAAGATGGACTCAAATGCCCAAAGGGGCATGTCTTAGTTTAGCTCCTCCCAAGATAAGCAAAGGCATCTGAGTTTATGTGAGGTGATGAATTGCTTGTTGAAGATGTGCAAGAGCAGTTTAGTGAAAAATAAAAATAGTTAAAAAAAATGAATTAGCTACACTACAAGAAACTGACAAAAAGTGGCAAAGTATGTAACAGTATCAGATATTTATAAGATAAATATACAGGTAAAGTCTGCAGTTAGAGAGCTTTCATCTACCATAAAAGCTATATATTATGGTGAAACTTGTGAATCTAGAAAAAGTTTTAAAAAATTGTGATAAAGAACAGAATTTCATGTAATATTTCACAAGGAAAATGCAAGGGTTAAAAGGAGTCAATGATAGTGTTATTAATTAAAACAAAAACTATTCAAATGTTTTTTGGTTTAATTAAAAAATAAGACAATTATATATAGATAGATAAGATAGTATAAAATGTTTTCGAATCTTTATAAAAGACAGAAATTAGAAATGTGCTTGGCAACTATAAAATGAAATAAGTTTTAAATAATTAAGAGGGAAGCACTGAATGACTACATGAAAAAATAAATAAAATTAGAGAAATTAAGAAATTTCTATGTACATTAAATATAAGATGTAAAAATTTTCTAAAAAAAAAAAGACAAAAACAACCATAAATTGAAACCAATTACAAATTATATATATATTATATTATATTGTTTTCAAATTGATTGCACTGGAATGCTACTTTATCAGAGAATTGTTAATTTACATGAACTGTGCAAATAGACTGTTTTGAGAAAATAATTTAGGCTTCCCAACACTATATATGAGTGACAGAAAAGTGAGCGTTTGCTCACTGTCTTTGCTTATTTTTCTGTAAAGCTGAAGACCGTAAAATACAATGGTTTAGCGCTTTGTCCCACTAACAACTTTTAACTATTATAATTGGTTTAGCATGTTCGGTGCCACATCGTCCATCTGAATTCTTGCTAAGTGGTAACCAGTGGTAACACTGGCTAGTCTGGAATTGTTTGTTGTTTTATGGGACTAGTTGACTAGTCCCTGTTGTGCTGGTTTCTGGAGTGGCAACAGTGTTAGGGTTGCCACGGTGACAGTGTGTTTGTCAGGGTTGCCGTGGTGACAGTGTCGCCGTGGCTCTAACTGTGATCTCCTACAGAACGGCTCGCAGGCGGACAGTGCTCAAGATGCCACAGCGAAGAGGACGCAGGCAAGTCTGAGCGGCAGAGGCCCAGCATGCACCTCTCCCACCCCCTGTCCCTTTAACTCCCGGCCCTAACCTGACTCAGCCTCAGTCAGCAAATCATAGCATAGTAGACGCAGCAGAAAGCTGACATAGCAGAAAATAATGTCTCTGCTAAGTTGAATATATCTTTAGGAATGAAACCTCTGGTGTTTTATAGCTGTCGCCATGCTTTCCTGTTGTTCCGCTAACACTATCAAGTTAACACATTATTTACTGCATTTTAGACATTTGGCCGATTTTTCAGTCGCTTACAACCTACATTGATATAAGTCGTATGCCAGCCATCATAATTTATATGTCAGCGTTGTTGCAAGACAGCCTGAAATGCAAATGTAGTACCATGTATCAAAGTGTAATTCAAATACAGTGGTACGTGAATATGGTGATCAATCAGCACTTGATATGCAATAGTATATTGGAGTACCATAGTATTACCATCTGATACCACTACTGTACCATGGTATCGCCTGAATACGGTTTTGTAAGAGAACCTTTCAATGATTTCAACTAAATAAGACAACACTTTTTGTAATATTACTATATTGTGTAAAAAGGCAACCGTTCTGCTAAATTTCAGCTTAATTTTTAACTTTAAAAAAAAAAAGTCACATTAAATTATGTTAAAAAACCCTAAAATGTAAAAAGGTCATATATGTCATATGTTCTGATTTCATGTAATAGGAAGCAGGTTTCATACATATATTTCTTTCCATTCAACATGATTTATTAGTTAAGTAATGCAATGGGCATAGTCGATCCTATTACAATTTAATTTTAAAACTTAGTTTGGTCCCTTTTATATATATATATTTTTTAAACTGTACTTGCAAAATATATAATATTCTTGAAATAAAAGGCCACTTAGGTGAACTAAAAGAAAATACACTTTCATGACTGTTTCTGAACACACTTATAAAACAATATTAAAAAGTTTTACTTTAAAGTATTGCAACTTCATCATTATAAATATGGAATTGCAAATATATTTAAATGACACAGGTTTCAATATAATTTATATTTAAAGGGGTCATATGATGCGATTTCACTTTTTCCTTTCTCTTGAATGTTACAAGCTCTTGAGTGAATATAAAGAAGATCTGAGAAAGTTACAAAGACTAAAGTTCTCAAATCCAAAGAGATATTTTTTTTATAAAAGTTAAGAGTCAGCCACACCTCCTAAAACGGCTCGTTCTAACACGCCCCCACATATCTACATCACTATGTGGGAAGATTTGCATAACGCTGCCCAAATGTTCACGCAAAGAAAGAAGACGTAACTTTTATTCTCGCTGTAGTATTGTTGTTGCCGCCGCCATGTTGTGAAGACGCTGGGTTTCGTTGTGAAAGCAAAATTACTTTGTTTGGTCTTCCAAAATTGGACGATATCCGCTTCGTCATGCCTACATCTGATCTGTGCTGGTCGCTGAGGAAATACATCAACTTAGCGCTGTGGATCGCCGGATCGGCTTTCACCGTGGACGAAGCGGAGTCCAGCCCGGGGTCGTCACATGTCCTTCCGGACGCTCCTTCGTCGAATCCGCCGGCCACGCCATTCTCAAGCCCGCCGCCTCCGCTCACGCTTGGCCGCCGTGTGTGACGCTGTGTTTTTTGTTTGGCCTTCCAAAAGAGGACGCGACTATAAATCAGTGGTTAAGTTTGTATTTACAACACTGTTCCAGAAACAGTTTAACCCAAATATCCAGATGTGAGCAACACCTTTTATGGAGGGCTGTTTCCTGATCCTGGTAGAGTAGACTACAATGCCGGCTGTTCTGACTCACAGACTGTAAGTACGTTTTCATGTAAAGGATTTGCCACTGATGATTCAAACGCGAGTTTTGAGCAGTGTAGAGTAGCGCTTGTTGTTTGTCATTTCTCTGATCACAAATGCAGACATGGTTTTATGTTTACACGGCACGATGCAACACAACGCGTAAAAAGACAGTATAAGTCATTATAATCAGTAATTATGTCCCACTGGATGCAAAAAATGCCTCGTTTATAATGGATTTTAAAGTTTTTGTCTCGTCGCTCCGGGACACGGCATCACAGTATGGCAAGGGGCGTAACATTTCCGTCCACGCTTGAGGTATTCCGCCAATCACAACGCACTGGATAGCTGGCCAATCAGAGCACACCTCGCTTTTTCAGACCGATGAGCTTTGTAAAAAATCGATGCGTTTCAGAAAGGCGGGGCATAGAGGAGAAACAATAATGTACAGTATGTGGAAAATAATGTGTTTTTTAACTTTAAACCACATTAACACATTTCATCACACCAAATACACAAAATAATGTTCTTTTTGGCAACATCATATGACCCCTTTAAGTATAGTTTTCCTAATATAGTTTGAGTTTATATACAGGCGTGGCAGGTACGTTTGGCGTATAGTAAACCCTATTTCAAAAACCATAAACAGTATGAATTAAAAGTATGTTAAAGTGTACTTATTTTTCACAAGGGTTGCCTTTTTAAAGATAGTAAAGATAAATTATTATTCAGATCTAGTATGTACGCAGAACTCTGATCTAATAGTTTCAAACTAATTCCAGATGTCTAAAATGTAACGAAAGCTTATTTTAATATAATTACAATTTAATATTTCATTGTATACAGGCAACATAGTCTTAGATGAAAGTAAATTAATTCAGGTGGTAAGAAATACTATCCTGTCAGTGTTGTGTAACATGATATATGCTGGTCCGTATCAAACTGTCCTCCATCTTAGAAACACTTGAATCATGATTTGCTGCTCTCTCTGTCTCTCGGTGGCATTTGCTGACTATACAGTAGATTGACTCCTGTCATTGCGCATGCGTCTGCCTTCTAACCCTCTAACAGACTTTGATCTGCTGCTCTGGTTTGCTGTTCTTGTTTTCCCCTTTCTCTGTCTGCCCTGGATCAAGGCAACCTTAACCAGGGCATGATGGGAGCTCTGAGTATGGCTTGTAGTGTGTGGCAGTGACCTTATTGACAAAGACCTCTTCCTGTGTCCTCACAGGCCACTGAGAAGGAGGATAATCGCATGAAAAATGTCCCTGTGCCAGTGTACTGCCGCCCTCTGGTGGAGAAAGACCCCAACAGGAAGGTAAAGGATACACACAGGCTTACAGTAGGCTGTTTGTTTTGAGGGTTTGAAGTTATGAACTCAGACTCTTGTTCTTCAGCTATGGTGTGCTGCTGGTGTGGATCTCACTGGCTGGAAGATACCCAATCAGGAGACTGCAGCTGTGAAGCCCTCCAATGGCTCAGATCCTTTGACTAGTGAAGGTGAAGGCGCAGACAGCAAGAGTGAGCAGAGCTCACCAGAGAAAAAGAAGGTAAACGGCTTTTTAAAAAACAAGAATAAAACACATGAAATTACATGGGGGAAAAAACAACACTTTTGGGAGAGATGTTCAAAGTAAAGTAAAAAAAAATGTTTTTAAAGAAATTACTACTTTTATTCAAGGATGCATTAAATTTATCAAAAGCAACAGTTTGTTTTCTGAATGTTTTATAATGTGACAAAAATTGTATTTAAAAAATGCAGTTATTTTGAACTTTCTATTCATCAAAGCATCCTCTGAAGTAATTATCTCAACAAAATCTAAAAAGCGCAACATTTTTTAACATCGATAATAAGAAATAGTTATTGTGTATCAAATCAGTATATTAGAATGACATCATGTGACGGAAGACTGGAGTAATGATTGATGAAAATTCAGCCTTGTCTTCACAGGAATAAATTATTTTAAATAATTGTACAAATAAATGTATTTCAAATAAAGTCAATATACTCATTTAAAATGTATACAATAGAAAAAAGTTTTAAATTGCAATTAAATAGTAACAATTTTACTGTTTTTGTTTATAAAATAAATGCAGTTTAGGTGATCATAAGAGACTTCTTTTCAGAAAAAAGAAAAAAATGTACATACTCCAAACCTTAGTTTGAACAGCAGTGTAAATACACAGACACACAGTGGGAAAAGTCTGAGAAATTCAGGAAGCCTGAGTCCATGCCAAACATTTAATTCCAATCAAATTTAAACCTAGAAAAAGCAGAAAATTATTTTGCAACAAAATTTATAGTAAAGAATGTAAAGAAATTCTGTGATGTAAAATGAATAAAATGATTTACAATTCTACACTTTTGCTAGGTTTCTAATCAAATAAGCAAGTTTATGACACTGATTAAAGCAAAAGGGGAGACAAACCAAATACTAAGAAATTCTCAAATTTTTGCTGATTTTTGAGTGAAACGTTTTACTCGATTTATGCTTATAATAAAATTGTAGTCATTTTTTTAAATTACTTTTTAAAGTCATTTAATTGTTTTTTTAAATTCACTAGTCACTAGATCAAAAGGGGTCATAGACTTTTGGACCTCACTGTACATCTTTTACATTTTACTGCTTCCCTTTCTTTCTTTAAGTAAGTAAATGCTGGAAGTGAACATCATAATTATAATTTGAATGAACCTGCATCTAAACATTAATATTTCTTCCTCTTTTAGCCTAAAGAGCTGCACGAGACCGACTCCATGAGCAGCCGCGTGTGGATACTGACCAGCACTCATTCAGCCAGTAAAGTGGTCATTATCGACGCAAACCAGCCCTGCTCACTGGTCGACCAGTTTAATGTGTGTAATGCCCATGTGCTGTGCATCTCCAGTGTACCAGGTCTGTGTGGTGCTATATACAAACAACCACACTCTCAACTGTAACTGACTCTGTAGAAGATGTGTTAACCCTCACTTGTACCCTTTGTGTGTGTGTAGCGGCCAGTGAGAGTGATTACCCAGCAGGTGAGATATTTCTGGAGCAGCAGGCTGGAGATGGGGCTTCAGAGGAGAAGGGTGGAGTGGAGGGCATGCTGGCGGGGATCACCATCGTTGGCTGTGCCACTAACTGCAGCGTAGTGCGCAGCAACTGCTCGTCTCGCACTGACACACCCGTGCAGGACCGAAGCCAAGGTCAGCAAACTGACTGAAAATGTATGTTAGGCATCTTTGAGACCACATAGTGGACGTCTTATGTTTTGTGTTTAGCTCCTACAGCTCCAGTGTGCAGAAGCCTAGCAGTGTCACAGTCTGCGGAGGAAGCCACAGAAGCCATTGAGGTGTCCGAGGAGGCAGGGCCTAATGAGAATGAGGAGAGCACACTCGGACCTTTCACCGAGCATGTCTTTACTGACAACACACACAGGTGTCTCACATATAGCCTAGTGAACCACAAAAAATAACTTTAGATCATAAAGTGCCTACCAGATGTTTTCGTAAAGGTTTATGAAAGCTTTTTGCCATTTTCTAAACCAATCCTCTTTTTCTCACTGCAAAAGGATGGTATGCTATTTGCTGAATACTTTAGGAAATGGTGTAGGCAAGTGTGTTGAATTGAAATGGTCTGCTCTGTGCGTTGTGCCATCAGTGAGGCAGGTGTGCTGAAGGAGCAAGTGACATCAGCCCCCACAGACTCAGAAGAGGCAGGAGACGACCGGGCAGGAACAAGTGCTGCCCCGACCATGTGGCTGGGAGCCCAAAACGGCTGGTCTGTATCATATTTTCAGTTGCATTTTCACATTCTAAATTCTCAATTCTATCTCAAATGGGGTGGGCGATAAACCAGTAGACACGATTAACTGATAGAAATTTGTCAACCGGTAGAGATTTTGGACTATCTTCTCTATCGCGCCGGTTACATGCACATGTGACATTGCTGTGCTACGTGGTCACGAAAACATTGTTTGCAAGTGATTATTAATCTATTGAAACTGAATCAGCAGCGAAAGAGAACTCAAGCAGTCTGAGAGAGTGTTGTCAGAGAGGCGCGCACGTGAAGACGGTGTTCGCGGGAGTATTGAACAGAGTTATTTTTGACTCTTTATAGTCCTTGAACGGTTAAATGCACACACTTGTATGTGTCAAAATGCCTGTCTTTGCAAGAATCCTCTTAAACACAGTAATTCAGGTCTTAAGTGAAAGCAAACAGCTGAGAAAGAAAACACGTGTAACAGTACATTGGATCAGGGCAGTCTTAAAGTGACAGCAGTCTAATATTCCTGCTGTCTGTCATTCATGTTAATCAAACAACAAAAGAGAGAAAATCTCTCATTGCGCTTTACTAATAACTTTTGTAACTTTAATAAGAAGAAATATATATTTAATTTACACAGTGAAGAATATTCAGTGTTTTTAGACATTTTGATTACTTATAGAGTGTATGCAGCACTTCTTATTTATTTGTTCTACTGTACTTTTTTGTCATATTGCTTGTAATTAGTTTCTTATTCTTATTTAATCGCTGATTGTTTACTTGTCTTCAGTGAGCTTGAGTTTTGAGTTTTTTTTAAGCTAATATTAGTTTTAGCTTTTTGTGATATTGACACTGGTGACAATAATTATGAAATTTCTATGGTATCAAATATGTGGCTATCAAAGACCTTTTTAAAGCAAAAATAACTATATCGTGATATAAACCGTTACTGTGAAATAAAAGTACTCATATTGTGATATATTGGTCAAATCACCCACCCCTAATCTCAAATATTCTATGCACCATGTAAAATACTCTCTGTAAACTCTGTCCACAGGCTTTATGTCCACTCTGCAGTGTCCAACTGGAAGAAATGCCTCCATTCAATCAAACTCAAAGACTCTGTACTGAGTTTGGTGTAAGTAGAATCCTAATGAAGTATGTACACTACTGTTCAAAGGTTTGGGGTCGGTTTTTAATGTTTTTGAAAGAAGTCTCTTACTAGTAAAAGTCTTTACTGTCACATTTGATCAATTGAATGCATCCTTGCCCAATAGAAGTATAAAAATATATTTCAGGAAAAAAAATCTTACTGACTGCAAACTTTAGAATGGTAGTGTATATACTGTATAAAAAGACTGAAAACTCAATACCAATAATTTCCTACATTGTCTCTTTGTGGTTCAGACATGTGAAGGGGAGAGTTTTGGTTGCATTAGCTGATGGAACTCTTGCAATCTTCCACAGAGCTGAAGGTTTGCTTCATCTTCCTAATGTTAAACCTATGAGAAAAAGGAAAAGAGTTATTTGTCAAAACTGTTTAGGTATAAATATTTTTCATTCATTCATTTTATAATAACAAATGTGAAATGTAAACACAGATGGGCAATGGGATCTATCTAACTATCACCTAATGGATCTGGGAAGACCCCACCACTCCATCCGATGCATGGCTGTGGTTCATGACAAAGTCTGGTGTGGCAACAAGAACAAGATCCATGTGATCCAGCCCAAGAGCATGCAGATTGAGGCCAGTCTCAGATAGTGAATGTGATGTCCTCATTATAATCTTTGTCTTGGGACTTCATGTTATGTTTCTCTCTCCTTCATATAGAAATCATTTGACGCTCACCCACGCAAGGAGAGCCAGGTGAGGCAGCTGGCATGGATTGGTGATGGTGTCTGGGTTTCAATCCGCTTGGATTCTACGCTCCGCTTGTACCACGCTCTCACACATCAGCATCTGCAAGATGTGGATATCGAGCCTTACGTCAGCAAGATGCTGGGTAGCGCTTCTCACTTTGTTGCTCTTACTTTAACACTTCTGATTTATAGAGCTCTGTGTAGAGATTCGTTTAGAAGTAAGATTGTATGTGTACTTAATTGCCTCCTCTTGCAAAATTGTACTTTTATTTTATATTTTGTTTTGAGTAATTTATTTCTTTTTTTATTCTTATTTATTTAGCATTTTAACAGAAAATATACACTATTTTAAGTGTATTAAAATAAGATTTTTAAAATGTAAACATGTTAGTAATTTATTGTTCATTGTTCTATTTATTGATGGAATAATTTTCCCTAATATTTATCGAAGATCAGAAGTCGCAATATAAATGTTTTACGTTCAATGTTGTCTGTGATTGACAGGTACAGGAAAGTTGGGCTTCTCTTTTGTCAGGATAACTGCGCTGCTGATTGGAGGAAACCGATTGTGGGTGGGGACTGGAAATGGCGTCGTCATCTCAATCCCTCTGACTGAAAGTACGTCTAAGCGGTGTTTGTATGTACACATGCTTTAATGTTAACAAGGTGCTTGATCATCTGAACCATTTCCCTTTCCCTTCACTGATCAGCCAAAACAATTCTCTGTCATTGGTTTATGCTTGTTACTGATACTTTTGGTAGTCAGCCATCTTGCTCTTGCTCATTCTGAAGCTGGCTGACAAAGGAAGTCTTGCCGGTTAAGCTGGTTAAGAGGCTTGAATCTCACCATCCTTGTGTTCATTGCCACCACCCGGGGATTAACCTGCAAACTTTAATGTCATCATCCCAGATCATTAACCGCTAGGTCAACGTCCTAAATCCATTAATTACCCAACAAACCCTGTGCCTCCTCTTTTCGTCTCCTTCCTAGCTTTTCTCCTGTTCCTTTTTCTCTATTATTCCACTACCCTCTTTCACTTTGTTTCATGGGTGTTGCTCTCTTGTCCTGCCTTGTTCCCCTTCTCACTTCCTCCTTCCTGTAGCCGTAGTGCTTCATCGAGGGCAGCTCCTCGGACTGAGGGGTAAGTGTGGAGCGTTACAGTTGTCATTATTATCATGTCCCATCACACTTATTTTGGGTTCTCCATGGTCTTCTTTCATTTACGTTTCATTGATTAATAAACTTGTTTTTTAAGTGTTTTTTTGCATGTTTTGGTCATGAATGAATTATCTCTCTCCTTCTATCCTCATTATTTTGTTTAGTTCTTTTCAGTGTTATTTTATAGAGTGGAATGAAGAGTCATATAAATATAGACTAGAATAAGCTTTTATTTGCGCAAACACACAAGGAATTTGTTGTGGTTTTTCAGCAGCTCTTGGTACATACATACATACATACTGTACATATGTGACATGGTAACAGAAAGATTTTAATTAAATAAGTAAAACTAAGGAAAATATAATGTGGTATACATCTGGAACAGAAGACTTATATAAATCCACATATACAGTACATATTTATCAGGAAAACTAAAAATCAGTAATATAATTAAGTCAATAATTTTTTCAACAAACTAAAAAAGTAAACATCAGTTTTCTTTCATTCACTCCATTCTTCAGTAGAATATTTCAGTGGTTTTAGAATGTTTTAATTATGAATGAATCATCCATCTGTGCATTTACAATCATGTTAATTATGTTGAATTTTTTTCACCTTTTTTGTGTCTTTCTGAATATCTGTGTATATTTTTGCATGATTTGATCTGTTTATTACAGCAGATTTGTTTATTTTAGCACTTGTAGTCCCTGTGAGTTTCTGTAATTGGTTGTTACAGTTTCTGATTGGCGGCTTGTGTTCCCTTGCAGCCAATAAGGTGTCGCCCACGTCATCGGGGGGCGTGATCCATGTATATGCAGATGACAGTAACTCTGAGAAGAGTAGCTTCATACCATACTGCTCTATGGCACAGGCTCAACTCTGTTTTCATGGACACAGAGATGCCGTCAAATTCTTCGTGTCAGTGCCAGGTTAGTGTCAATTTTAAATATTTGAGAATATATACAGTATATATATATATATTCAAATATTTTTTTCTTACAGGGAAAGCATATGCATCATCTGCGTTAAGGCGAGTGTTGGCCACCCTGAATGGTAGCGTGTTAGACAGTCCGTCAGAGTCTCAGGGGTCCTCAGCCCCGACGGACACAGAAGCACAGAGTGTTCAGAACGTGCTGGTGCTGAGTGGAGGAGAGGGTTATATCGACTTCCGTATCGGTGAGAAACAACTAACACACTAAATGAGCATGTTTGTTTGATCATATATAACCATTAATAGCATTTCCTCATTATCTTTCTCAGGTGACGGTGAAGATGAGACAGAGGAAGCAGATGGTGAAGCTCCTCAGATGAAGCCAGCGTTGTCTAAAGCAGAGAGGAGTCATATCATCGTGTGGCAGGTGTCTTATGGTCCGGAGTGACATGAACTGACACCTCCTGCCTGCCCCCCTTTCCGCCCTATAAGTCCGCCCCCAAAGATGAAGTATGAATCCTTTCTGTAACTATGCCCCGAATAATGTACCTAAGCTATGTAACTACCACGGCCTTGTAACTACCCCTTTAAAGTCTTATATTGATCCAGTTTGCCTGTACTTTCCTACCCTCAATTATAACTAGCTGTACGATCCTTCAATCTACCTTGTAACGTTCCCTTCCCAACAAAAAACACACAAAGTTCAAGAACCTCCTGCATCTTATGACTGAATGGCAATTTCAGATGAAATATAAACAGCTTAAACAAGTACCAAACTACGTTCCTGAAAGAACTACCCAGTTTTTGCCAAATACCCTGACCTTTATATTTACAGTCCGTCAGCACACAGCTCACTGAACGACAGGAGTTTGCCATGAACTCAAGTGACTTCAGAGATGAGAGGAATCATTTTTCTAGATGTGTAATGGAATACAAGAGGGAAAACGCAAAAGAGACCTCGATATGTAAATACTGGATTGCAGCATGGACTGCAGAGAGAGAAATAAGAGTGAATATTTGATGATTTGTTGGCAATCTAACACAACCCAAACATGTCCCAATGCTATTTCAATTCATTAAGTACATATGTAAAAGAATATTTAACAAAACTGATTTAAACAGCTCAAAATTCCTTCAACCATTTGCAGCTATCCGTTTTCCATTCTCAGTGAGATGTGTGCTGACTAGCTCTGCTAACTTCCCTCTGGGATTAAGAATGAGGTTAACAGCTAAACCCAAGCCTTCGATTGGACGAGGTTTGAAAGAGATGGATGTCCCATTTGCATTGTATGTAAATCATCACTCTGTGTTCTCTGTGTGGTTAAGTATTAAGAAATAAACATGTTTATGTGCTGAATACTTCTGCCTTCAGTGCCATAATTTGTTGAAATGCTGTCAAGTCTTCATAGTATTTTCTTTGAATTAGTAGGTAGAGCAATACTTTATACACATTTTAAAAATATTTTAGTGGAAAATACACTTTATTTTTCTTTAAAGGAAAATAATAGCTTTATTCAAATATGCATTGATCAATATTGAGCTAAACTCAAATACACTAGTAATGCTAGAAAAGATTTATATTTCAAATAAACCCCTCTTTTGAACTTTATCCAAAAAAAAAAACAATTTTCACATTAAATCAACATAGAATGATTTCTGAAGGATCATGACTGCTGATTTCAGCTTTGAAATCACTGGAATAAATTACATTTTAAAAAATATTAAAAGAATTTTACTGTTTTTACTGTATTTTGATCAATTAAATGCAGCCTTAATACGCATGAGACATACTTTTTTCTAACATTTAAAAATCTTAGCAAACCCAAACTTTTGTATAGTTTACACAAAATAATACATACAAAGACAAATGAACAAAGGAATAATTTATTTGTAAAGTAAGGCGCCCTTTGGTCAGCTGAGTTCCAAGCACTAGAGTAAGACAAAGCATTGCTGGGATATTCAAGTCAGTTTTTTTCAGAGCATGCTGGCTCTTTATCATTCATTATTGCTTTCCTTTTGAGTCATGATTAATACATGTATTTTACAGGGTGCATCAAGATGACCAGAAGCATTTTCATATCAAAAGTTGGAGGTAAAAATGTAAACAACATCTTTCAAGTGGATGTAAACCTCAAATAAAATCTCACGAGTAGTGCATGACTTACCAACCTACTAAAGATTAGTAATGAAGTGAATATCTGAAGATTAAATATTTGCAAAGAAAGCAGTAAGAAAACCATTACATTCCAGATAGCTTGACCAATAACTGGATTTCAGGGAATCCAAACAGATGCAGGTTACTCTGTCAACATACCTAGCTAGCTTTTCCTTTTTTATTGTTTTGGTCACTTTATGGCTTAAGCAGTTTTCTCTGTAAGGAGCAGATGAAGCTGTATTGAATGAAGACTGCGTGAGTGTTATATGATGGGTTTCAAGCATAGATCCAGGGCTCAATGCACTCTTCCCAGCAGAACAACTCGTGATGCTTGAACCACAGTGAAATCTCTCTCTGAGCACTTTCAACTGAATCACTGCCATGAATCACATTCCTGCACAACATGGGGGGAAAAAACTATTTAACAAGCGTTCATGTAAATACAGTTATACTGTAGATAAATTCATGCAACACAGTCGTGTCAATGGATAATACTTCAAATCTATATACCATGAGGAAATATTTACTTTGAAACAACTTACTACTGCTAATCATTTCACAAATAATTACAAAAAACATTGAATCCAAAATGAAATTTTAAAGCCGAAAGACTGAACTAGTATTTTCTTCAATCAACTTTTTTTTTAATTTACAACTTTTAACAATCTATCTATCTATCTGTTTAAAACACACAAACTAACCTGCCCACTTCAACACAATAGTCTCCCCTGATAGTGCCTGGGAGAGAGTCTGCTGGGTTTGTCTCTCCAAGCATTTTTCTGGCAGTCTTTACCACATCCAGCCCTTGCCATACCTTGATTAAAAACATACAGATAGACACACATAAGTATGACATGCCATTACAAGTCTTAAGATGCAAAAATCATAGCAGCATAAATGCAGAACTCATATTTTGGAGGCTTTGTGCTCCTTACCATTGCAACAATGGGTCCAGAGCTCATGTATTTGACCAAGCCGCTGTAGAAAGGCTTCTCCCTCAGGTCCCCGTAGTGCTGTCTGAGTTCCTCCTCTGATGCCTACAGGCGTAAATGAATACATTAATGCCGATGATATATTCTCCAAGTAAACATAATGTGAAAGATGCTGCAGTGCTCTCACCTGCAGGAGCTTCATGCCGACCAGTTTGAAACCCTTGCGCTCGAAGCGGCGGATGATTTCACCGAGCAGCCTGCGCTGAACTCCGTCTGGCTTCACTGCGATGAACGTGCGCTCGTTAGTGCCGGTCCATCCTGCAATCAATGTCTGAGATTAAACTGTCCTCTTGGCTGACTCTCAAAGACATTGCTTGTTTGTGTACAGAAGAACTTTATTACACAGAAATAAAAAAAACGGATCTGATTGGTACAAGGTGTTATGTGTGGTATTCTAATTTATTACACATATCACATAAAAACACATTTGATTTGTAGAATTTAGTATCCGTGGTTTTCAAATTTATTACACAGTTCATTCTGATTGTCAGTCAGTCCACGGATTATATTTCTTTTTAAGGACACGTTTTCATTTAACTATAACTCGTCTTGCGGTCATCTCGATTAAAATAGCAATTTAAACTTGAATTTTATAATATATATATTTGGCCGAGATAAAACTATTTGAAAATCTGGAATCTGAGGGGGCAAAAAAAAAAAAAAAAAAAAAAAAAAAAATCTAAATGTTGAAAAATCGACTTTAAAGTTGTCCAAATGAAAGTCTTAGCAATGCATATTACTAATTAAAAATTAAGTTTTGATATATTTACAAAATATTTTCATGGAAAAACCTGATCTTTACTTAATATCCTAATGATTTTCGGCATAAAAGAAAACTCGATAATTTTGACCCATGCAGTGTATTTGCTACAAATATACCAGTGTTACTTATGACTGGTTTTATGGTCCAGGGTCACATATATAATATTCGAGTAATAAAGCGAGACACTTTCGCTTTAAAACCCACATTCCGTGCTACAAAGTTTATTTTGACTGAC
Organism: Sinocyclocheilus anophthalmus; assembly: GCA_018155175.1. Classification (NCBI taxonomy): domain Eukaryota; kingdom Metazoa; phylum Chordata; class Actinopteri; order Cypriniformes; family Cyprinidae; genus Sinocyclocheilus; species Sinocyclocheilus anophthalmus. The sequence goes on along the minus strand of JADLZN010001889.1, from coordinate 1,283,200 downwards.
TGTACATAATCCCCAATAAAACGTCTAACATATATATTATAATATGGTACGTTACACATTATGAAAACAGCATATGCCCTATTAATACCAAAGCAATAAACCTCTTAGTGCTCGCCACCTGTCTGCATAAGTCGCAAAAATAACTGACGCAATCAGAACGCATGTTCTAAATCAAATATATTATTTATATTTACATAATGATAAATATGATTACAATTCTATAAAACCCAACCAAAAGTAGTCGCTAGTATAACACCAGCGCGATCTTGTTCTATTCGAGGTCAATGCAATATCGTGTGCATTGAAGGGGCTCGAGGCGTCTTTGTAATACAGGTGCTCTTCTGCATACCTGATTCAATGATCCTGGCGTGTTTTGCCGCTAAATCCGCGAGCTCTTTTGTGTCAGACAACGACCTTTTAGAGCCCATTATTGTGTGCGCAGCAGTCTCGCGCGGTGCAGCACACCAACTGACCAATCACGGGTGAGCACTGCGCAGGCAAACGCTCGAGAACCAATCACTATTAATAGCATCTAGCTAAGAACAGAGTCTGAGAGAACGCGTTTTATTACCTGTTTTCTAATTATTATTATTATTATTAGTTTTAAGGCTTATGTATCACTTCAGGGCTGGGAAACAACAATACAAAAACTGGTATTGTCTAGCAGGGCCAATGGGCCCCATTCACCACTTTCTAGAGCCACCGTGTACCCTACTTAGGGAGATGAATGTGAATGAGCCGCATGTGTTAAAAATAGCGAAATGCTGGCATGCTACACAACGTTTAATGCATTGTTGCGGGTGGTACGTCGTATGCTTTAGCTCGGAAACCACCAGTACAGTCTCCCGCCTAAAACCGTCGCGGCATGTCTGGGCGTACATACGTAGCGCCGTAACTGAGCATTCACGGATAGCAAACAATACCTCGAGACTTGAGATTGAAAGTATAAACAACCGTCTCTTCAACGCATCGCTACGAACGGCCTAAAAATCTCACCCTAAGGCGATATACCCAGTCCTTGACAAATGTGTCGCCCTATTGTGAAGGCAACCGTTGATCATCTTTAGCAGTCCAAGGCGCCGGTCTTGCTCTGAGTGTCCCTAGGGGGGCGGGGGAGGGGAGAGGTGAAGGAGACGTGGGGAGGAAAGGGTGAGGAGAGGGAGAGGGAGAGGGAGAGGGAGGGAGGGGGTGAGGGAGAGGGACAGGGAGGGAGGGAGAGGGAGAGGGAGAGAGCGAGGGAGAGGGAGAGGGAGGGAGGGCTGACGGGAGAGGGACGAGGGAGCGGGAGGGTGAGGGCAATGAGGGAGAGAGAGGGTGAGGGAGAGAGAGGGAGAGGGAGAGGGAGGGAGGGAGAGAGAGAGCGGTGAGGGACGAGGGTGAGGGTGAGAGGGCGAGGGAGGGTGAGGGAGAGGGAGAGGGAGGGGGGGGTGTGGGTGTGGGGGGGGGAGGGGGGGGGGGAGGGAGGGAGAGAGAGGGAGGGAGAGAGAGGGAGGGAGAGAGAGGGAGGGAGGGTGAGGGAGAGGGGAAGAGAGAGGATGAGGAGTGCCGGTGAGGGAGTCAGAGAGAGCGAGGGAGAGGAGGGCGACTGAGAGAGGAGGGGAGAGAGAGAGCCGAGAGAGGCTGGAGGAGAGAGGGAGGAGGAGGATGAGAGGGAGAGAGAGGGAGGGTGAGGGAGGGGAGAGAGAGAGAGGAGAGGTTGAGGGAGAGGGAGAGAGCGCAGAGGATGGACAGAGGTTCCGGGCTCATCCGAGAGAGAGACGGGAAGAGAGGAGAGACGGAGATGAGAGCGGGAGAGACGATTTTTTTTGGAGAAAGAGCGAGAGAAGAGAGGGAGGGGGGCGAGGGGACGGGACGAGAGGGTGAGGGAGGCGAGAGGAGAGAGAGGGAGAGAAGACAGAGAGGGAGAGGGCAGAGGGAGAGGGAGAGAGAGAGAGAGAGGGTGAGGGAGAGGGAGAGAGAGAGAGGGAGAACGAGAGAGAGAGAGAGAGAGGCGAAGACGCGAGAGAGACGGAGAGAGAGGGAAGAGCAGAGAGAAAGAGAGAGAGAGAGGGAGGCCCGGGAGAGGAGAGGGAGAGCAGGTGCGGGAGAGAGAGGATGAGAGAGCGAGGGAGAGGCAGAGAGAGGGAGGGAGAGGGAGAGGGAAGGGACGAGGAGAGGGGCAGAGAGACAGAGACGAGAGAGAGAGGAGAGAGGGAGAGGAGAGGGAGTTGAGAGTAGGTGAGAGGGAGAGAGAGAGAGGCTGTGAGGAGAGGAGAGAGAGAGAGGGAGAGAGAGAGAGGTGACGAGAGGGATGAGGGAAAGAGAGGAAGAGAGGAGAGGAGGAGGGGGCGCGGCGCTAGGTGACATGCGCGTGCGGGTCTTATTTTGCATGTCCGCACCTGTTTTTATACAGTCTGTGGTCCGCACTAGTTAGGCAACATCTTGAAAACGCCCCGTATGCATATAATGCTTCGATTAATGTACACATTGAGGGGAAAAAAGAAACGAGGGGGGAAATTAATCACAAAAAAGTCGAAATCAAAAAACACCCTTCACATATCAACAAACTGTGCAGAAAATACAAATTAAATTAAAAGCAAGGAAGATTATATATATAATCTACAGAAATTTATCCAAAATCCGAGTTGGAAACATATTAAAAAATGTTGTCAAGTTTTGGAATATTTGTCCGCTCCCCAAATTTGTCACTACCGAAACACAGTAATAATCATTTAATTAGAAGGGTTATATTGACCTCTTAAGATTACATCTAGATTGTAATAATAACTTTTTTGAGATTTAGTCTCTTCTTAGTTCTATAAACATTCTTCAGAGGTGAACTAAATATAGTGATACTTTTCAACAATCACTTTCAGGGTGATATAGAGATTGAATTTTGCGTTGGACAGGCACCAAAAAGTTGATCATACTGAGTTCAAAGTTAAGGATTCATTAGTTTGAATATATACTGAACCAAAAACTATCATAACATCTTAGCTGATAATTCCGTATACTTTACAGATCTTGACTAGTGACCCGTGGTCAGTGACAAGAACATTTTCCTACGGTAGTGACGGTAATGCTTTGGTAGCGACCGCATCACATTACAGAATTTTAACTCGCATACAAAGACTAATAAAACATACTAAAATAATTGCATAACTCTACTAAATTTTGTTTATTTCCCCCAAAATACGATTATGCGTTTCCTTTTGTCACTACCAAAACAATGTTTCTGTAGTGACAATTTTAGATACTTTTGAACCTAGCTCAAAGATGCTAATCAACACATGGTTATCTAGCACAGTTCTGAACAGTGGTATACATATAAAAACTAAATGTAATGGAATAACTCCCAAAAAAAGTGTGCTTAATTGCAGAAAAAAAAGGTGTTCGGTAGTTACGTTCCTTAAAGTTACACAGAGTTTTCAGACTTTTGAACACATTTACCTCAAAATGATGGGACCTATCTACTCACGCCTTATAGCTATGAGAGAGGGGGACACAGGAATATTTCCTGATCATACATTTATGGGTTTAGTTCAAATCAGTCTCGGCCAATGGACTATACATTGTTTCAGTAGTGACAAAAAAGTGCGGGACACATTTTTTTACATACATTTTCATAATTTCCAAAGAAAATATAAAATAAATATATATTTTTTGAAACCGGTACTTTTTAAACAGAATAGAAAACACACACGTAGCTTTTTAAAACCAACAATGAGCCTAATTACAAAAATTATTAAGCCTTTTAATATTCGAACCTATTGTGGCGCGCTCCTAGCTATAGAAGGTCATAATAAGCATCTAGATCTGAATACTGAAATGATTTATAATATATCTAATATATCTAGAATATATACTCATATATATATATGATACTGGTGAAGTATGCATGGTAAAGTTAAAAACAGTTATTTTGCATAATTATTCTCAATTGTGATTTTCACTTAATTTTAATGACTGAGATTTTTATAATTAAAATTTGACATTAGACATAATTGTAAGACAACTCATTTTCAAATTTAGACCAAATTCACTTGACCCATTTTTATTCTTTATCTGAAAATAATGCATACAACTTCATATTTAGCTCACATACTGTAAAGAATATCACACAGATATTAACTTGACGACAAAAAAAACAGAGACTTTCCACAGAGGATTATCCTTTTGGGTTTGGTCATGTGTCCAAACAGATCTCCTTCTTCCCCCGCCATCATTAGCCACATGATCCCAGGAAGACAGATGAAAATGTAAGGCTATATTTTGTTTTACCACACCCCTACAGCATACCCATCCCATTTAGACTTTTCTTCCACCCTTATACCCTGACGACCGCTCCCCTCAAACAGTCCCAACGCCAGTGCCTATAAAGTAGCAGAACACAATCCTAAGCAACGCAGTTTCACTATAAGACCACTGCAATAGAACTCAGATCTCCTCGCTATGACCTTAACCCCTCTGAAGTGGACCGGAGCATCAGACAGGTGTACCCTCCTGTTTCTTCTTCTCACCCTGATTCCTGAAGTACTCATAATTGAGCAGGGCATCTCGTTTCAATGGGAGAGTGGGCTCTGGGACAGTGCTGGCATCCACACCCAGCTGCTTGGCTTGCTGGGCCAGGATCATCGCACGCAGGAGAGGCGGGTATCTCGCGTAACGCACAGGAGGCTCAGGGACAGGTTCACAGCGTTTGAAGACCTCTTCTTCATGTTTGGGCACCAGTCGCCAGTCATGGTACATCACCTTATCCACTTCACGCTCTCTAGCCTCCTCTTTACCTGAAACCCACATCCAAACAATGCGTCACAGTAAGGTTGCTGTATGTATTTGCTATATTTGTTTACCTTGTATAATTCTACTGAAAATATAAAATCTTGTCATTCATTCATTACTGTTCAAGATTTCAACTGTTCAAGTTTGTGGTCGGTAAATTTTTTGCTCATTTAAAAAGAAAAAGAAAAGGGGGGAAAAAAGTCTAATTCTTACCAAAGCTGCATTTATTTGATCAAGAATACATTAAAAACAGTAATATTGTGAAATAGTATTACAATTTAAAGGATGTTATACTGAATTTAAATACGTGATGGCAAAGCTGAATTTTGAGCAGTCATGTCACCAGTCTTGCATCTTCAGAAATTATTCTAATATGTCATTTGGTGCTCAAGAAGCACCATTGCTGCTGGGTAAATATTTTGTAAGAAATACGTGATTAAAAAAGTTCAGGATTCTGTGGTGAATAAAAAGTTCAAAAGAATAACATTTATTTGAAATCAAACTCTTTTATAACATTATAATAGTCTTTGTCACTTTTTATCGATTCAATGCATTCTCGCTTAATTTAGTTTCCTTACAAAAAATCTATATATAGTAGTGCCACAACACCAAAATACTACATAGCTGGTGTAGAAGTGATACGGCAGAACAAAAGAGGAACGAGATTTTTTTTAAGGAACTACCTTTTATTAAAAATAAGTGGCATTATTTATGTTTGTGGATTAGTTAGTTGTTCACAGAGAAGGTAGGCCTGGGCGATAAAATGGTATCGATATTTATCGGTGGTACACCTTCGATGACGATAGAAAATTTTCGATATAGCGCACGATATAGGCACGTGCTCTGAGTGATGCAGAGAGCACACACAAACACATGCTGTGATGCTGGTGAGGAGATGTGAAAAAGAATGAATATTAGTCGAATTTAAAATAAACATTTGCATTTGAATGTTAGGAGTGCATCAGGGAGCGTCATCAGCGGCGCACCAGATGCGGTGATGATTATGTAAGTGACGTTGTTGCATTTTAAGGTTTTGTTAGTCTAGCCCACGAGATGCGCGCTGCTGCGTTATGCATTCAAAATATTAAGAGAAATATAGAAGCTCAATACGGAGAAGATCTTGATTAGGTTAAAAACTAAACCAAGCCATTCACACAGATGCATATTCAACGCATTTTTTAGTCGGACAAATATGACTGCTGCACTCGCGTCTCACACAAGAGATGTATAGAAAGCCATGCAGAGTTAAAACAGTTTAAACTTTTAGAAAACGCATCGCAAATTTGTGGAGGTTTATTCCTTTTCACTGCGTCTCATATGTTTTTAAATGCAATAGTATTATTGGCGCTTCGCTCTTTGGATTAAGCAATGCATAAATACATGATGCTGTTTTGTTCATAATGGTTTATGCAATTTTGTTAAATATATTAGATTTTATGACGTTTAAGTTCGACGTAATGCACGTTTTTTGTTTAATAGAGTTATCCTTGGTTTTTGGTCATGCGACTCGCCTGTGAACTCGGCCCCTAACCCTCCCCTACCTGACCCCCAGAAACAGACCAAAAAGTTTTCCTTAAGACCTATTTAATCTGGATATAAAACATTAGAAATGACGACTATGGTTTTACATTTTTATTTTTGTTTTTGATTATTAAAACAAAAATATTTGTTTGTTCGGTCATAAATTGGCCTCCCCCTCCAGTTAATTAAAATAATTACAGACATTTGGTTCTTAAATTAATTTATTTTTTATTTTTGCTCTTTTGTTTTAAACCTAAAGGTCTTTATAAAAATGTCCATACTTATCACGATACCAAACGATATGATAAATCTTCTATTACATTGATACTTTTTTAGCTATATCACCCAGCCCTAAGAGAAGGTTTGTTTTTTTTTACCTTTAAATGTTAGAACGCCCCATGCTTTCCCATGATCCATGTTCTAAAGAAGAAAACATCAGTGTTTGAATTCACGCACACACTCATACATAATCATTTGCACAATTATTTATGTTGTTGCATGGGTTAAAATAATCACAGCTAGACTGACAATGCAGAAGACAAAAACCACACAAATACAGGCAGAACGTACCTCTGCTGTATAATCCACCTTGACTTTTGTTATTTTCCAGTAGCATGGCTCTGTATGCTCGTCCAGCCATGACTTGCGTGTAAAGAGTCGACCCACACCAAACATGCGCATGCCAGCCAGTAACAAAAAGAGGCGTGTTTCTTGCCGCACATCTTTCCAAGCCAACACTGGCAGCTTTTTGCCAGTGAAGGGTCGTGTCATGGTGTCGTAGTCCAGCGCATAGCGCTGAGAGTCCTGGGGTCGATTCTTCAGCTCCCGGTAGGCCCGGATCTTCCGTGCCATCTCGGCTATAAGCCTCAGACGCTTTTTCTTTACCATGCTGCCTGGATGACCGATAAAAAAATATATAAAAATATAGCAAAATATGGACATAAATATAACAAAACATCAGGTTTCACCAAAAAATGTCCCGTCATCATACACTCACCTTACAAACGTAAACAGTAACGGACAGTCAATGAGCTTTTTTTTTTATTTTTTTTTTACATCCTGTGGAAGTCACTGGCTACAGCAACTGTTCAATACCCACATCGGCAAATATCTTCTTTGGTGACGAACGACGCTAGTAAACTCATACAGGTTTGGAAAACTTGAGGGTGAGCAAGTTTACAATTTTCAGTTTTGGGTCAACTATCAAAAACATTATGAAATTCATAGAATGTTTTCAGTTCAAATTTTCACTCAGATGCGTGTTATGCTGATGATAATACAATTTGAAATAAAATAAATAAATAAAAATGTAACAAACAAAACAGAAATGAAATGAAAATTACTTGCTTTAGGGAGTACACTGCGTATAAAGGCCTGGGAACTCACACAGAATTATAATAATAAACTGGAAAAAAAGAGTCTTAAATGGTTGCTAAGTCTATTGTTATATAGAAATATGATATTATATTAAGTATTATATGAAAAACACGATAAAAGACAGATCACTGCTACAGGTATTTTTTTTGACATGTATGTATTTTGCACAAAAACACTTGAAGACCTCAAATCTCACCTGAATTTGAATGACTTTCAAATGATCAGTAATTATAAGTCTACTTTCAAATTAACACATTACGACATGGCTTTTCAAGTCATATTTAAAAGGAAACTCAAGATCATATCAAATCAGTATGATCCAGGTTATATAAAGACCATAGACTGTAAAAAAAGACATGCGATTGACAGCTATAGCGGACTTCACTGATCTAATGCGTAAAACACACGCAGCGTTATATGCATATCTTGCCAATATTTTGGACGTATGCTAACATAAACGTAAATATATCTCATAGAGACATCTGACCAGTCACTACATTTAACGGAGCAGCTAAACAATCAGCTGCAGTCTTGCGCACACATGCTCCACGTGTTACAGCAGTTGAATCATAGGATATGAGATATTATACACATGGACACAAACTACTTCAGCCAAAGTCGGCAGAGGAATAGCAAATGAAATAAATAAAAATAAGCGTGCATTTCACACCATTCTTCTGTCAATGACAGTCATCTCACCTGTCTGTTTAACTTGACCTCCACAAATGCGTCACGCGCCTTCCGCTGTTCCTCAGTGAAACAGGTCCGCGTGCGTTTTCCGGTTCCGCTCAGCGCGAGCACTCACTCAGCCTCACAACTTGCTTTGAAGGAGCATCCCAGACGTCTTCCACTTGATTATTAAACCGTCCAGCTACAAACTTCATTACGCAACAATCTGCCAGAAGTAGTCTGCACAAAATGCAGACATTGATCATCCAAAAGATGTTATGTGATGATAACTTTTGTGTATTAAGAGCAACTATATGATTGATTTTTGGAAACCTTTATTAAGATCTCAAGAAGAACAACAGACAAAAACATATTCAGCCCCTTTTTTAATGCATATATAATTTTCCTTGACTCATATAAAAGGCCATGCTTAATGTACGGCGTAGCAGCGAAAGAAGGAAGAGAGAAGACAGAATGAGAGAGTGAGCTCTCGCTCGCGCTTATGACACAACACGCGTAGAACACAGCATAGGGACCTGTATATATTTCTAAATACATACAATAAGCGCAAAAAGTGCTTTATGCATATCAAAAACAGGACTTGCTTTTTTAAAACAATGAATTACAAAATCTTTAATATAAACCCCATATGAATTCAATATGAACCTCACGTAGAGATGTTGCAGATTAAACATGAAGCAACCTCCACTTCGCTTAGCATCAGTCAGTTCGACAATTGCATTAAGGTATTTCCAGGGAACTTTCTACGGAAATACAGTTCAGATACACATAAACACACTGAGTAATAACTAGGGCCCAAAGTAATTCCTAGAGAGAAGAAGTGTCAAAATACACAGGCATTTTCCTCACCATTTCAACATAATGGTATTTAAAACACATTTATGCAGATGATATTCATCATGACTTCACTGTTGTGTTGGCAAGTCCAAGTTGTTTGATAAAATAAGAATAGAGTAAAAACATATGATTGTTCAAACATAGAGAAGTGCTGAGATGTCTAAGTGGCCTGTAATGGAGAGACATGAATATGCATTACTTCAGAGGAGATCAGGTAACTTTTTCTGCCCCCAAGTGACGGCAGTAATGGAGAAATTCACAGTTCACTCAAGGTGTATCGTTCGGGTTTATTGTGTGAATGCAAACAGTGTGTGTGTTTGTCTGCGCTTCAGATGGTGGCATGTTATTGTTCCTCACATCAGAACAGGTTCATGAGGTTCACATCTTGCTTTTGTCTGAAGAGCTGATTGGTCTTCATTCCACTGGGAGTTCACGACATCATAAAAACTGACTACGAATACTGTAATATATATCCAAATGTCACCTGATGGAGCAAACTACCTTTAGAGCCTTGAAAGATGAAAATTTACCAGCGATGCAACTAGTAAAACAGGCTTGACTGACCTTGACGTTAATCAGCCAGCCCTGTTATCCACCGCTGTGATTAACAGCACACGCCCAGTGTTTATATAATGTTGGTTCATTTTTTTTATTTGTGGAGACATTTTCTGATGTGTGCATAATGATGCATAATTGATGTGCACACGCAGCCTCAGGTCCAGCGGCAACGTTTCCGCTGGCAGGCCTCGGGGTCTGAGGAGCAGCCCTCAGAGTCACTGCCCGAGGAGGGTCCTGGCGGGGTGTGTGTGTTCGAGTGCGTGTGCGTATGATCCAGGCTTAGCACCCATCCCAGCTTGGAGTGAAGAAGGTGTCTGAGGCCGGGCGGCAGGGGCAGGACTCGGAGCGCATCGACTCCAGACGGGAGCAGCTTGCGGAGTCGTGAGCAACACAGGTACTGTAGAGAGGTGGGCGCGGAGACCGAGCGAATCACCTTCATGCTGCTTTTAGCCGCGGTGGAACACACCATCGGAAAAACACGCTTATTCTTCATCTCTGTAGCTGCTACACCTGCCACACACACAACAGACAGGTTAAATTAGGACTGCACGATTATGACAAAAAACATAATTGTCGATTATTCCCTTGAAATTGTAATTGCGATTATTAATTATGATTATCACAATTTACATTGAATGATGTTTATGCCATTGTCTGATGCAACTGCATGCCGTATTTTTATATGAAAATAAACAAGATGAAAACACTCTAACTGAAAAACTTTTAGTGCTTTTCTATAGTAGCCTCAAATGTCAACTATACATCGGATTGGTTTCTTCTTTAAATTATAAAAAAGTAAACATATGAATGGTATTATAATGTTATACTAAAATTAAAATAATGGGAAAAACCCTTAAGATAACATGTAGAAAGAAAGAAAAAACGCATCTTAAGCGTGCAGAATAGCATAAGTGGACTTTGAACGATTACGTAATTGTGGCATCCATAATTGTAATCGCGATTAGAAATTCAAATAATTGTATTTATTTGTGATAACTGTGATAAACCTGCTCTCCAGCTGTGTGATTGTTCTTTAGTGTCTGTTCTCTAAAAACTAGGAATGCGCAATTGCAGATTTTCACACAGCAGTCGGTGGGTTGTTTGAACAACTACTAGTTATAGCCTTGTATAATCATGTTCACCAGGGGGGGGGGGGGGAAACCCCTTTGGATAGGACGTCTCTTATGGATATAGGGGCACGAAGCACAACCTAACTAGGTAACAAGGTAACTGACAAATATCAAAATAAATAAGTGAAATAACTGTAAACTTGTGTGATAATTCATATTTGTTACAAAAAAATATATTTTATGCACGTTAACAGAAATATTGCTTATAGCAAGCGATTGGATTTGTTCTCCAAAAAGAATTGTCTGGAAATTTATTGTTGAATTTTTACAAAAAAAAAAAGTTTTATCAATTTTCTACAGTGAATTTACAAAACGTAACAAAATATGGCACTTTTTTTGTGATGGCTGTGGCAGAGGAGTTTTAAAGGCAGTGACTTTCCAATAATGACCGTATGATTTTGAGATCCATCTTTTCACACTGAGGACAACTGAGGGACTCATATGCAACTATTACAGAAGGTTCAAACACTCGCTGATGCTCCAGACGGAACAATTATTATTAAGAGGGAATTTGAAGATCAAGGTAAACTGTACTTCATTTGACTTCTGGGAAACATGTAACTATCTTCTGCAGCTTCTGAAGGGCAGTACTAAATTAAAAAATATAATATTTAGGCAAAATAAGAAAAAAAAGGAAGAATTATTTTGTTCAAATAATTAGCATTTTGCAGATTCTGCAAGGTGTATGTAAACTTTTGACTTTGACGTCAACTGTTTATACACACACACACACAATAATAAGAAAAATAATATAAAACGCTCTCTTACTGTCAATTATTAAATTGTAATACATGTCAAAAACATGTTTGTCTGGTTACATTTTTTGCTGACAAAAATCTCAAAAACATTCCTTTTACAAGAACATAACTGTTCATGTTATCTTTCAATTCCTAGAGAGAAACTGACACTTAAAAATGTGTATTATATTTTAAAAAACAACAAAGATAAGATTGCAGCTGAAAGGAGTTTGTCATCTTACCGATGCACTTGCGGTTTTTGTAGAAGGTGAGGGTGCCGTGCCAAGTGTCTAAGTGAACACCAATAATGGAACCCTGTCCGAAACGTGATGAAAAACTTACTTTATCACCGTTATGATGTAACAGACCTGAGAAAAACACAAACACACATTACATGAAAAACAATTCCTTCCCCTAACACCATGCGTTCATGTAAAGTATAGCGGTTTGTGAACACAAGTATGTGTTTGCGAACCGAACCCATTTTACCTGTATATGACAGACCCCAGCTGTCTTCATCTTTACCCAGCAGGCTGCAGAATGTGTGTCTATATTTGTCCAGACTCACATCTGATGAGCCAATACCAACCATCTACATAAACACACACGGAGAATTCAACCGTTTAAGTTTAAACATCCCCACAGTCTTCAAATGCTGATTTGGTGCTTAAGAAACATTTCTTATTATCAATGTTGAAAACAGTTCAGTGCTGCTTTTGAACTGCTGTGTACATTTTCAAGAAGTATGCAAAACTACTCATTGCAATGTGGCTCACATCTTGGAAAACTCAACTGATTCAGCAACTCTCATCCCCTATTAGCTGTATGCTGACAGTTATGCTTCAGTCTGCTGAATCAGCTACGCTGCTAAATTTTTCTTTTAATATCAGCCCGTTTTATACAAAATTCCCTAAATAAGCAAACTGCCCCCTATTCACAAAAACCATACTGAATATCACTACCATACTAAACATGCATAAAGACACACATCTGCACTTTTGTTTCTCACCATGTCTGTGCCGTAGACTGGAGAAGTCATTTTAATCTCCCAGAAGTGCTGTCCCTCTGAGAGTTCTTTGGAGCCGCGGATGGCTGCCGTTCCACAGCTATACTCCGAGTGGAAGCTCACTTTCCTGTTCTCACAGCTCAGCAGTGTAGCAGACGACCGGCTGCCCTCATCCCACACCCAGTCAAAATCTGACAAACAATAAGAGAACAAGTTTAAGCATGAGCAAGGTAAACCTAATGTATCAATGTTGCATGTGTCACCACCTTGGTCATCTTCTCCGCAGTGGCAGTGTGTGTAACCCCGGAGCCGTGGGTTACAGCTGAGCTCCATCTGTGAATCACAGCTGCAGTATGACTCTCCCGTTACAGGCACCGCGCTCGGAACCGCCGGAACAATGGCTGGATACTCGGCTTCAGAATCAGAGTCACTGTACTGCAAGACACATGCGTGCAAATTCAGATCTGACATAGCTTAGGTCCTTTTGGTCTGCCATTTATGCTTTTTTGAACGTAAATGACTCCTGTGATGTTCAGCACTTCAGACAAAAGGCCTTTTCAAGCAAAAAAATTAAAGGGATAGTTCAACTAAAATGTAGATAAATTTGGAGAACACAGATTTGGAGAAATTTAGCATTACATTACTTGCTCACCACTGAATGCTCTGCAATGAATCAGAATGAGAGTCCAAACAGCTGATAAAAACATCACAATAATTAACAAAACAAATTCCTGTGCATCAATTAATGTCTTTGAAGTGAAGTGAAAGGCTACGTGTTTGTAAGGAACCAATTCATCATCAAGATGTTTTTAAACTATAAACTGTTGCTTCTGACTAAAATATGAGTCCTCTATCCATAATATTGCTTTCTCCAGTTAAAAAGACATCTTACCTGAATCTGTAAAGAAATATGCACAGATCAAGCGTCGTTTACAAGAGAAAACAGTCCAGAACAGTTCTAAACAAATATGTCAGTGGACTTTGATGTGGGAGGACAACAGGGGATGGAGGAAGCGTTAAAAAATCCTTAATAATTCCTATAAACATGCAGCTTTTCACTTCACAAGACATTAATTCGCGTCATGTGGATTACTTGTGGATTATTGTGATGTTTTTATCAGCTGTTTGGACTCTCATTCTGACGGCACCCATTCACTGCAGAGGATCCATTGATGAGCAAGTGCTGCAAAGCTAAGTTTCTCCAAATCTGTTCTGATGAAGAAACAAACTCATCCACATCTTGGATGGCCGGAGGGTGAGTGAATTTTCTGAAAATCTTCAAATTTGGGTGAATTATTCCTTTGATTGCTGCCACATCTACAGGCCTTTCCACATCATCCACACCCACCTGCTGGCGATCATAACCCCACTCGTCATTCTCGGAGGCAAGTACCAGCGCTCTTGCATCTGCATCCCGTCGGATCCCACTCCATACGTACCTCCACGCCCTGCTGTTTCTGCTCCGCCTCGACATGCCAACCAGGAGCCTCCGCACCTGTCAATCATAGAAAGAACAGTTGCTTGTTATAGAGTGTAAACAGAGAGAACAGACAGTCTTACTGGAAACACACAGCAAACACACTGTCAAATCAAATTCATTTGAACAGCGTTTTTCACAATACACAATATTTCATATTTGCTTTACAGAAATATGACAGACCTACAGACATATGTGACCCTGGAGCACAAAACCATTCATAAGTAGCACGGGTATATTTGTCGCAATAGCCAAAAATACATTGTATGGATCAAAATGATCGATTTTTCTTTTATGCCAAAAATCACTTGGATAATAAGTAAAGATCATGTTCCATTAAGAAGTAAATTTCCTACCGTAAATATATAAAAAAAACTTAATTTTTGATTAGTAATAAACATTGCTAAGAACTTCATTTGGACAAATTTAAAGGCGATTTTCTCAACATTTTGATTTTTTTTGCATCCTCAGATTCCAGATTTTCTAATATTTGTATCTCGACCAAATATTGTCCTATAACAAATCATACATCAATGGAAAGATTATTTATGATGATGTATAAATCTCAATAATAAACAAAAAGACCCTTATGACTGCTTTTGTGGTCCAGGGTCACAAATGACAACTGTTACTTCAGAGATCTTCCAGTAATCACCATAAAAATTACATGTGTATTATAAACATAGTGTACCAAAATATTAGTTTGTCAGTAGCCATAAACTTCCCTACCACATGTGTTCCTCATTATATCTTGAAATAATTCAAAAAGTGAAAAACGGATTGTCTTACGCGCATTTTATTGTAATCCCGTTGAGCGTGAGGTGCGCTCGTGAAGCTAAACTTCCACTGTAGTGTATTTAGCGCGCGAGATGTAAACACTAGCTGGCAACACGCTCAGTTTAATTTCCAGTGATAAATGCATTGAGTCATTTCATTACGCGTAGGCAGTCATTTGAGAGCTAGCTGACATGTCGGTATACTGTAGCTCCTAAAGATAGATTCCGTGAAATACATAACATGTTCTCTCTGCTAGGCCTCGCAGAAGGTGGTCAGCGAGAGCCAGGCACCTTGCAAGACTGTAGAGATGAAGGCTAATTCGCTTACAGAAGAGCAGATCGCCTGCAGTCATGCTAATACTATCGAATACTATTTGGATTTCAATATTATCCCAGCCCATATGATAATAACTGTAAAACAGTGCAACAGGCTTCGTTGTGTATACATGATCTTGGCGCTAACGGAGGCTCGCGGACTTAGCAGGCGCTACATCCTGCCTGCTGCATTCACTCGGATAAGCACAAACAAACCTACCTGTCTTTCAGAGGCACCACTGCGATCACTGGAGTCTCGTATACCTGAAGCTTTTAGTATGACACTGTAATGTATGTATCTGTAAAAGCAATCGGATTCTGTCCACCAGCTAACTGTCACACTTTCCTGTGACCTACTTTCACGACAGACGTAAACAATGCATTAACAAGCCCCGCCTCCTCGGTTCAAACGCCATTGGTCAAAGATTCCAAGTAGGCGGGGTTTATTTTCTAGCTTGCGTTACTACAGGTCTAAACAGCTGTCACTTAAATGTCAAACTCGTCCCAAGACTGAAGACTAAACCCCTTTTCTGACTTTCACGCTGCCCCATGCAGGCAATTGTAGCGACAGTACATCGAGGCAGATGTTAAACTGTCATTATTAATTAACTAGATTACTTTTGGGCTGTTTCAGTAAGACAGACAGCTCTTTGCTGTGTTCTTCAATCGAGCAGTTTAACAGACTATTTAAGAATATTCTGCTACATGTTTTAGAACAATCTGTTATCTACTGTTTCAACTTTGTTCATACCTACAAAAGTTAGATTTTGATCATAACATCTTGATTTAAGGTCGGTGATTTGTTTACGGAATACATAGGCCTATGTGTCATGCCTGTTTGGATTTAGCTTCAATTCAAAAGGATTAATAATAATAATAATAATAATAGTTTTTGTTGTTGCTGTTTTGTTTTATAAAAAATGAAACCTATTTTAGGACAATTAAGCTTCTAGACTTTTCTGGTTATATTATTTCTGTATAACATAATTTTCTAAAAGGAAAGTACATTTTAATTACTGTAATGGAAAAAAAAAAACACGATTTATGTCTGCTTAAAGAAAACAAATTATGGACATTATATAAAATAAATTAGGTAAAAATCTAAAGTAAAAATTCCAGGCCCATTATGAAACTTTTTTGTGCATAATTGTCATAGAAATAATGTCACTGTGCAAAAAAAAAAAAGATTACAGATGATATTTTTAAGCTAAATATAATTCTCTTTGTGACATTCACTCATAATCACAGTAGGCTAATACATGTTGCTGTTATAATCAAATTGAGAAATCTTCATTTGTACAAAGAATTAGACAAATTGTCTATTCTATTGCTGATGTGATATAATAAACTGACTGTAATTTAGCTAGCACAGTCACTTTGTATTACAGATGGGACAATTACACCGTTTCTGGTAGCGATGCTCATGCAGTAAGAGGTCTGTGACATGAAGGAGTGCTGCTCTATAGCGCCCCCTTCCCCCTGTGGTGGCGTGACTGCAGCAACCCGGAGCGCAATGAAGTTTGGTTGAGGCTGCAATACGGTGATTCAGACAACCAGATGGTAACCTGTGGATTAATCCCTCATGTTGCAGTCTACTCGACTCTCTTGATTATTAAATGTATGGTTGCAGTTTCTGAATATATTTTAGTGAGACACTCCTCAGATACCATTTGTTCATGTTCACCAGTGATAGATGAATTTGCATACTTGGAAATCATAATAGGCTAATTTATGCGCCTTAAATTGAAGGACATAATATGTTACAGTCCAAGAATTGGCTTGCACTTTGAACATCTGCAGTATATTTCCATTATCACATCACGTGTGTGTTTGAATAAAAAGGAAACTGAAATTAGGTTGAGGAAGTTTTATTCGGAAACTGGACAAGCTGCGCTGGTGTTCACCCATGAATGGAACCAGAAACAGTATCAACTACAGGTAAAACGCTACATGTCTGAAGAATGTCATGTTAAGAGTTAAAGCACACGCTCGCTCACAGGCACATGTGTGCATCCATTCATTTCACACACAATTAGTAAACTTGCACATCAATACCTTGATTAAGACAACGGTCTCAATGGTAATCAATGATTACATACCCAAAGAAACTCCACAAATTTCCCACAGTGCAATTCACCTACCTATACAGACTTATATGTATATATATTTATCATATTACACACACACACACACACAAAAACCACACACCCCACGGCATGTATTTAAGATAACCATTATTTCATAAGACTTTGAGCCAATTTTAAAATAAACTGTTTCAATGAACACTCAATCTTTCATAATATACAGCAAGAACAGAAAAAACGTTTTCAATTCTAAATTTCCCAAAAGGGAGAAAACTAAACGACGGCTGATTTGTTCCTTCAAATGAGAATAAAATTAAGACAAAAGAAAAGGAGGGGATGACAAACAAGTGTAGCATAGGAGAAAGAGAGCATCTATTTAAACACACACACAGGACGAGAGCAATAGCTATACTCAGCCCTGCACAGGGGACACCATCAGGCTACTATACATCTCGAGAGGAAAGTTCAATCATACATTCCACTTGCAAACAGACACTCACGATACAATGCATGCCGCACAAATTCCTCTCTCAATCATCTTCGGGAGTCGGTGAAGTTTACTCAAATGTGGATATTTGAGATTAGTTTGTGTGGGTGGATGTGTCGTGTGGGTTGGTTTGTGTGTTTTGATTGGTTGTTTCAGTGTAAGGAGATGACTAAGATTGATTAACCCTTGTATGGGACAGGATAAGATCAACAATAGCCCGTTAGAGTCCCCAGTAACTCACGAAAATGAGGATAAGGTCATCCCCAACGAACAGGCGATGCGCCGGGCGGTGCCCCTCCAATCCTGCTCTCCCACGATACCAATGGCGAAGCAGCTGCGAGAAAACCAAAATCAGAACCCACCACGCATCATCCCGGCAACCACAGTGCAGAACGCCTAAACACACGAAACATAAGCTAGCGTTGACACCTCGTATGGGTAGTTGTAACAACATTTGGTTTCACATGATGGACAACCAATATAGACAACAACTGATGTAAATTTTAAAAAAACTAATAATTACATAAAGAATATATGAAGGACCAAAAATAATTTTACAAAAAAGACACCATACCGTTAAAAAAAAGAATAAGAAGAAAATAAAGAGTGAACGCCAGCTGTATAGATACAACGTACCAGTCCTTATCTAAATCTCATACATAAAGTTGTAATGTATGCATATACTATATACATGTATAAAAAAAAATAGATCGTATCTATCTATATACAAAAATCTGGCTTTGTAAATTATAGCAAAAGAGTACGTATAGTATAAATTAACCCCCTATAATAATCCCCAATTACTAATACAGACTAAGTAAAAAAAACGTCCTCTTGTAATTTGTTTATATATCTCTTAACTTGAATCTATGGTGATTCAAATATAGTGTTAATTCTGTACAATAATTGTGCATTATGGATGTTGACCTCGTGGCGTTTCCAAACCGTAAGACCTTCGGTCATCTTCAGTAACACACTTGCAATGATATTTTTTTTTGTGATAAATCTGAGTGCTCTCGAACCCTCCCATAGACAGTCTAAGTAACTTTACCACGGGGGGGGGGAGGGGGGGGGGGGGGGGGGGGGGGGGGGGGGGGGGGGGGGGGAGGGGGGGGGGGGGGGGGGGGGGGGGGGGGGGGGGGGGGGGATGTTCACAAGGTCCAGAAAGTACCAAGATGAATCGACAAAGTATCCGTGTGACATCAGTGGTTCACTGTAAGTTACATAAAGCTACGAGTAATACTTTTTTGCGCGAAGAAAACAAAAATAAAGACTTTATTCCACATTTTCGTCTCTGGGTCAGCGCCGCCACACGCTTGCGTCATGATACTGTCGTGAACGCACATCCACAAATGACTCAGTAGTGGTAGTTACCCTGCTGTCCCTATGGAGGGTCGATGAGCCTCAATTTGCATCAAAATATCTTAAATTGTGTTCCGAAGATAGAAACGCAGGTCTTCACGGTGTGGAACAACACGAGGGTGAGTATTTAATGACAGAATTTTCATTTTTGGGTGAACACTTCTTAACCAAATAAAAAATAAATAAATAAAACCCTTTCACCTCCATGTACAGATACAGTAAGAGCCTCTTTGGTTGTTTATATACTCTCACTACCTATAAACTCTAATATAGTGTTATATCTAGATTAGTCATATCATATCAAACAGATATTATAGTCAGCTATTTAAATAACATTTCTCAGCCACCAATAAAATGTGTGCTATTTTTTTTCTCTGTTTATGAGGAAGCTGGGAGTGACTTGCAGGAAAATCCTAAGCAGACAAGACACAAGCAAAGAGCATGACTCACTTGTAGAGCGTGATTCCGGGAGCCATGTTGTTGGCAATAAGTACAGCCACCACCAGGCCGTAGATGGCAATGATACCCGCCATGACCACGGGAATGATGGACTTCATGATCAGCTCCGGTCGCATCACTGACATGGCAGCAATGCCTGTGCCACTCTTGGCCGTCCCATATGCAGCACCCAATGCTAAAAAGAAAGGAAATGGCAATTAACATGTGCAAAGAGAGCGAGAACGAGCACTTAAAATGGGTTAAAGTTTAATGAATACAGGACAAGGCACATGTTGTAGGTTTAAACTAATACCCAACTAAAGAACCCCATTCTAACACATGTCTTATAAACCAACCCCCCAAATACAAACCAGCAGTTCCAGGAATACTTAGTAACCTTTTTAAGGTGAGACACAAGAGACAAAACCATAATTTCGAGATTTTGCTTCCATATCTTGTTTTCTTTCAGACTAGTGGAAAGAAAACATCCAAAAAACACATGCAAGTTATTGGGGGGGGGGGTGGGGGGGGGGGTTTGGGGGGGGGGGGTGTCTTAAATATTGATTTTAAATTACACTTTATCATCTTTCAATTTCAACTGCATTAACATAAACTTTAATTGGGCCCTGTTTTTTTTCGCCCCTCCCAAAAATTGAATTTTTTGTTGTTTTTTTTTCCCCTGTCCTGCACTGAGCCAGAAATCTCCACTTCAGTAGCACTTACAATACAAATCCCAACATTGGAGTGTTCCTTCCTTCTATATATGTTTTAATAAAAAAAACGGTTTTTATAGAGGGTTGTGTTTATTAGGGCTGGGTAAAAAAAATAGATATCACCTCCCTTGGTTTTTTTTTTACCTTGCCTCCCCCCCCGATATGTAAATAATCGCTTCTCTTTTTTTAAAAAAACTGAACGATGTCCGATGCTAAATACCAAGAATCGATTAGTCTCGCCTGTTTTCACTTTAATGCTGGACCACAACATTTTTAAGGGCTGCATTGGCCCTTCAATAAAAGTCGTAATAAGCATTGTGCTTTGGTACTTTTAATGTGAAACAAAGTATCCGATTTCAAATTCTGTCCATTGTATTGCAGTATTTCAAACTTAAATGCCGTTTTGGCACGGTTTAATGTGGAGAGACAGATCCCGTTGGATAGATGCCCTCAGTTTCACTGCCAGCAGCGCAAGCACACCTGAACTAATCTATCCGCCACATTACTACCAGTTTTCAAGCACAAATAAAACATGACTAAAAAGCAATCCGAAGGTACGTTAAAATAGAAATAGTCCAAACCCTTACAATCTGTATCCTGTCTCACTGTACATGCAATCGACATCAATCAGTGGTTTCATCAGCAGCGCAAAGACGTCAAAATACAATCACTTTTGTAGTGTCGTTGACCATAAACTCATTAAGTCAGATAGAAAAAAAATACCTTAGAGGGCCGTATTAGCTAAATATATCACCATATAACATAACTCCTATAAAATTTTACTGTGTCGTGAAATGCAATCGTTTAAATTTGGTTTGAATAATCCACTCAAAGTTTTTATGACAGCCACCATTTATATAAAATAAATAAAACTAATTGAAGTAGAAATATTATTATTATGTAATTGTAACTATTATTTTAAAAACTTGTCCCTTTATTAGATTAATAAATACCTAACATGTTCAGAAACTTAAATTACGGATAAGAATGAACTTATACTGTCTTTTACGTGGTTGCATCGCCAGCCGCGTAAACATAAAACCTTGGTTGCATTTGTGATCAGTAGACTTACAAACAACAGCCCTACTCTCACGCCCAAAAAAACTCGCGTTTTGCAAATATCGTCAGTGGCAATCCTTTAAATGAAAACATAACTTACAGTCTGATGAGTCAGAACATTCAGCAATTACGGGTCTACTCTCGCAGGATCAGGAAACGGCCTTCCATACAAGTGTTGCCACACGACCTGATAGTTTGGGTTAAAACGGGTTCTGGAAACAGTGTTGTAAATATCAACTTTTACCACAGATTTGTCGTTCGTGTCCTCTTTGGAGACCAAACAAGTATTTTCACTTTCCCCAACGAAAAACAAAAACACGGCGCCTTATGCGTGACTTGAGGCGGCGGGTTGAGAATCAGGCTCGGTAGACCGGCGGATTTGACGAAGGGGGCGGCACACAATGTAACGCCCCGGCTGGAAAACCCACCACTTCGTCCACGTGAAAGCCGATCCGGCGATCCACAGCACTAAGTGGATGTATTCCCTCAGCGACCAGCACAAATAAGCTCTAGGCATGACGAAGTGGATACCGTCCTCTTTTGAAAGACCAAACAAACTAGTTTCGCTTTCACAAAGAAACAGCATCAGCTTCTTTTCTCTTCTCCACGACATTGGCGGCCAGCAACAATACTACAGCAAGAAGACAAGTTACGCCTTCGTTCGTTGCGTGGACTTTGGCGGTCGTTATGCAATCCTCCCACACCAGTGCTGTAGACAGTGGGCGGAGTGTTAGAACATCCATTTTAGGTGGGTCGTGAAGGGTTAACTACCTTACCTTAAAGATATATCTCTTTGAATTTGAGACTTTTAAGTGTTTGCAAGCTTTAAACAGATCTGTTTCATTATGCACCAAGAGCCCTGTAACACAGCTCCAAAGAATAGGAAAGATTTAAATCGCGATCGAAGTATGACCCGTTTAAAATGTGTCTGCTTTTAAAGATTTTTAAGTTCAAGCATTTTAATGTCTGCTGTCCCCTCTTTTGTGTGCGGAGGGCTGACTCCGAAGATCTACTTCGGAATAAAAAAGCTTTCAAAAAAAAACCAAAACAAATGTCCTGGGTTCGTACTATACCGGTTTGTGTAGTATTCGGCTCAGCTACCATCAGGACATTCAGAAGACCCTATCCACTTACAGGTCAGGACTGGCTCCAAGTAGGATTATTGGTGCCCTCCCGTCCCAACCTCCCCCTCGATCGTTACAATCTCCAATTGAGGGAAAGGGCAAGGGACTTCACTCGGGACCCCGCAGTCACACGGCCTCTGTGAAACTGGCCGCACTTGGCCCGTCGGCACTCACAGAGCAAGACCACGCAGAAACAGAATCGGAAACACGAGATCAGATTTTTTTTTTTTTTTTTTTCTTTTTTTTTTTTTTTTTTTTTTTTTTTTTTTTTTTTTTTTTTGTTTTTTTTTTCTCTCTTTTTTTTTTTTATTTTTTTTTTATTTCCCCTGACCCTATCCCCCCTACCATCGTGAACATAACACACCTGCGTGGACACCTAGCACCGCTGTTACCCACAAGTTAAACTCCGTCGGACAACTCATCAAACTTTCATCTGTAAATACCACATATCCACATTCACAATTCTGTCTACTCACATTTCTTTTCTCGATATTTTATTACGATATTGTTATTTATAATTTACGGTCTCTTCTCTTTATTATTAGTGTTTCTCTCGGGCTATCCTCAGTCTTATAATTACTGCATGTCTGCACTGGAAGCTCCTGACACCAAGACGAATTCCTTGTGTGTGTAAACACACTTGGCAATAACGCTCCTTCTGATTATGAACCTATTCATCAGTGGTGTCTTGATTTAAAGACCTCAAAAGGCAAGCTCAGCAAAACACTGCGACAGTCGTCAACTGCTTTGGTTCTCCGTCACATGACTACAGAAGCAGCGAGTCCCTTTCGTTTGTAGGAAGCG
Source organism: Sinocyclocheilus anophthalmus (assembly GCA_018155175.1). NCBI lineage: Eukaryota > Metazoa > Chordata > Actinopteri > Cypriniformes > Cyprinidae > Sinocyclocheilus > Sinocyclocheilus anophthalmus. Next base: position 1,259,944 of record JADLZN010001889.1, on the reverse strand, counting down.
AGCGAGGAGTTGCATCAAATGTATTTGGATCTTTCCTGGACTGAGGCACGATGCGCTGAGCCCCCCCCAGACGGCACTTAAAAATGTATTAAATGCCAAGAGCAATGGCTGTCGTTTGAGTAACGTTACAGACGATACGTGTGTCTCTGAGATAAACAGTTCAACTGACCAGGACAGTTTTTGTCTGGGCGTGTAGTTCGTGTTTTTAAAAAGGGCCGTCGCATTAGATAAGAGCAAACCTGTTTATGTTAATTAAGTAATGCATTTCGTATGAAGTTGAAGAAAATCAATGGCATTTAATCGGTCAGGCGACGCTACAGTTACAGTCTAGACCCATACACGCAGGATAAGCGATTATAAGAAGATAGCGATGATAAGAACAACAACGAAACCAAAAAAAGTCTGCCGTTCTTCCAGCCATAGAGGACATTAAGTAAATGATGTCCTTGCGCAAACATTAAAACAGGAGCATCGGCTCATCGACACGACAGCGTCTTGAGTTTACCACGCAGGGTTCAGTGAGCCGCAACAATGAAGGAAATAATGAAACGAAATAAATAATTAACAGACATTACGTCAACCGAGACATCATGTGCCGTGATGGAAACCCTCGCATCCCTTCAGCTACTACAGGTACACGGCTCAGCCAGCATCGGGCTATACACCTAATAAAGCATTCAAAGTGACGGACACTCAGTTTAATGAGGGTAAAACGACGCGTCTCTTACCACTGAACACCATTGCTGCCGAGGCACCCATCACTGCGAAGAAGGGAGAGTACAGGGGGCTCTCGGCGGACATTCTTCTTGCGCGTTCAGACACCTAAAACTAAAGACAGAGAGGGAGGAAGGCTTCAGTCTAGGAGGTGTAGGCTCTAAGGGAGCGCTGTTCAAGGCTGACAGGTCTTGTAGGAGCAGGAGCGGAGCGCAAGAGACGGTCACGGATCTGACAGGAGCTAGATCGCCGGCGGAGAGGAAGAAAATGGCGAAACGGAGAGAGTCACATGATCAACCAAGAGTGCAGGGTCCATTTCCGCTTCTCCGGGGATGACTTATGAACACGCTGCGCAACGTATTTCTTTCTAGGATTTTGTAATGACTGACTGTCACGGGATCTCAGAGAGGATTTTCGACGTTTTTGTAGAATTGAATACACGTTATCAGTTTTGTGTGAGCATTGGGTGTGGGTTATTTGGGTAGGTGAGTTAGGGGGGCGCTATGAAATACGACACCCCTATTTTTATTGTAATGTTGGGATATGAATTACCATTGCAGGCTTCCCTCTACGATCTTTGAATGCGTTCACTGATCATCATAGAAATCATAATAGTACGGTGTATGTACACACCAGTCTGTTTATCTGTAGAACTGGTTTTCATTTCTTTAAAATATTAAAGACAGAATGTTGGACACATATTATATGGATAAGTTTAAATCTCTTATGGTAGGAACCATTGTGTGAATAAGGGTGTGAAAGTGCAGGATAGAACACAGACGAGTTATCAAATTATTCTACTGCACTTATCACCATCAATAGGAATAACATAGTCATGTTTGTTTTTAAATAGCTCAAAATCCATAGAAATCCATTTTTCCCCCCCCCCCTTCCCCCTCCTCCTCCTTTCTCAGTGCATTTACTACAGCTATTTGTAGACGTCCATTAATAAAACTGGAAGAAAAAAAAGTTTACTGAAGCATTGACATATCAATGAAATGTTGAAGAAACGTTATTTTTACATTGCATGTGGAGGTTGTATGAGGTGTACATTGTCATGTGCTTAGTCTCATGACTTCTAGGCTTGGAGCTGGAGAGTCCAGAGGGGAAGTAACTTTATATTACTCACTCTCGGGAACAGGCGTAGGCAGACGAGTGTAACATTAAAACTTCTTAATTGTTCTGTAATGTGTGTGAACTTCCCTTTTAGTTGTGTGATTTTTGATGTGAACCTAAAAACTGAAAGTTGCACTCCATGTGTTCCTTCCTCTGCATGTTGGGTGCTGATGACAGTCACCTGAGATTATACCACCTGCATTTTACACAGTGGTAGTTACTATGAAACAGATAAAGAAGAGTGAAGCGAATCCGGGAAAGGAAAATGCATTCTTGTCTTCTACTGATTAACAAAAGAGTGCAAATTCAGTGTTTACACTATATACTTTATATACACTAGAGCAGACATTGACAAATATTTCTAGGAACAGTTTTCTGTCTATAATTAAAATATGTAATGCTTTAATAATACAACTAAACTAAACTCTGACATTTACATTAAATGTTCCCTCCTGATGGGATGACCTGCCCAACTCAATCCGAGCAGCTGAGTCCTTAGCCATCTTCAAGAACCGGCTAAAAACACATCTCTTCCATCTTTATTTGACCCTCTAACTCTAGCACTCTCTATTCTAATTCTATTCTCTAATTCTATCCTTGATTCTATTCTATTCTATCTGTTTTCTTTTTATTTATTATATAATTTAAAAAAATACCCTTGCTACGTGTACTGCGTTAGGCTAACTGAGACTTATAGCACTCTCATATCATTGCTCTTTTGTTGATTTTGATTGCTTCTATTGTCCTCATTTGTAAGTCGCTTGGATATAAAAGCATTGATAATGTAAATGTAAACTAGCTGGAGTGTATTATATTAATAGTAAACTCAACCATGCAATAAACAAATGTAACTTGACATGAAAAAAAAAAATTTAAAAGCTAAAACTACATAAATACTATGTTTAATTATACAAATGTATAATGAAACTAGATAAACAGCTTATATTATTCCAGTATGTGGCTGATTTGACTGAGGGGAATCTGAATCCACATATATATTTAACATGGTGTTTAGGTTGACCCGGATGGTTGAGAGGGTTCATGTATGTGGTGCCGTTGGATGTCGCTGTAATTCTTCATATTTCTTTTTTTATTGTCTACGTGGCACTCTCTCATCTGCTGTCCCATACTGCTCCCTATTGGTTATCTGTGTCCAGCATCGCTGAAAACCAAACGAATCCCTTGACTGAAGTTTAAATGCGTCTTCATTTTCGCTTGTCAGTCTCGTCTGGTTATGATACGAGCGGAATATTTACAGATATGCAATTATATTACGCATATGTATTTTCTCAAAACAACCGTAGGGGGCACCCGGATTTGAACCGGGGACCTCTTGATCTGCAGTCAAATGCTCTACCACTGAGCTATACCCCCTATCCATTAAGACAAACCATTTCATATTTATAAAATGTAAACACAATATTTCCGTAGACTGTTTGATCATCAGTTGAATACATTCATGAATCATAACGCATGAATGATTCCACACAAAAGGCAGTTTCATCCTCACAAAGGCTCTTTATTCTGAAAATCAGTCATTCATGAACATCCTTTGACAAAATACATGAATTTGATAATAGTGTCCATTACACTGGGAGTTTGTAAACAGTTATTTGCAGAAATTCTACACAGAGGAACAGAAAAATGGTTTAGTGCTACTGTTTCAGCCTGTTTCGGGAAAAATACATTTGAACAGTGTCTTCTAAATGAAAGGGAAGAAACAATAGTGTGGTGTAGGGTTTGTGTCAGCTGCTATGCTACAGGAACAGTGTTTGTGTGACACAGAGATGGGTGAGGTCTCTTCTTGTAAGTGTATCCTCCCTCCAGTGAATTCACACCATGATCCCATTAACAGAGCTTCTTCCTGTAACAACATGTAGTGCAAATATGAGCACAACAACATGATCAGGTAGGCTACACCTTCATCTGTGGTCACGCATAGAAAGAGGCCTAGTAATATTCTCAACATTATGTATTGTGCTATTTATTATTGTATTAATTATTATTTAAAAAATTTTTTTTTTTGCAGCAGGCCTATGCACATTTTGAAAAAAATAGGCTTCATCATGAATTTGTATTATTTAACCATAACCAAAACCTGCCTTACTTCGCTCTGCAATTCCAAAATCATACAGCTGACATAAACAACACAATGAATGCTATTTTTCTCGATGAAATGTAAAAAAAAAAAAAAAATACAATCGCTAAATCCATCGCCAACCTCTGAGCTCAGATGGCTCCCGTGAATCACGCGTCCGCTCTCAGGGCGGTGAATCCGTGCTGCCGTGATCAGCTCAGCTCAGATCAGCTCAGATCAGATCAGCTCAGATCAGCTCAGATCAGAGCACGTAGATGATGTAGGACAGGAACACAAGGCCGATGATGGCGAAGAACATCAACAGCAGCACGTCCAGCATGATGCTCGCGGAGCAGCGGGTCCAAAAGATGCGCAGGATGCTCGGTCTCGATGACGGCTGTGTCCGCTGCACTGGACTGGACTGGAGACCCTCCTCCTCTCTTCTAGAAAGATGCAGCCAGCATCAGATTCTTTCTCTTTTGTAGCGTGCAGACTTGGCTTATTAGGCGCAAACCAGGCTGTACTGTGCGGAAAGATGAAGGCAACTACATAATAATAATTATAAAAAGTCATATTTCATATGGGACCTTTAGAATTTGAGTGATTATCAGGGATAAGAGATTAAATTAGTTAGACAATTGCGTTACATTTGAAAATTGAGAGGGACGTGTCTGATTCTCAGGAGTTTTGACTTCAAACGCATGTTTAGATGGAGAACCGCACTGTAAAAAATGCAATGTTCTTAAAACTACATACAAACCCTTGTCAGGCCAACAAAATCACTATACAAATTGTTGTCCCAACTAGGCGAACAGTTTTCTGAACAAAGAATTTTTATATTGTTGAAATGTTAAGGCTTTGTGAGTTCCCAGCATGCATAGCAGCATGAATAAATTATGCAGCTACCCATATAGGATTATTGTTTTGCTGATTGCTAAATGTTTGTTGTTATTTTGTCATTATTGTTAGTTATTTGTTGTACTGTGATGTAAAGAGCTAATCTTTTTAACAATTGTTGATTGTCACCATTCTTCAGATTTGTGTTTCTGCTTCTTCTTAATTGTGTCTAGTTTTGAGGCCTAAAGTATGTTCAACCAACTGAATCCATTTTATGGATTTTATAGTCTTGTAAGATATTTTACGAATGAAGACAGTGTTGTTAACTTATACATTATATTAAGAATCATTACGCTTCTCAATAGTTCACATTGTCATTGGTTAATAAACAAAATTGATAATGTGTTGACTTCTTACACATTCTTTTTTTTCTATCCAGGAAACAGAAGAAAATAAGTTACCTCAACGACAGTAGTTGTTGTTTCAGTTTATGTGCCAAGAATTTTTCTATTAGTAAAATAAGACAATCAGCATTGCATGAACAAACAAATTCAGGTTGGCTAAACAAAGTATCCTTACTTAGAGCTAAAAAACTATTGTTGAGAGAACTCAAATAAGTCTTACTGCATCCTTATTTTCTTACGTTTTCTCAACTGTTTATTTTCTTTACATTGCATGATTGCATGAGGGCAAGCATTGAGTTTACACATACAAGGCTTTTTTGACATGAGTGTCATATACCCCTCCATATTTTCCACCTTTTAGTTCCTTTTCAAAATCCTTGCTGTTTATTTTTGGGTGATTTGTCATTTATTAATGACCATTACTAACAATGAGACGATATACTATACTGTCATAGATTTTCCACCAAAGAAGAACAATCTACTTGAGCTTGAGCTCAAATTGTTAAGATGCATTGGAATAAAAAGATGAAAAATAAAAAGATCTTGGATAAATTTAGGATATTTACATATCTTGTTGTATCCCTTATATGTCTTACCAAAAGAAAAACTCTGCACTGCATAAATGTTTTAGAAAGGTAAAAGTACATGAAATGAAGAAATTGATCCTTTTTTCAGCAAGTATGCATTAAAATCAATCAAAAGTTACAGTAAAGACATTTATAATGATGTAATATTAATTGATGGTATAATATTGAGTAGCACAACTGCTTCAACATGATAGTAATGATAAATGGTTCTAATAATCATATTAGAAGGATTTCTGAAGGATCATGTGACACTGAAGAAGAATTAGGCTTTACCATCAAAGGAATACATTAAATTAAAACTTATTTTAAATTGTAATAATATTTAGCAATATTACAGTTTTCATTTTATTTTTGATTAAATTAATGCAGTCTTGCGAGTACAAAAATCGTACAGACCCCACAAACCACTGAATGCAGCAGCTTTGTAAATATGAAATGGTTATAATGTGCAGAATAAGGTGATTGAGGGGGTGTACAGAACTGGAGAAACACTGGTGACAGTGGACTGATAGATATGGAAGATTTCTGGAGAATATGTTTTACAGAAGAGTAAAAATCAAATGAGTAACCCAGATATTATACCTTTGAAGTACACTCTTAAAAATAAAGGTGCTTCACGATGCCATAGAAGAACCTTTTTGTCTAAACGGTTCCATAAAGAACCTTTAACATCTGAAGAACCTTTCTGTTTCACAAAGGGTTATTTGTGGTAAAAGAAGGTTCTTCAGATTATAAAAAGGTAAGAAAGAGATGGTTCTTTAAAGAACATTTGACTGAATGGTTCTTTGTGGAACCAAAAATGGTTCTTCTATGGCATCGCTTGAAGAACCTTTCGAAGCACCTTTATTTTTAAGAGTGTAGCAATAGTGAAAATAGTGTCTTGAGAAAGCAAAACACTTACTTTGATCATTCTCTGCATCTATATTTTGGCATTTTAGAGAACAATGATCAGCAGAATCTCATTAGTCTTTGCACAGTAACATTGTTTCCAGTTAGAGAGAAATACATGCAAAGCTCTAAAACATTCGAATACCATTAACAACTCCGTCCGTTTGACAAACCCGCCTGCCTTGGTATACAAATAGATTTTTTTATTCCACTGATATTGATAAATTGACATTAAAATTCCGTCTTGTACAATACCAGCAAGGCAATGAGAATAAGCAATGATATGAGGAAAAAACAAAAACATTAATAACAACGTCTTACAGAACAGCTCTGAGATACAGTTTGATACAATGCACATGGAATGTTCCAGAACCGAAATGAAATGGAATGATTAAAATCCAAAGCTAAAATGGTCCATAGAATTGTGCTTGGGCTCCTCTCTTCTCTCACTATTCTACAATGCTGTTCTGCTCCTCGCTTGCTAAGTGACTATATAGTTTCTATTTTTTTCCCTTTATGAAGAACAAAATACATCACTATTTTCTCGCATTTTTAAAAGCAAGAGCTGCAGAACAAAATGACACTCATATATTAGAAGTAATTCTGTAAAGGGCTAGAGGAATGTGAAGGAGCTTAAGTGAATATGTAAGTATCAAAAGGCTCCGTCCTTTTCATACAGTTTAAGGAATGTCCAGTTGAAAAAGAGGAGCCTTTTCTAGATTCCAGTTCCAACACATGATGCAAATGGTCAGATGTATGGAATGAAAATTGGAATGACCAGAAGTCTCATTATCAAGAATGGTTACTCATAGACCCACAGCCAATGAGATGTGAACCTGTACTGGATACATTACAATTACAAGCTGCAAGAAGCTAGAAACAAGACTAATATATATATATTATGATATATATAAAATATATAAAATTTGACCAGATCTTCACAAAGTGTCATAGCAACTGATCAGATACGGTGTTGAGTGTTTTTGCCGAAGTGCTCTATAGCAGGCCCTAAATATTTTAGAGGCCCGTGTGGTCATGTATTTTGAAGGTTGGTGTATGAGAGTCTTGTTAAGACTTAAGTGCCACTTGTGACAGCACCTTTCCAGGACTGAGGAAACACTTACTAAAAAGACAAACAGTCAGACAGATAGACAGCAAAAGCAATAGACAGAGAGAAAAAGATGGGTGGAAGTAGTAAATCATTCACTATTTATGCGAGTGCGTGTATGCGCTGTTGCCGTGTATGATTACGTACTGAACTATGTTTGTTTTGGATCATAACTGGGTCATAGAGGCCGACCCCTGATAGAACAGTTAGTGCAGGAAAAGAAGAGGAAAAAGATGAGATCTTGAAAGGTGAGATGGCACTCGGCTAATCATCTGCGTCTTTCTGCCGCAACCCCCTCTTTTCTTTTCCTTCCTTCCCCCTTTCTCTATTTATGTTCAGATGGCCTCTACATAGTTAGCCGGCAGCATCCCCTGCTGGCCGGTGCGCTCCACTCTTCCGTACATCCACCCCTCATCGATCTGCTGCACATCCATGATCATGTCACCATCCAGGAACGACACCTCGTCCTCATCAGCTGCGGTGTAGTCATACACCGCTCGGTAGCGCTTCTGCAACACACACACACACACACAAAGACGACTGTAAGGGCTTGAAAAGAAGGAGTGTGTAGGACAGTGTGTATGAGAGAGTTTATTACCCCAGAGCTGGGAGGAGGGGCGGCAGCAGCCTGACGCACGGGCTCAGGCTCAAAGTGATAGTTCTGAGATGCTGCAGAGGGCTGATATGCTACCAGAGAAAAATGTGATTATTTTATGGCCCATGTGAAACTGAGATGTTCATGATCTTCCAGAAGAACAGACAACAAGCGAAAATGTACCTGGAGGTGTGTTTTTTTGAGGTGTTTGTGGGTGCGGGTGCTGAGGTGGGCCTTCCCCTCCCATCCGGCCCTTATCAAAATCCTCATGGTACTTGATCTAAAACACACGGAGACATATACAGTGTGACAAAACAGACTTACATAAACATACGTACAAACATTCACAACGTTGTTGTGAATTCTGCTAAATATGTCAACAAAGTAACATTATTTAGCTGAATAACACGGTGAAAATTGTGAGAATTATTTGTTATAGGGAGCAGATGTCTTGGAGCTGTTAAGACAGGTTGAAAATGATAAACATACACAACGTATGACAATTTCCAATAAAAATGTGTACAAGATAATGGCTGTAAAATTGTCAGCAAAGCATCTGTTGTAAAGCAAAGGTGAAATATTTGAATTACATTTTTTTGACAGATAAAAATGTATCATTTTATGTTGTATAATAATTTGTAAAGCAGCAAAGCTAGTTAAAATGTTGGCAGGGCAAGAACAAAAAATTAACCACTGTCCCAATCAGGCCATCAGAAAAAAACAAACAATACAAGCACAAATAAATGTAGCTAATGTTAACATGTTATTTCCTCCCTACTCTGTTCACATGGAAGAAGGTTCTTCTGGGTTAAAAATGAGGTTAGCGCATGCACTGGTTCAAAGGTGAGCGCGCGGGTAAAAAGGGGGCGTTGTTGTAGAGGAACCGTGTTGCTTATGTGAGCGAGGTGATGAAAGGAATAAAGTGCGTTAACTGAGTAAACGTCGTGTTTATTTGATTTAACATGGTAGCAGAGGATGGTTGAAGGATGGCAGCTAGTTATAAAGTTACGTCGAAATTTGATGAAACCAGGCCATACGAGTAAGTTAATATCTGGACGCGGGTTACCGAACTCGACAAAAAGAAACAAGCCCTCGCTGTTGCCTTGGGGCTTGAGGGGAGAGCCTGTGAAACGGCGATGGAAATACCTGCGGAAGATTTAGACAGTGATAATGGTATGGCAACGCTGATGGCTAAGCTTGACGATGTGTTCCTAAAAGAGCGTATTCTTATTTTGATGGAATAACGAAGAATAGTTCGGTTTCCATGGCGGACTACATAATTGATTTCGAACAGCAATACAATCGGATGAAAAAGTATAATATGACACTTCCTGACGCTGTGCTGGCTTTTAAGCTATTGGACACGGCCTGCCTCGACGAAAAAAACCAGACAGCTAGCACTGACGGCCTGCACAGAGTTGAAGTTTTCATCCATGAAGTCGGCTCTAAAACGGATTTTCGGAGGAAAAACGACAGGCTCGTCAAACGGAATACAAGTGAACCAGGACGTGGCATTTTTTCACAGAACAAAGGAGTGGGGGTTCAATCTTCAACTGGCTGGCAGGAGCTGCCACTGACAGGTCATGTGACCTGCCAGTGGCTGGTGGCAGCTGCCAGTCTGATTCTGGCAGCTGCCAGTGGCTGGTGGCAGCTGCCAGTCTGATTCTGGCAGCTGCCAGTCTGATTCTGGCAGCTTCAGGCAGCCGCTGTAGATCTGCGAGTATAACGCCTACTCTATCACTCGCCCTGCAAGGAAATACACTATTTTATTATGAATATATTTTTATGACTCTTGACCTTTTAGGTTATTTTCCCCAACTAAAGCAGTCAAATGAACGTGATCACGGCTGGTTGCTTACTGACGCTTTGTTGGACGCTCAACCAGCCAGCCTCTGCTGCCTCTCATTCCAAGGAAATCATTCTGATTTTATTTTTGTTATTTCTACATTGTTTTTGTAAACAACTTTGAGTCAATTAATATATTATTTGCGTTCATGTCCTCCTATAACAGTTTCCTACAGTCAGACTTTTTAAGCTATGAGTATGCCTATGCGTTCCCCACCACTCCTGCTGCAAGGAAATGCATAATTTTATTATTGTGAATATGTTCTTTTGAACGTATTTTTAATATAATATAGGTTTAAGGAGGTTTAATTAGTAGTCTAATGGCCGTGATCCCGGTTGGTGGGTTACTGCCGCTTCCGTCCAGCCAGCTGCCAGTTTAATGACTCTTACTGCAATGAAATGAATTGTTTTATTATTATTAATGTATTCTTATGAATGTACTCTTTAATATCATAGGCGTATAAGGGAGGTTTATCCTGAATAAAGGAGACAAATGCCCGTAACCCCGACTGGTGGGTCTGACGCTTCTATGACCGCTCAGTCCAGCCAGTGGCAATTGATCTCTAATTTTGACGCGTTCTCTACCACTCTAGCTGCAAGAAAATGCATTACTATTATTATTAATATATTCTCATGAATCTATTCTTTAAGATCATATACGGTTTAGGGGGTTTTATCCTGATTTAAGTGGTCAAATGATCGTGATCCCGACTGGTGGGTTGCCTACTCTTCAGTCTAGCCAGCTGCTATTGAGCTGCGAGTTTAACGCGTTCCATATGACTCTCACTACAATTTAATTCATTGTTTTATTATTATTAATGCATTCATGTGAATCTATTATTTTATATGATTGACGTTTAAGGAAGATTCATCCCGATTAAAGACGTGATCCTGACTGGTGGGTTACTGACACTTCGCTGGCCGCTCATCCAGCCAGTCACTGTTAAACTTAAAAATTATCGCGTTCTACCACTCCCGTTGCAAGAAAATAAATTATTTTATTATTATGTATAGGCTATATTCATATTAATCTATCATTTTATATGATATACGTTTTAGGGAGGTTTATCCCGATTAAAGTGGTCAAATAACTGTTATCCCGACTGGTGTGTTACTGACACTTTAGTCCAGCCAGCCGCTATGAAGCTGCCAGTATAACACGTTCTCTACCACTCTCTCTGCAAGGAAATATATTATTTTATGATTATGAATTCATTCTTATGGGTCTGTTATTTTACATGATCGGCATTTTAGGGAGGTTTATCACAAATAAAATGTTCAAATGGCCGTGATCCAGACTGACAGGTTATTGCCGCTTGCACTGGCTGCTCAATCAACCAGCCGCAAGAGCGCTCCGAGTTTAACGCATTCCCTACCACTGTCTCTGCAATTAAATATATTATTTTATGATTATTAATATATTATTATAAGTCTAGTCTTTTAAACTGTGGACATTTTAGGGAGGTTTATCACAAATAAAGTGTTCAAATGACCGTGATCCGGACTGGTGGGTTACTGCCGCTTCAGTGCAGCCAGTCACTTTCAGCTCGGAATTGAACGGGTTCCATATCACTCCATAAAACATTGAATATGTAAAAGAATAAAGTCATATGAAGAGATGTACAATAAAAAATTTATATTATTATTCCCGTGTAGAGTGGAAGGAGAGCAACATAAATCTGCCATACATCAATGGTTCCTGACAGTGGACTTCAAGCCGCCAGGCAGCCAACCACTGGCAGATCACGTGACCTGCCAGAATCAGACTGCCAGCTGCCAATGGGTCATTGGTGCTGCCAATCAGTTAGGGATTGAAACCCTAATGGAGTTTTTAGTTGGCTTTCTTTTATAGAATTATTAAAAAGTATTGTAGTTTGTCCTGTTGTCGTTGAAATTACTTTATGAGAAAGATTCTTGTTATTGGGATAATTCACGTTTTAATAGGCATTTTTATGCTGTACATTATTGCATAACAAATGTTATTACATAACAAAAATCGTAAAATTGTCACAACTAGTGGCAGTATCCATACAAATCAGAATGATTTCCTTGGAATGAGAGCCAGCAGAGGCTGGCTGGTTGAGCGTCCAAACAAAGCGTCAGTAAGCAACCAGCCGTGATCACATTCATTTGACTGCTTTTATTGGGGAAAAAAAACGAAAACGTCAATCATACAAAATAATAGATTCATAAGAATATAGTCATAATAATAAAAATGTATTTCCTTGCAGTGAGAGTGATACATTATACTCGCAGCTCAGCAGCGGCTGGCTGCTTGAGCGTCCAGAGAAGCGTCAGTAAGAAACCAGTCGTGATCACATTCATTTGGCTCCTTTTATTGGGGAAAAAACTGAAAACGTCAATCATACAAAATAATAGATTCATAAGAATATAGTCATAATAATAAAAAAATTATTTCCTTGCAGCAAGAGTGATAGGGAACGCGTTATACTCGCAGTTTAACCGTGGCTGGCTGGATTGAGCCACGAGTGGAAGCGACAATCAGCTGGCAGTTGGGATCACGGCCATTTGGGCACTTTATTTGTAATAAGCCTCTATAAAATGTCCACATATTAAAAGACTAGACTTATAATAATATATTAATAATCATAAAATAATATATTTCCGTTTAGAGAGAGTGGTAGAGAACGCGTTATACTCGGAGCGCTCTTGCGGCTTTCTGACTGATCCGCCAGTGGAAGCGACTATCAGCTGGCAGTTGAGATCACGGCCATTTGGGCACTTTTTTTGTAATAAGCCTCTATAAAATGTCGACAAATTAAAAGAATAGACCCATAAGAATATATTAATAATCACAAAATAATATATTTCCTTGTAGAGAGAATGGTAGAGAACGCGTTAAACTCGGAGCACTCTTGCAGCTGTCTGACTGATCCGCCAGTGGAAGCAACAACCAGCTGACAGTTGAGATCACGGCCATTTGGGCACTTTATTTATAATAAGCCTCTATAAAATGTCGACAAATTAAAAGAATAGACCCATAAGAATATATTAATAATCACAAAATAATATATTTCCTTGTAGAGAGAGTGGTAAAGAACGCGTTAAACTCGGAGCGCTCTTGCGGTTGTGTGCTGATACGACCGTGGAAGCGGAAACCAGCTGGCAGTGGGATCACGGCCATTGGGCACTCTTGATCTATAATAAGCCTCTATTTAAAATGTTGACAAATTAAAAGACTAGACCCATAAGAATATATAAATAATCATAAAATAATATATTTCCTTGCAGAGAGAAATGGTTAGGAACGCGTAAACTACGTGAGAGCTCTTTGAGCTGTCTGACTGATACGCCAGTGGAAGCGACAACAGATGGCAGTTGGGAGCACGGCCATTTGGGCACCTTATTTGTTAATAAGCCTATATAAAAGTCGTCAAATTAAACGACTAGACCCATAAGAAATATTAATAATCATAAAAAATATATTCTGTAGAGCGAGTGGCTTAAGAGAAGCGTTAAACCGGAGCGCTCTTGCAGCTGTTGCGACTGATCCGCAGTGGAAGCGACAATCTAGCTGGCGTTGGGGGTCACGGCCATGTGGGCACTTATCAGTAATAGCCTTAAAAAGGGCGACAAATAAAAGACTAGACCAATACGATATATTAATAATCATTAAAATATATATTCTGTAGAGAGAGTGGTAGAGAAGCCGGGGTTTTAACTCGGAGCGCTCTTGGGTTGTCTGGATGATCGCCAGAGTGGAAGCGCACAACAGCTGGACAGTGAGATCACGGCCTTGGGGCACGTATTGGTAATAAACCTCCCTAAAATGTCCAAAGTTTAAAAGACTAGACTTATAAGAATATATTAATAATCATAAAATTATATATTTCCTTGTAGAGACAGTGGTAGAGAACGCGTTAAACTCGGAACGCTCTTGCGGCTGTCTGACTGATCCGCCAGTGGATCTTGTTAAGGCATACTGCCAGCCAGCCAGCCACTGGCAGGTCACGTGACCTGCCACTGGCAGCTGCCACCAACCACTGACAGGTCACGTGACTTGCCACTGGCAGCTGCAACCAACCACTGGCAGGTCACGTGACCTGTCAGTGGCGGCTCCTGCCAGCCAGTTGAAGATTGAACCCCTTAACTGGAGTAAAGACCACAAGGAGAGGAAAACGGAAACGTAACGTGGCAAAGTGGACCAACCAACGCATCTTACCAGGGACTAATCACTGGAAAATAACGGTTTAAGAGACCAGATGTGCTATTCTGCCAGTGTACCTTTACTTGGCTAAAAGATGTCCACAAAAGAAACAACGAACAAGTAAGAATAAATGAAGAGGCAAATATTGAGGAATGTAACACCACATTGTTTCCAAGGCCTCATGTCAGATGCAGGGATATTCATGATGAATCATTAGGATCAGCGATTATTGACACTGCATGTACCCGTACTGTGTGTGGGGAGAAATGGCTGGAAAACTATATTGATGACCTCACTCAAGATCAAGTGAACCAGTTGATGCAAACAGAAACTCGCAGTTGCAGACCATTTCGGAGATGGGAATTTGGTATATTCCACAAGAAATGTGAAATTACCAGCTAAAATAGGACTGACAAAATGCCTAATTGAACAGAAGTTGTCAAGGTTGACATTCCACTCCTGCTGAGTAAAACGTCACTGAAGAAAGCAGGGACCATTTTGGACATGGAAAAGGACAGTGCAGTGATGTTCAAACAATCTATTCCTCTTGAATTTACTAGTTCTGGACATCACTGTGTCGATATCAGAGACAAAGACACTAAAAAAAAGATCAAACTGAAGAGGAAGTTCTAACAGTGACAGAAAATATGTCTCCAGATGAGAAACGCAAAGTCCTTCTGAAGCTCCATAAACAGTTTGGTCACGCGTCGGCAGACAGGCTATAGAGGCTCATTCACAGTTCAGGAAATAAGGACAAAGAATGTTTTACTATTCTACAACAAATAGTATATGACTGTGAAATATGCCAAAAGTACAAGAGGACAAAGCCAAAGCCTGCTGTGGGGTTGGCCATGGCTTCAGAAGATAACGAGACGGTGGCAGTGGATCTACATGAGTTAGAACCTGGTGTATGGTATCTTCACATCATCGACCACTTTACACGTTTCAGCGCCGGAAACATTGTGAAAACAAAGAAGTCATCTGAAATTGTCAACTTGGATAAGTGTCCATGGTGCCCCCCAGAAGCTGTACAGTGATAATGGAGGGGAATTCAACAACCAAGAAATCAGAGACATGGCTGAAAACTTTAACATCGAGACAAGAACAACAGCTGGATACAGTCCCTGGAGCAACAGACTACTCGAGAGACATAACCAAACACTCACAGAGATCATTCTGAAGGTCAAACAAGAAAATGGATGTGACTGGCACACTGCCCTTGACTGGGCCCTCATGGCTAAGAACAGTATGTTGAATGTTCATGGCTACAGTCCATACCAATTAGTGTTTGGACAGAATCCTAACCTTCCTTCTGTATTAGTTGATAAATTGCCTGCTCTAGAAGGTACCACTGTGGGAGAACACATTTCTGCTTTACATGCTTCTAGGAAAGCATTTACAGAAGCAGAGTCTTCTGAGCTAATAAGAAGGGCACTACGTAAGCAGCTTAGGCCCACAGATGACATGTATGTGACAGGAGACAAGGTATATTACAAAAGAGCAGACTGTCCTGAATGGAAGGGACCAGGGGTAGTTATTGGTCAAGATGGAGCTGTTATATTTGTAAGACATGGGGGGGACTCTTGTTAGAGTACATCAATCCAGGCTCTGTAAAACAAACACACAGGATCAGGAATCTCAAGATAAGCTAAATGAGCAAGACAACAGCCAGGTACCAAGTGAAAAAGGCAGCTTAAACAATGCAGCAGATAGCTCAGATAGTGAAGAAAACACAGACAGTGAACAAGAAAACATCAGCGACAGGGAGGTTAATACAGGAGAAGTGGTTTATCCTAGAATGACACAACCTGAAACAGATCACGATGTGTGTGGTAATCCTGTCTCTTCTGCTGGTGTAAAGTTAAAAA
This sequence comes from Sinocyclocheilus anophthalmus, assembly GCA_018155175.1. Taxonomy (NCBI): domain Eukaryota; kingdom Metazoa; phylum Chordata; class Actinopteri; order Cypriniformes; family Cyprinidae; genus Sinocyclocheilus; species Sinocyclocheilus anophthalmus. Next base: position 1,243,737 of record JADLZN010001889.1, on the reverse strand, counting down.
CAGGACAGACTGTAACATTTATGAAACAGGACTGTGGTGGTCTACAGAGAGCCAAGGTTTTATGCAGAGCAGGCAAAGCCTCTGGAAAATATAAAAACTGGTTCAATCTGCAACATATTGAAAATGATGGCAGTGATGGGCAAAAACAGTCAGTGGATATGTCATGTGTTGATAATCTTCACATTGAATCAACTGATAGAGAGGCTGATGTACTCATAACAAAAGATATTTCATTTGATGCAGCCAAACAGGATGAAATGGTGAATTGGTACAAAAACAATGTTTTTGAGGAAGTTGATGATGCAGGTCAAAAGTGTGTCTCTACCAGATGGGTCTGTAGTCTCAAAGAAACTCAGAGATGGTATTGTGCCCAAAGCGCGACTCGTAGCCAGAGGTTTTGAAGAGCTTAATATTCACGAGCTGCAGAAAGATTCTCCAACCTGTGCTTCTGACTCTCTTAGGCTGTTATTAGCTGTAATCTGTCAAAATAAGTGGCAAGTCCATTCTATGGACATCAAGTCTGCTTTCTTGCAGGGCATGCAGTTGTCCAGAGAAATCTATGTCCGGCCCCCTCCTGAAGCAGGAAAAGAAAATATTCTATGGAAACTAAACAAGTGTGTTTACGGCCTTGCAGATGCATCATTGTATTGGTACAACAAAGTGAAAGAAATCATTCTGAGTACAGGTGGTAAAATGTCTAAAGTAGATCCAGCAGTATTCTATTGGTTGGATGAACAGTGTAAGGTTACTGGAGTACTCGCATGTCATGTTGATGATTTTCTTTGGGCAGGCTCACAAAACTTCTCAACAGATGTGATACCTACACTAAAGTCTGTATTACATGTTGGACGTGAGGAACATGAACATTTTTGCTATGTGGGAATGGATTTTGTTACTATTAATGGTGTAGTTCATGTACATCAGCATAGTTACATTGAAAACCTACAGCCTATTCGACTGCAAGTAGCACGTGCAGTGCAGAGGGATGCCTCTCTTAATGAGACTGAAAAAGAGCAGCTTAGGTCAAAAATAGGACAAATACTGTGGGTTGCAAAACAAACCAAACCAGACATTATGTTTGATGTATGCAGTTTAGCATCAAATATAAAGTATGCTACAGTCCAGTCTATTCACGAGACAAATAAGGTCATTAGAAAGCTTAAATCTGAAAAGGTGACTCTCAGGTTTCAACATTTGGGAAACAGTGATGCTCTAAACTTTGTTGTTTTCAGTGATGCTTCCCTTGGAAATCTCCCTGATAGGGGCACACAGGGGGGGGACATTGATTGGTCTCATGGGAGAAGGAGGGAAGTTTTCTCATCTCTGTTGGCAATCTAAGAAAATTAGACGAGTGGTGAGGAGTACTCTGGCAGGGGAAACTCTGGCCCTGTCAGATGGAATAGATAATGCCATTTTTCTGACTACTCTCTTTTCTGAACTTACTACTGGAACTGCTGAGCTGAATACTCCTCCGTTGATCTGTGTGACAGACAACCACTCTCTTTTTGATGCCCTTAAGTCAACAAAACAGGTCTCTGAGAAACGTCTTTGACTGGAAATAAGCAGCATAAAGGAGCTCATACAGAGTAAAAGAATCAAGAAGGTACTATAGAGACGGACACAAAAAACTCAACTCGATGCTGTTTACAAAAAAAGGGGGTCAGCCCTGATGTATTGAAGTAATCAGTGAAGGACTATGGTGTATTGAAGCACTTCTGTCAAGACTGGGGACAATGTTTAAAAATTTTTTTTTTTTAAAACGAGAGAGGAAAGAGGTTCATTTGAAAAAAAACAATACTTTCAATAGGACGACAATTTTTTTGGTAACTCATCGTTGTTTTGTAGTTTTTTTATTTATATTGTCGTTTGTTTAAGTATGGGAGATTGTTAACATGTTATTTTATCCCTACTCCTACCTATTCTTATGGGTAAAAATGCGGTTAGCCCTGGCACGGTTCAAAGCGTGAGGCGTGGGTAAAAAGGGGGCGTTGTTTGTAGAGGAACCCGTGTTGATTAGGGGAGCGAGGGATATGAAGGAATAAAGTGCGTTAACTGAGAAACGTCGTGTTTATTGTTTAACCAGCATGGTTAAAACTGTAATAGAAATTGTAATATGTTAATTGATTTGGATTAACGCTCTTGTCAGCAGCAGTGGCTATTCATGGCAAGACACATTTCAATTCACATTCAGTATTATATAATTTCAAAAGAATTATTTATAAACAGTTTGTTTGAAATGCTATATATAAATAAAGAAATAAATGTACAATACACCAAAAACATATATAATAAAAAAATAACAAGACAAAATTATTGAATATGTAGGATTAGCCAGGTGTTATCATGCACGTTTGGGGTCTGTAAACCTTGGTTATGGCAAAATATGCTCACAAGGCGGCATTTATTGATCAAAAATGTAAAAACATTCCATTTGTAAAAATGTATTACAATTTAAAAGGAAAGTTTTGTATTTGAATATATTAAACCTGTATTTATCTGTGATGCAAAGCAGAATTTTCGGCATCATTATTACAGTATTAGGTACATGATCCTTCAAAATCAGTCTAAGTACTGATTTGGGGCTTAAGATGCCTTTTTAATAATTTTTAATGTTAAAAACCGTGGCTACGTAATATCTTTGTGAAAACCAGTACCTTTTGGATTCTTTGATACGTTAAGATTTATATAATATCATGTACTGTCACTTTTTATCGGTTTTGTTTTCCACCCTTGCTGAATTTTTTATTAATTCTGACCCCAAACTTTTGAATAGTAGTGTATGATAACTTCACTGACAGTGTACTAAAATCAATCATAGAGCCCAATGAAGACACCACACTGCTGTCCATTTTACAGACACCCACAAACTGAGTGAATTTCTTCCACAGTGGTGGGCTCTTTGGGTTAGCGGTTCAGACTGCATTAACTGCAGGAAACTGAGGTGAGGAAGAAAAAAAAAATAGAGTGCATGAGACATACAGATGCAGTGCTCTCTCATAATTAAACCACTCAGAAAACAGTCCTTCGTTTTGTAAAGTGGTGGTTTCAGCAAAAAGCTTTTAATTTAATTAAACTGTATTCTGCGCCAGGGTGACAACTAATAGTAATTCCTGCATCATCCACAAGGTGTCTCCTGAGCCAGAAAATGGAGTGGCATCTTGCATCTTTCATACGGACAGGAAATGACATTGCAAAAAGGAAGTTTGGGGACATAAATGTTACCAGGCAACCAGTGCAGATACTTCAGTGAGCAGGTGTGGTGTGAAAGACGAAGAGGAAGGGTGGGACTAAATAAGTGCTTCATTAAAGTCAGATAATTATTACTTCTTGTTAACAATTCATTAATAAACAATGAAGCACAGAACAGCGAGTAATATGTCAAAAGAGAGAAATACACAGGTGTTGGACCTACGTTGCTGATTTGGTCTTGTGTTTTCTTGATTCTCTGCAACTCTGGTGTGTCGGCCACAACGCTGAAGCCCTTTCCTTTGTTCTTCTCAAATTCCTCCTTGTAGAGCACCTGCAACACAAACACACACAGAATGTAGTAACAAATATCCAATTAATCAGAACTGTTCATTACATGTGTAACAGGTTCCTAGATATACTTACCTACTTTTATATCGGCATATATATATATATGAAGCTTAGTTAATGGATTATCATAACACTTGCCATTTTCCACATTCCACAGGGTAAAAAGGCCTTCAAACTCTTATAAAGTCTTCATTTTTCTTTTTTAATGAATGGTCAGTGAAAGTAGGTGCATAACATCAACTCAATATTATGAGACATTTCATTTTCTATTAAATTTATTCAATTTGTTTGGGTCTAAATACAAAACCCTGATTTGTGTGATTTTTCAGTTAGCTAGCAATAAATTAATGGTAAATGATATACATAAATAAACTAAAACAATCATACTATAAAATGAGTATAATGTTACAAGAAACAGTTGCAAACTAGTCTCAGTGAAGCTGTTATACAGTAGGGGCTAGCTTGTGAACAAATGTTGGTTGACAGCTACTGATGAACTTGTATTTTCCATAAATTAAATATTTGCTTGTTCCTTTTTTTCTGACAGTAACACAGATAAGCAGGCTTTAATGGTTTATCTTTACTAATGCAGTCAACACAAAAATATTTTGTAACGAATATTTTAAATGTCATGATGTTTTGATTTTAATTGTTGCTTAGATAACAGTTGATCAGATATACTGTATCTAATAGTTCTCGCAATGGGCTGTGCAATTAATTAGTGCTTTCAGATGGAGCAGCATTTACTACACAGAGCCGTAGTTCACTGACAAGCTACGCAATATCGCGTTCATAATCAAATGCGATTCATCTGCGATTATGAACGCGATAATGCCTAATTGTCAGTGATCTACGGCTCTGTGTAGTAAATGCCGCTCCATCTGAAAGCAGGTGATGGAGATTTACTACTAATCACAGAACCGGCTTTACTGAAGAGATGCGCATGACAATCGCATTCGATTAATTGCACAGCCCTAGTTCTCTCTAAAAAACATGGGATTTGTGCCTCTAATGGAATGTCATAACACACCAAAATGTTATGAGTGCCACATAGTTGTTACTCACACAATAGCAGTGTTTTAGGGGGCTTTCACACTGGCATTTTAGTTCGAAACTGGGCACGGTTCACATGAAAAAAATGGTAATGTGAAAGCTGTTACCAGGGTACCAAACATGAGACTACCTGAATGAGTTTGGTTGCAGTGAAGCTGTGGCGTGGTTTGCGTGACTATGAAAGCAACTCGGACTCGGGTGTGTGCTTGATCAGGAAGTAAAGTGACACCCAAATGCGTTTTGGCCAATGACAACGTCATTAGTTTAACAAAACACTTGTAAGGGATGACAGTGGTGATGATTTACCTTGGATACAGTGACTACAATCAGAGTGGTATGCAAGTATAAAGCGTATGCGAATGCTGGCGTCGTGTCATACCTGGCTCTGCATCTTGCTTTGCTGTTTCAGGCGCAGGTTCTCCGGAGTGTCGGCAACACTGGTGAATGACGTCTTCGGATAGTGTCTGAAATACACACACAGAGCCATTTAGTTAACATCAGCATTCGAAACCCAGTTTTGAATCCAGATTTGCAACTAACATCTCAGTATTTCTCCTAGTGGAATTACCAAAAACTGTATTTTTAATTATTATAATTTTTGCCAGTCACCAAATGTTAGGTAAAACCTTTAATGCATGAACTATTTGGGTTAATTTTATTTTATAATAATGGGCTTTTCATGTCAATGACTTATCAAGGCTATCGGGATGCTTTTTATCCGTGTTACTTGCTGCTAAAGACAAAGATCATGAATTAGTAACTGTGAAGGTGAATGTCCACATTTGCTTATCTCTGATCTGTGTGGGGATAGTGAAGACGCAGAAGTGTCATTTGAGCCTTGTGTAAACAAGGCAGCATATTTGTCCTATTTTCACAGACCAACGCAATACAAAATTAGCATGACGGTGACAAACCCAACCACAATCATCCAATGCAACGCACAATTAGAGTGCCAGAAATAACAGAACTGTACAACAGAGAATACAAATTACAATTACATTAACTGATATATTTGGTAATAAAGTCGTAATCATTTCGTAATACAGTTGTAATCTTTTAACTACAGTTAGTTAATCGTGTAAGCATATAACATATAGTGTGCCACAAAAGGATTTAACAGAGCTGATTCAGAATTCAGATGAATCATATTAACAACACGACAACTGAGCCAATCAAAACGCAGTCCGTTCCTGGTTACCACAGGAGGACACCCTGTCTGCTTAGTAAACCTCCGTATAGTACACAGACGCTGTGTTGCTGCAGGCAACCTCCACATAATACAACACATGCTCTGTAAACCAAATATAGACTCAACCCTCTACATTGCGAGTAAATCACTCGCATATGTGACTAAATCTTCACTCTGGGCGACTAGATGATGTCTAATATTAGCCAATGGCTAATAAATTCTCAGCTTTTACTCGCCAGTGTGTGAGTTGCAGTGTTGCCAACTGCTTTCAATTGAAAGTAGCTAAAACTGGTAGCTAAATGTCACTAGATGACATCATAATGGCAAATTCACTGATCTATATAAAAATGAATGTAGATCAGTGGGCAAGATGAGAACTTAGTTAAGGTTTTGGGCAAGTAAAAAATACAAATACAAACTCCTGACCTGACTGCACCATCAGTGAAAATATGTATTGTTGAGTGCTGAGATCTGCTGATTATCATTTGCAGCTAATAATATTTTTGCCTAAGGTTGGCAGTCCAATACACGACTTTTATTAGAGACAAGAGATGTGGTTAATTCACACTCAAAGCACATAGATACAGAGAGGAAAGCAAACATAAACAGATAAATGACACTTAGGAATCCCATCTGATTTCTGTGTTAATATCAGTTAACAGACAATCCCAACGAAATCCAATCAGATGTTTTTTACTTCCGGTGGACGTGTCATCAGACCATCACTTTTAGAAGCAAACAGGCCTTTATCTGTTGGATGCAAGAGGAAATTACTTTGCCATGCTCACTTACTCAGATTATCTTCATAATAAGGACTGAGTTAACAGTGGAAGAAGCAGATCTAGACAGAGGGACAGACATAAATCATTTGCTAAATAAAGACTACAATCCCCTGGTGTATTACAGAAGTGTGTGAGAGTGAGAAATAAGGACCTTGAGATACCCTGGCACTCACAAAATGGATACATTTGCATATTTTGTATGCCAGCTGGTCATCGTGACTTTATAAACGTACTCTAGCCATGTCAAAGCAGCATGCTAGGCCTGGCGGTCTGCAATAAAACACTGCAACTTGAAGTATGAATGGTAACCTTTTAACAACAGGAATGCTATAGCTGAGGTATCGGACTCACAAGACTATTAGTGATCAGAAGTGGATTCCAGAGAATTGAACTAATTTGTGTACGCGTGTATGGGTCATTGTTTTGAAAATAGGAATTTCCCTTCAATACCCTTCGACCGAATGCACGCACAAGCCAGCTACTGTGTTCGCAGACGTGACCTTTCCACGATCAACTAACACTAACGGAGACAAAGGGCAATCAGAAACAATTAAAGTATAACATTATATCAAAATAGGCTCGGTTTGCTTTCTTAATGCATGTTTCTTGTCTTATTGCGAAAGATTCATCAGTGCACGTCATTCAAAAGACAACAGTGTCTATCTTTGTATCTTCAAAATGTACTAACTTCCTCTTCTTTTGAGAGACAATTTTTTTCCGCTAACATCATTTAAGCCAAGCCAGTTACTGGAAACAGTTAGCCACTTGTCAAATAGACATTGTTTTAGAAACCTTGCATTTTATCTGGCTACATTTTAATAATCCAGCTAATGCTCAATATATCAACCCCTGTGTATATATTGATTTTTTTTCTTGTTAAATATCTTAACTAACTAAAATAGGGTTGCAAATGGCAATTGACGGTTGCTGCGTCCAAATATGCCTACTTTCAAAGTAGATGAAAAATGTGAAAAGCATAATATGTCCGAATTATTCCTAATATTATATTCTTAATAGACGAAAATCACCTGGATGATTTAGGCTTATTGCTTTGAGGACTTGCAACTGACTCTGGTAGGTCATGTGACACTAACAACATGGCGGAAATAGTACGTCCATATTTTATTCATACTAAATAAAATTTACTTTAATGGTTGTGAAGTAAGTTTTAAAACCAAATACAGTACCTACTAGATGGTATACAATTCCGGATGCAGCTTGTGACTTTAAAGCCACAGTGAAACAGAAACTGTGACTGAATTTATTTTTGTATTATGACATATTTCCAAGTAAAACACACCAGTGACATAGAAACATAATAAACTAACATACATTTATTTCATGGTAACTTGAGGAATATGTAGCAAAAAAGCTAACACATAATAAAAGTAGACATATAACACACAAAATTCACAGAGCAGAGATACTTACGCATTACAGTATGGTCTCTTCTCAAAGCCTTTGTAGTTCTTCATGTTTAGAGTCATCTTACAGACTTCACAGCTAAAGCATCCTTTATGCCAGTACTGAAAGAGAGAGAGACAGAGTGATTAAAGCTTTAAATTGTGTTTGTATTGGGAGGTGTATGCAAATGAAATAGGGAAATTGTCTGCAACCGAGTTGGGAAAGATAAAAAGAGCAAATGACATGAAGCCCGTCAGATCCCTCAGCGTTGCTAATTCAGTCACTATGGCTGTTACACAGTCAGTTCACTTTCAGGATTAAATACAAAAAACAATGGAGTGCTTGTTCTTTGAAAGCACTTGAAAAGAAAAAGAGGAACCGGCACCTCGTGTGTCAAAAAAGAAACCCAACTTGAGGTTATGTTTATTTAAAGTAGACATGTTTTTTTCTGTGTGAATGCATCAGTTTTAACGGCACAGACATTTTATATACACCCATCTGGATCACACTGGTTGTCAAGTGGTTACTAACTGAGTTACATCACCATTTTCCCAGCTTCTTGCAACATAAGGGAAAAACAAAGAATGATCCACAACTAAACAACAAATGCTGGGAAACACCCTGACTGAGATACTGGCCTTCAACACCTATACAATAAAGTATGCAGCTGTAATTTATACTAGACTTTGATTACCAGCTTCCTTAGTTAATGTTGACCATAGCAGTGTTTCAGTGATAAGAGACCACACACACAGACACTGAAAATGGACTGGGGGGGACTGACCTGACCCACTACCCTAAATTCCATCTATGCAGCTAGTCATGCATGCTGCAATGCCTAGAATTTAGATCGGGGATCCTCAAATCTGGCCCACGAGATCCACTTTCCTGCAGAGTTTAGCTCTAACCCCAATCAAACACACCTGAGCATGCTATTAATGCTAATGCTAGTATGCTAACCAGTGTCTTCAGGGATCTTAAGAAAATCACAGGTAGGGGAGTTTGATCAGGGTTGGAGCTAAACTCTGCAGCGCATTGGCCCTCCAGGGCAAGATTTGAGGAACCCTGATCTAGATGGTATTTTTGTCTTTCTAGGCCTATATCCAACACTTTCTTACCAGTCAGCTGGAATGTAGTAGTTTGAACACAAGTGCATGAGTAACAAAATTATGCATCTATACTGCACTCCCAGGGAGAGGAAGCTGCTAGCACAGACTTGAGCAGAGATTCCGTTCATACCCAAAAATAACTAACCCCCCACCTCCACTCACGTACTTCAAAATGCTTTTTTAGGTATCTAGTCTGTTGCTAACAGTTTAGAAGGGAAGAAGCAGGGAAAATATAAGAAAACAGACCAGAAGAAGCACGAGGGAAGATCTGTAGAGAGGTATAAGAGATTCCTAATGTATTACAATGGAATAATTAATGGCATATTCTATCTATAGACTACACACTAAAATTAGCTTACAATAGTATAGCGCACAGTGTTTTACTGATAGATAAATACAAAGCATTATGCAAAATTGCCAATCAAGTCCTTGAAAGTGACAATGGTTATTTGTAGCACAATGTATATGATATCAAACATTTTCTGCAATGATCTTTATTTCATGCTGTTCGCCTTGGCAGCATCTTTGCATTATACTAAAAACATCTACTTCAAACCCTCTAATACAATTTACTCATAAATGCACTACTGTGTAGATTTGATATTCAGTTACACTACCATTCAAAAGGTCAGCACAATTTTTTCATGTTTTCAAGTATCTTATGCTCACAGAGGCTGCATTTATTTATTTAAAAACACAGTAAATTCAAAGTAATACTGTGAAATATTATTACTATTTAATATAATTGTTTTCTAGTTTAATATTTAAAAATGTAATTTATTCTTATACTATATAAACTTGTTGAAGCTGAATGTTCAGCATCATTACTCACACTATCCTTCAGAAATCATATTAATATACTTATTCAGTGCTCAAGAAACATGTATTATCATTATCAAAGTTAAAACAATTAGGCTGCTTAATATTTTTGTGCAAAAAAAGTGAGATACATTTTTTTAGGATTCACTGATGAATAGAAAGTACAAAAGAAGTTTTTAATGGAAATATTTTGTAGCATTTTAAATATTATTACTACCATTTTTGATCAATTTAATGCCTAGCTGAATAAAAGAAGTAATCATTTCTAACAAACTAAAAGAAAAAAATCTTACTGATATTCTAAGAAGTTTTTCTTTTTGAAGCTTGATATTCATCATCTACGGCTATTGTCTGGAAAAGGGCTGTCTGGTCATTTGGCTAAACTTCTCTTTCTGTGTGCCACACCAAAAATCCTATGCTTATCGAACACCACAAGGACGAGTTAATATTCATTTTTGGGGGGCACTCTCTCTTAAAATGACACATCAGTACCCAGACCACCTCTCTTTGGGTGCCAGATGTTCTCCAGAGTGACAGCTGATGAGCTCAAGCACTGAAGCAGAATGACAAGCGATGGTTGGCCTCCTTTCAAGCTGAGCGAAGCATCGGCATGCCTCAACAAAACGACAGTATGAAGCAACTTACGGGCGCGAGGCCTCTCCTCCAGGCAATGAACGGGAACTAACTTGTGTACGTGTGTGCGGTCAGTGCTGTTTGTGACAACATCTGTGGGAGGTGTGCCATCAAACGCCCCCACGTTTAATCTTAGATACACCGCACGTCTATATTCACGCATTACAGGTCTGTATAGTCATTCCTCAAGCTGCTTCGTTCAAGGCCAATCGATTAATGTGCTCTTAACGCCCATTACACGCGTTAACACTCCGCCCCAGTTTCTCTCCCTCGCAAACACTTGCGCTGCATGAAAATAAAAGAAGGCGACCCCACCCTCTGGAGCATCTAAAGCAATTCAAAACTCAAGATTTCACCACTCAAATCGAGAGCGATAAGGATATGGGTTAAGAGGGGGTGGGGTCTGGATAGAAAACGTTTCACAAGCGTGTCGAGAAGCAACACTTCCTCTGGCCAGTTGGTAAACATGCTAGATGTGCACATCATGTAAACGTTAGGGTGAAATTTCAACAATGCATGTAACATTGTACCGAAAAGCGCATGTTTTTTTTTTTTTTTTACAGGCCTCTCAACGATATACACCCTAGAAGTTGCACATCTGCAAACCAGGCTGGATGACAAAAAGCGAGATCGTGAAAAACCCAGCCGCGCGTATAAACCCGTTTTGGGGCTGCTGTTATAAGAGTATAATATCCACGTTCGCTGTCGACAGGACTCGGGCCGTTTGGGGTTTTTGGGTCCCAGACTGACACGTCATAAACAAACCTCCTCGCGACCGAGGCCAAGAGCAAGCGTTGGTTTGAAAAATAACGACTCCCGCCGCGCATTTCTGTCGATACCACACGATATTCGCACTGAGAAAAACGAGTAAGCCACGGACAACTTGTAGCGTGCTGTGAAGTTGTCACAATCGAGGCTTTTTGGTTGCTAGCCCGTTCGCTTAACGTTACGCGTTTCCGCTCTGCCCACATTCTCAATAGTCATCGGAAACGGTTTCTTTTAAGCCACATTAAAAAAAAAAATCTGTATTATACACAAACAAATCTATACATGTATATAATATACCCCATCCTCACAGCCAGAGGTGTAACGTTAAGCTTTGCTAGCGAATGCTAAGTTTCGCTTAGCCTTACCTTGTCAAGGCAATTCACTTTTTCCGTGGGATACACCACTCGGTTACATCTGCTACACAGTGGATTCATTTCGGAGGAATTGTACGGAGACGGGGAGCCGGTCAGCAGAGCACTGCTTGGGTTGATACCGATCGCTGTCCGTTGATGAAGTCCGGTTCGCACCGCTGGCTGACTGTCAGCGAACCAATCAGACGCGGAAGGCGCGCGCGCGCGCGCACTGCCGCTGTGTCCTGCTGCGCGCGCCCGCGCAAGGGCACTCCGCGGAAGACTTTCTCTCTCGCGAGTATTTCTAGAATTCTTCAGCATTCGAAAATAATGCTAATGAGTTAAATGACGAAAGCTGATCTTATCTTGCGTTTCTCTTCGGTTTGAGCTGTGTTAATAAACCCACCATCATCAAGCGCATGTTAGTGATAGACATATTGGGAGTGTACCTGCCCTCGCACTGCCTATTCAGCCAAACTATCACCTTCTAGAATAAACACTGATAACAAAGTGTTTTTACATAATCTGCGTTCAGCATATTCAAACTTTGAGCAATACTGACACAGCTAAACACTGGTTCATGTAAACCAGTTTTCACACAAGTCTATATCCAAATTCTATCCAAAGCAGAGTGTGATTCGGTTTCGAATCGGATGCGCCAAAAATACCTTAGCGTTAGAGTTGTCGTTTCTGTCGCCCTTTGTTCGAGCGATATCTGGTGGCTATATGTGCAACTACATGCATTTCGGTGTAGGAAAAGCCTACCTACATCTCTTTTGTGTTTTTGTCATACTCACGGTTCAGTAAATGTGGGTATTGCTCACTTCATATGTTTTCATTGGCATCTTTCTGTTGTAGGGGAGAGTGGGGCTAGTTGTCACACAGGGATCGTCACAATGGCTACATCTCAGTAGCTATAAGCCGGTTTAGAGGCTATTAGACAAACGTGTCTTGTCTCCGAACTAAAATTTCAATTGCACTGTATTTTTGTTATAGTTGTTGGCTAAAAACATGTAAATGCACGAGCACCATACTGATATACAGCCAGGTCCATATATATTTGGACAAGGGTACACATTTTTATTATTTTAGCTGCTGACCAAAATATATTCAAGTTACAGTTACATGAATATGGGCTTAAAGTGCACACTCTGAGCTTTAATTTGAGGGTATTCTCATCACAATTGGAGGAAAGGTTAAGGAATTACAGCTCTTTAATATGTACCTCCCCACTTTTTCAAGGGACCATAAGTAATTGGACAGTTGACTCAAAAGCCATTTCATGGACAGATGTGGGCTATTCCTTCGTTTTTTCTTCATCAATTAAGCAGGTAAAAGGTCTTGAGTGTGCCGTTTGCATTTGGAAGCTGTTGCTGTGAAACCACAACATGCAGTCCCAAGGATCTTGCCATACAGTGAAACAGACGTTGTTAGGCTTCAAAACAAACTTATCCATCAGAGAGATAGCAGGAACATTTGGAATGGCCAAATCACCAGTCTGAGAAAAAAAGAACGCACTGGTGAGCTCAGCACAGCCTGGACGTCCACAGAGGACAACAGTGGTTGATGATCGGAGGATCCTCTCCATGGTAAAGAAAACCCTTTCACAACATCCAGCCAAGAGAAGAACACTTTCCAGTAGGAAGACGTGTCTACAATCAAGAGAAGACTTCACGATAGCAAATACAGAGGGTTCACCACAAGCTGCAAACAAGGCCAGGTTAGACTTTGCCAAAAAAACATCTAAAAAAAAGTCAGACCTCTTCTGGAAAAGCATTCTTTGGACTGCTGAAATTAAGATCAACCTGTACCAGAATGACGGGAACATAAAAAGTATGGAGAAGGCTTGGAACAGCTCATGATCCAAAGCATACATCATCTGTGAAACATGGTGGAGCAGTGTGATGGCATGAGCATGCATGGCTTCCAGTGGCACTGGGTTACTGGTGTTTAGTGATGACGTGACAGAAGACAGAAGCAGCCGGATGAATTCTGAAGTGTATAGGGATATACTCTGCCCAAATTCAGCCAAATTGCCGCAAGTTGGAGTGTTTTGAAGGTAAAAGTTGAATATTCTGCAATGGGCAAGTCAATCTCCTAAACTCAAACCGATTGAGCATGCATTTCACTTTCTGAAGACAAAACTAAGGCAGAAGACCCTCACAAACAACAACTGAGTCAGCTGCATTAATCCTGCACAGCAGCACAAGGACAAACCCAGTCCCTCTGGTGATGTCCATGGAGTTCCCAGAACTTAAGGCAGTCCTTTGCCTGCCAGGAATTCTCAACCAAATATGAACAAATGACAATTGATCTTTTCATAATAATGTTCATAAAATGACCAATTATTTGTCCAATTACATTTGAGCTCCTTTATATATGCTGTGTATAAAAATGGTTGTATCCTATGTTATATTTTTGTTCAACCCCTTGAATTAAAGCTTAAAGTCTGCACTTCAGTCAAATCTTGATTGATTTATTTCAAATCCATTGTAGTGGTGTATAAAGGCAAAAGCACAAAAACTCAGTCAGTGTCCCAGTACTTCCGGACCTGACTGTACATGTCAATTGTGTAACGAAGGTAGATATTAACTGTGTACAGATATTTATTTCAGGACAACGGTATTTTTCATAAATTTTATATAATATAATATTGCCATGTGATTGAATCATTCTAAATTTATACAGGTTATTAATTGCACAGTAAAAAAAAAACAGGCCTTACATAAACTTATGTTTGTTTGTTTTTTTGGATGTAGCATTTGTTTAACAGATTTTGTTGTTAGGTTACAATTTACATTTACATTTCTTGGGCAATATTGGTGGCAATTTTTTTTTTAATAGTTTTTGTAAATTTCTTTATTAATAATTAATTTATTTTTAGTAAAGATTTAGTGACCAATGCTGATCTTACCTGGGGTATAATGTGTGACAACTAGCCCCAGCCCCCCTACCTGAAAAAAATGACAGTCATAAATGGACTATAGCATATGGCAAAACTACGGCATTATATAATTGTTTAACAGATTTTCATACTTTGTGGACTCAACCACATTTAAAGAAACAAAACAAAATCCTGATTATTACAGTCATTTCTGGGTATTGCCACAGGAGACTCAGAACAAACACAAAACACACACTCACACCTGTATACACCCCCATTATAAACACATCAGGCCTGAGTGTTGATGCAGGTGGGGGTATAACTCAGTGGTAGAGCTTTGACTGCAGATCAAGAGGTCCCCGGTTCAAATCCGGGTGCCCCCTGTTTTTCCCAAAACACTTGCAATTGATCAGAAACTTCTGGTAGGGTTTTCAAATAGACTTTGGGGATATCATAGGCCAGACTGATGAAACCTGCCATGAATATCAACAAGCAATAACACACAGACAGGACCTAGTTCCCACACACAGATCTGGATCCACTCATGTCTGCATGGAGTGTTTTAACTCTCTTTTTTTAAAGATTTGTCTTAAAAAGTTGTTAAACCAACTGTTTGTTGTTGTTTAGGCCAACAAGCACAACAGTAAGATGACAATGAAAGTATGTGAATATTGCTCAGAGTCGAACCCAGGACAAACTGCTTTGCAAAAAGAAAACAGGCACAGGCAAACTCACTGAGCTACATACAGTTATCTGTAATAACGCACAATTTAATCTGATGAAAGTGTCATGAAATCAAAATGTCTACTGTATTTATTTGGAGAGGATTGCATGTAGGCTAGTTGTGTGCTTAGCCACTAGATGTCTCCCCAAACAAAGCTGAAACAGATCAGAGAACGCCGTTTATCAAGAATCTGGTGGAAGGTCTGAAATCTGAATATTATAAGACAAATAATAGACACTTTGTAACATGTTCACTTAATCTCACTTTATATCACTTTTTTAGCAAGTGCTATTGGTGTGGCCATACCGGAGTAATCGGAATATTGCAGTCATTTGGCTATTTTCGTTGCTGAGGACAATGCAGACACAGCTCAGTAATAAACTATTTATATATCTAGAGGCTTTTGTTTGTAAACGCAAATGCTGAACAGATTTTAAAACATTAGGCATTATACACTTGTCGACTTGGTAAATGGTTAGAAAAACTGTGCATCATAAACCACTGAGGACCACAAACTAGACTCAAGCTGTGCAGATACACGCGCATCGTTGCTAAGAGACACGAGCGTTAGAAATGAGAAGAATATGTTCCAAAATCACCTTTAGAATATAAAACATATTTGATTTCATTTTATATTTATTCATAACCTGAAGCTAAAGGCTGAAAATCGGGGTAAAAATGGTGTGATGTATTCTAGCCTTTACGGTATTGTTCTTGTGAAATGTAATCACAGAACAATGTTTTAATGAAAGTTGGTTTCCTCATGCATAGTGTGATTAACTTGCTCATTCTAGCACCAAACAAATTTCCCCCTTTGTAACTATGATTGACAGGCCTAGGACCAGAAATATAGACTGATTTCCACAGAACTGGATTTGTTTCTAAGTAAACACTGTCACAATCTCCAGCTGGAGTGCACTCCATTCTGTACCTTGCTATTCACTCAGGACTCCATTTCCCATCATCTTTTGCCCGGACCCATCAGCACTCATTATCAGTTCATAGCTGCCTCATATTAGTAGGACTATAAGAATAGCACACACACTCTCTGTCTTCGCTGGTGATTAAATGTTGGTTAGCCTTTCAGTGTTTTCCTGTGTTCCTAGTTTTCTTGTTGTTTTTTTTTACTCTGGACTGTTACCTTGTTTTTGTTATTGCTTGCTGCCTGCCCTGACAATTGCCTGTTTTATGAATGACCCTTTTGCCTTGCCTCTGTTATTGTTGTTCGCTGGTGTTCTGACCCTCACTACCTTGGTATTAGTTCTGGAATAAAGCCTTGCATTTGGATCCGCACTCCGTTGTACAACCCATGCATGCATGTTCTCAATGTCGCTTTGTCCCCATGTCTTTTTTTCTGCCAGAATGCAATCTTTCTTTCTTTCTTACACATTTGTTAAGATCTTAGTAAATCATAAGTACAGACCAATAGAAGGAACATTAATACTTCCCAATAGATATTGTCCCAATTGATTTGTGGCCAGATGTGTCACTCACATTTAGTAATTCTGATATTGTTTTTTTTGGGTGGGTTCATGTGGTCATGTTCACAGTAGCTCGTTCCGATAAATAAGTGAATTTAAATAGGCAAGCAGACATCTTTAACTATCAGTAGATGATCCTGAGCCTGCAAGTGTGATATGCAGAACAGTGGATTGTAACACAAATACCCCAAGCCAAGGAATTTCTTCCAGCTGCTTTGATAAAATAATTCACAGTTTAATATTTTTTGTATTTTTCACTCCACCATTTTAATACTGCTTTCCACTCTGTAGCAGGGTGGCCATGAAGACCCATTGCTTCATTAGATCATTGCAGGCAAGAAACACCTCCTTTATAGAGTGAAGTAACAACTTGAACTAGAAGAGTTTTATCCCTGTAAACCCATATTAATCTATTTGAATGGAAAGAAAATATATAAAACAAACTCAGACTGTCATACACACCTTTAAATACGTTGTTATAGATGAACCGTTAGGTTGTGAGCTGTTACTGTGGGGGTATAGCTCAGTGGTTTGACGGCAGACCAAGAGGTCCCTGGTTCAAATTTGGGTGCCCCTGTGTGAGTTCTCCTTTATAGTAGTCAGACCACATGGGTAGATGCAAGAAACCAATGTGAATACACACATAACTAATCACAAATCTGAACAATAATATAAGCAAAGAACCGGAAGCCTTCAATTGAATCTGCAAGACCTTAAAATCTCACCTACCAGTAACACACAGACACAGGGCCTGCTTACCAAACACACACCCTAACTGACTACATAAGCAATCATTTCATTATTTTGCACTCATTTAATGACTCAGCAGAAGGAGCCATGGATAGACTGTCATCATCTTTGCTCACTCAGCAAGCCCACACTGTCATCGATGGAAGCAGGAACTCCCATTTATCCCATACACACAACATTTTAAATAATGAGACATGCTCATTTCAATGATTGTTATCTATTGACTATTACAATAGGTCACCTACATATATTTCATCAACACAGGTCTGTAGGCTGAAACACTGTTTAGTAACAGCATTTAATATTTGTTTGTTAAATATTAAAAGGCTTAAGACTTAAAATCATATACATGCCTCTCAGTCATTTGGTTAAGCATATCTTGAGCAATGCTATCCAGATATTTGTACTCAACCTGATTGAGGCATCTTTATTGTGCTGCATGTTATTCCATAAAAAAATCACTAGTTATTACTGCAGTTTTTAAGCATACACTACAGCTTTATTTGTATATATTCTATGTCAAATGGTTTCATTTTTAGATACAATAATATTAGTATCTATATTTTGTGAGGGTAGGCATAAAAATATTGCACTAATTTAAAAGAGAATATATTATACTTATTACTACTTATTTTCTCATATTTATGTATACTAATACATAAGAAAATATATTTTTGACTTTTGCACCATTCTAAAACTGAAAAAAATCTCTTGTGCTCCTGTAAAGATTTACTAAGTTTAGCACATCACCTATAAAGGAGTGCAAATTAGATCTCACCTTTGTGAGGCGTCAAAAACAAGCTATTCAGAAACCTAGATAGTTAGGGACAGATTGTCCAGTGACAATGATATATACTTTAATGCATTAGCAAATCAAAATGCACACAGCATGCATAGCAACTAGGTCAGTTGTTGGCTTTAATGCATTTGCATATGGATCTATAAAAGGACAGGACAGATTATCATATGAATGATCAATGCAAATTAAGCTGTAGTCAGCTTCGGTTTGATCTGATAATCATAGATTGTCTTTATCTCGCTTGGTCTGCGTCCCTACTCAACAGTCATATAAATTTTGAACCCAGGCTAAGTATATTTGTCAGAGACAAAAGGCATGTTTTTAGTAGATTTTTATTTGTACAAAAACATTTTTGTACAAAATCATATAAGAAACATACTATGAATATCCAATATACTTTCAAAAATAAAATACTTGAACACTTGTTCCATTCTGCATGCTCACATCTATAGAACATATAAAAATCAATTCCCTTTAAATACTTCAAGTAATGCTTGTTCAGTAGCTTAGTGGCTCATCATGAGTCAGTACAGGCATGTGAACCATCACCCCCCACCACCCCTTTGAGATGGATGCCTGTAGACAATAACTCCACGTGAGAAGCGAGAGCCTTCACCCTACGTCCCGTAGGTGAATACAGTGGCGACAACACATCATGATCATGTCAGATCATTGCAAAAGTCAGTAATGTAAACACGTGGACCTCTAGAACGGAGTCACATAAATACAACCCAAACTTACACACACACACACACACATTCTCTCTCTCACACACACACACTCACTCTCTCTCTCTCTCACACACACACTCACACACACACACCAGGCTCGTTCTGGTATCCAGAGTAAGTGGGTGAAGCGCGTTCCTCCAGGATTCAGTATTTGAGGATTACTCAGACAGAGGCACTGAGAGCTGGATGAAAAGTCTTAAGTAGGCCTGATCTCTCTTTCAGCAGTTCCAGAGGTTTAAGAAGCACCGTTGCTGGACTAATTCGCCACAACACGGGAGCGCATCCAATCTAGACTGGCTGGTAAGCTGTAGAGGGAAGAGAAAGAGGTGGGTGCACATTAAATACACAGGCTTTCACTCAGATCAGGGACTTGGAAAGATTTTAAACAAGTCAAACACTCAGGTAAACATACACACTCCTAGAAAACACACATACCCTTCTCCAGTGAGTGCGCAGCAGGCCTGGATGTGCCAGGAGCGAGCGTTGAGCGAGCTGAGAGTCAGACTCTGAGAGATCTCTGCAGCAGACATGCTGTTCTTCATGTCCTGCTTATTCGCCAAAACCAGCACGGATGCGTTCTGCAGATCCTGTGGGGGGGACACACAAGGAGGAGAAGCAATGGAATTAAACCCTCAACATTAAAGAAGAATGTTTAAAAGAGTTAAGAATAGGGCTAGTTTCACTTGGGCTGGTCTAACCCAACCCTGAAAGCCCGATTCAATCATTTGTTTGCATATTTAAAAAGTCCCTAGATGACATTTTAATCACGTTAAAATGTTGTCAATAAAATATGTTTGTTGTTATATTGGTGAATATAAATGAGAAAAAAAACAAACAAAAAAACAACAACATTCTTTCGTGTCCATTTAGTGAAAAAACAACAACATCATGGAAAACAAGCGTTATTTGCATGGTTTTATCACAATTTGAAAGTATTTTACTATCAAATAGGCTATGTTTCTCCTGATATAAATTATGGCTTCTAAGATTGGAAACAATGCCTTTTTAAGTAGAGATATTTTGAATCAGGGAGATTATTGCTAACTAAAACTACTAAAACATTTTTTTAAAATAAATTATATAAAAAAATTAAGCTGAAATAAAAATAATAAATATTACTAACAAACAAACTAAATGAAAATTACAAATGTTGCTTTGGCAACTAACTGAAACAAGTTTAAGTTGAAGCACTAAACTGACTAACTGTAAATAAAGTAGCTACAGTTAAAACTGAAATAAAGATAAATTAACCCTAAATAATATAATAATAAAAAAAAGGAGGAAAACATTTTATAAAATGACAAAAGCATAACAAAACGACTAAAAATGGAACTACAATTAGAACTTAGAAATATAGGAAACAAATCAAAATATTGATAAAAATACTATAGTTACACTGTTTTGAATAAAATCACGTAAAATAAATAAACATTTTTATTAAACCCAGACTCTGATACTACACATTCAAAGTGCATGAAATACCTATCATGAAATATTCATAACTGAGTCATGAAGCAGCTGAATGCAAACTAACCTCATGTGCAAGCATGTGATGAAGCTCCTCTTTAGTTACAGTCAGGCGTTCTCGATCAGTGCTGTCAACCACCAGGATGACAATCTGTTACGTTTAGAGAGGCAGATTATACATTTTATAAAGACTATAAAGTTGGTAATAATATATTGTATCTGCCTCTAAGCAGTAGGGAAAGAACAATCATGAGAGTTTTACATATTTCCGGTCACATTAGCAAGGCACGCAGGTTAATGACACACACCTCTGTGTTACAGTAGTACGAGTTCCAGCTAGCTCGGAGACTCTCCTGACCACCAATGTCCCAGACGAGGAAGCGCGTTTTCTTTACAGCAATTTCCTCTACGTTGCTGCCAATTGTGGGAGAAGTCTGCACCGCTTCTTTAGTTAAACTGGAAAGAACACAGTGTGCAAGGTTCAAAAGCTGAGTGGAAACAGGTAACATGTAATAACAGACTGACAAAAGTCATGTGCTTCTCCAGTTTATGCTTTCAAAAAGAAAAACGCTTACAACTGGTAGAGGATGGTGGTCTTCCCGGCATTGTCCAAACCGACAATAATTACTTTGTGTTCTAAAAAGAGAGAGAGAGAGAAGAAAAAAAATCAGACTTTGTTTAATCTATTCTGTATGACAATGTCAACTGATAACATCAACCTGATTAACATACACGCAATGCATTTCTAAGAACACAGTGCTCAGTGATCTATATCTGTTTGGGTTTAACAAAGTTCAGAAAAGTTGGGTAAATTGGTCCAGAATACCTATAAGTAAGCAAAACGCCTACGATCTTTGAACCTCACTGTCATGTACAATCTTATCGTGTACAGACAGAACACAGACTTGCATAAACATACGTATTTGTCAATGACATGTTATTAGGGCCACTAAACTGGGCTTTTAACATTCGAAACCTGGGTCAGTATTAACCCTGGGTAATCTGGTTTCACATTTCATCCTGTACTTTGCTAAGGTTGAAAAAAATGTACACTGTACATTTATAAACATTCTGGATTAACCTTCTTACTTGGCTATTTATGAGGTCAGTAGCATTGACTGGACTAAAAGTACAAATATGAACTTATTCATGTGTGAAAGTTTTGAGTGGAAGTCATTTAAAATCTGAAACACAGTAAAAACAAGTTCGACTAATTAGTGTCGCTGTTAGACAAATTAAACAACGCGTGCGAGTTTTAGAAAACAAACCAAGCTAATGAATATTTAATGAATACGAGCTGAGGGCGTTTATGATTGGTTGCATGTTACTGAACAACATCGTAATGCAGAGTTAGAGGAGTCGACCGTCTTACAAAACGACAAATGTGGAACAATGTTCACAATGGCCTTTATCCGGAGTTTGAAAACACGTTAACCATTAAGAACTCAAGAGTATTAGTAAAAGCCCTGAAGAGGACAACATGTTAAGTTTCTCAAAAGCCAGGACAGAATGCTACCCGGTTAATGTTCTTGTGACTGAAAACAAGAAAACCATCTTGACTACAATTAGAATAACAAGACCACTTTAAAATCATATTAAATGCTGCTAAAATACAAAATCATAATAATAAAAAACATAAAACCACATCCTTTTTTAAAATTGGCTTACCTCTGTCTCCGAACACAGTCATCAGTTTGGCGAACAGAAGCCCCATCCCCGAAGGCAGTGAGTTTAAAAGGCCGGTTTTGTCAATCTCTCACACAGAGTTTTCTGAATTCGCCGAGCGCTGGAGTGAAGTCGTTCTTCTGGTTCCTTTGATTCTTTAAATCTGGGTTGTAAATACTTTACTACGTTAAAACAATGATCCAACGATCGATAGTATTCCCCTTTTGCTTGTTGCTCTTTATTCTCAAACAGATGCCAGGACTTATGGTCGAGACGTTAGGGGATTCTGTCCCTGAGCGTCTGAGGTTTAATCGTCTGGTGTCCGATGCAGTAACCCGGGCCGGAGTCTCGTCGTGTTTTTCGTGGGCGTCTGCGCTCCGCGCATTTAAACGACGAGGGATGACGCAGAGGCCGCGTCACGCGTTTCAGGGGTAGATTAAACGACAAACCCTCATTGGACGCCCATGGCGATGACGCAGTTTTCCGTACCGTTCCTTTTATTCGTATTTGGAACGGGGCGGGGCGTTCTTACAGGGGAATTTGAGAGGCAGTTTAATGGAACTCTAATCAGAAAGTAAAAGAGAGCCCAAGGAATTCCCTGGACTCTCTGTAAATTAGTTTCTGTCACATGATATTCTTTCTGATATAAAATCAGATATTGTCTTATATAACTGACTCAAATCAATAACCTTACTTGACATTTTCTTCTGACCTCGGTGACCTGTGCGATTCTTTATCAACCCTTATACAACCAGAAATCAATCACAGACAGAACAAAACACCCACCAAAACAATATTATTGACGGTAGTATATTGATTTGAAATGTTGAACTTCAAAAAACAAAATCAAATATAGGCTATGTGACCCTGGACCACAAAACCAGTCATATAGGTCAGTTTTTTAAAATTGAGATTTATACCTCATCTGAAAGATGAATAAATAAGCTTTCCATTGATGTATGGTTTGTTAGGATAGGACAATATTTGGCCGAGATACAATCATTTGAAAATCTGGAATCTGAATGTGCAAAAAAAAAAAATAATAATAATATTGAGAAAATCACCTTTAAAGTTGTCCAAATGAAGTCCTTAGCAATGCATATTACTAATCAAAAATAAAATTTTGATATATTTACGGTAGGGAATTTACAAAATATCTTCATGGAACATGATTTTTGGCATAAAAGAAAAATCGATAATTTTGACCCATACAATGTATTGTTGGCTATTGCTACAAATATAGCCCAGCGACTTATGTGACTCTGGACCACAAAACCAGTCATATTATCACCAGAATATAGCAAGTAATGAAACCACATCGTTTCCATAATGTCATGTGTTCTGCTCTTTCGGTTCCTCTTGATGTGATCTGAGCATGAGTTTCCTGTTGTCACTGTTCTTCTAAGAGTGTTGAGCTGAATCAGGTTTCTTGCACACCCACACCTGAGGCCTTGTGTTTACACAGAATGAGTCTGTGTTTTGAACACTTTGGGTATAGCCGACTTAAATGCCATGGTATGCGGAATAATGTGACACAATGTGAGAACATCTGCTACAGGAAGAACAGAAGCATGCAACGCACAGAGTGCATGCAGATCAGCGTGCAAATGCACGAGTGTGGTTAAGTGTCATCCGCACATCTGGGCAAGAATTGTGTAAAGTCTTGTTGTGGTGTGGTGTTTTTTCATGTACCACTTGTGAACAGAAACCGTTGTTGGTTCAGGTGAAGATGTTTGTGTTCAGACAACAAGAAGGAAGAAAATATATCTTATGCATAATCACAAATTCCAGACAATGCAATCATATTTTGCATGTTATGAAATAAATATAATAATGAAAATTGTGTCATCATTTGGTCCAAACCTATATGAACCAAACAGCAGCCACTGACTTCCATAGAATTGAAAAATAAATAAATAAATACCATGGAAGTCAATGACTACTGTCAACTGTTTGGCTACCAACATTCTTCAAAATATCTTCCTTTGTGTTCAACAGAAGAAAAGAAACTCAGATTTGCAACAAGTGGAGAGTGAATAAATGATGACATAATTTTCATTTTTGGGTGAACTATCCCTTTAAGACTGTTTGATCAGAAACTTTGCATGATCAGCATGTAATATACAGTTGACTCGTGTGAATTCAGGGGTTCGACTGTAAACCAGGATTGCACCCATAAATGAGAGCTGATAGCCATCTTTTCAATTCTTCCTCGTGCCCCGCTGTCTCTATCCTGCATTGTTTCCTCGCTCCTTCCTTTTTGTGTTCTTCCTGACCCCCCACCACCACATACTCTTTCTCACCCTGTCCACCCCCATCACTTCACACCATTACCTCATTCCCCTCTATTTATCACTTCACTTTGCCATCCCTTCTTCTCGTGTTTCTCACAAGTCCCTAGTGGATCTATACCAGTGGTTCTCAGCCTTTTTGTCTCAACGAGGCTCCAAAACGATATGTTAAGGCCTCCCCTGCATATACGCCAACATACTTCTGGCATCTCTGTTGTAATTAAGACAAAGTTGCTTTTTTCATACTTTTTTATTAATATATTAAATGTATAAATGTGGCTAATTAGGTAAACATTAAAAATACATAATATTTTATTTTGAGTATATTTAAAATTTCATATACCAAATTACGGAACCATTATAATTCCCGAATTTATATTCTGTATTCAAGAACTGTATGTCCTTCAATAAAACCAAAAGTTATTGAAGGAAAATAAAAATAAATTGTAAAAGAGTTTTATTATTTCATTATATTAATTTATAAAGTTAACTCATTTGAAGTCATCCTTGGATGGTCACTGAGGCCCCCTGGTTGAGAGTTACTGATACTTTTCATCCATATTTATCGGTGACTAAATGAAATGAAAATAGCAAAGGCACAGGAAACAGTTGATCCAGATTAAAAATTTTAATTAAAATATGAATTTATCCACAGATTAAAAACAAAAAGTAAAGTGGAGCTACAATCAGGCACCAAAGAATACGTCTGTTTTCCTTATATTTTAAAACAATTGCGATAATGCAACAATAACATTATTTAGTAAGCTATCTACTTGTATATTTAGCGAATTTCATCATGATGATCTTTTCAAACATAGGTGAGGGTAAAAAGAGGCTCCAAGGCTCAGGTTACATAAAATAGTAAAGACTCCAGATTTTCTCCCATTTCATACACACACACATACAGTCCTGGCTTAGAAATTGGCCACAGAGACAACAACACAAAAAAGCAGTAGCATTAGCATGAATTTGGCAGTATGTACGTCAGCTTCTCAGCCTGTGAAGTGAATCCTTAAACTGTCAATAAACAGCTTGTTTAATCTTCAAATGGCTAGCAGTGCAAACATGTCGCTATGATAAGGTAAAATGGCAGTGTAGACTACTATCACACAACAACAACAACTATATGTGTTGCACTGAGTTAAGACAACCCACCATGTTTATGGTGGGAGTGGCCTGATGAGAGATTACGGCACTTGTGATTGGTTGGCCTGTGTGACTGACGTGCAAATAAGGCAGAATATGTTTCCAATGGCAGTGGTACACTAGCGGCACAAATGCTAAAAGCCCTTGAGCAGGCACAGAAGACGGGACAGAGCCGGTTACAATCAACACAAAGCTATTTGTGTTCAACTTTAGCGGTGGTCTCAAACATTTTGGGCTTTTAGTTCTAAAATTTTACCCTCTTAATTGTCTTATTTAGATTTGCATATTAGCCTTTTAGAACTGCTAGCAGATTGGGATTAACATCTGTTGATGCACTTTAGCGCCTTTTTGGCCTATTAAACTATAGCATGTGAGCACCACAGCACCCCTTGTGGACTGGAGGAGTACACAGCAGCGGTGAAGCTCGGTAAAGGTTTTAGCGGGCTAAAATCTGGATAGACCTTTTGAGACTCAATAAATAAAATAAATAAAATCAAATACGAAACAAAAACACGCTCTGCAGTAGTGTAGTCTGGGAAAACAAATTGGTGGATCACTCCCAAGACTACTGTGTATCAGAAAGACCCTGTTTAAGACTACAGAGGATGCACACGCGCGCACACATA
Source organism: Sinocyclocheilus anophthalmus (assembly GCA_018155175.1). NCBI lineage: Eukaryota > Metazoa > Chordata > Actinopteri > Cypriniformes > Cyprinidae > Sinocyclocheilus > Sinocyclocheilus anophthalmus. The sequence continues at coordinate 1,217,529 of JADLZN010001889.1, read as the reverse complement.
CGCACCCGACCACCGAACCATACGAACGCACACATATGCTTGCAAGATTTTGGTTATACATTCTGAATTGTGTTTAATGCTCAGCGAGAACAGTTACTAACCTTATAATGATTAGGAGTCATGCAGTACTATACAAAATTAAAATAGACATGAAGAAAGGTTCTCCTGCTTATTCTCCTCAAAAAACAGATTTAAACTAAATGAAGGTGACCAGATGTCTTTATTTTCCTAGACTTGTCCTGGCAAGGATGTCTGAAGTCAGACTCCGATATTTTGGCTTCATTCTATCATTCCATCCAGTCAGAGGATATCAAACACATTTGATATTTTGAGCCAATTTAAAAAAAAAAAAAAAAAAACCTTTCCATTTGTTATGCGCCTGCTAGCAACAGTGTGCGAGTTTCTGAGTTTGTTGGGATCAGAACGACTTGAGAATCTGGTAGTGTGTGATCCGTAGTTGTCCAATATATGATGCCCGGTTTTTCCTCTGTAACTATTTACAAAGTTGCCAAGTCTATGACGCTTAGTGTTTTAAAATCTGTTCAGATTTTAAAAGTTGTGTAGTGTATTCAAGCCTTTATTTAATAAATATAATTTCTTTTTTATTTACTGTTTTTAGAAATCCTGGCCAAACCGATAGCCTCGTGGTTAGAAGCGCAACTGCTCTCACGGCGACCCGAGTTCGATTCCCACCTTGAGGTCCTTTGCCGATCCTGTCCCCCTCTCTCCACCCAATACTTTCCTGTCATCTCTCAACTGTCCTCTCACAATAAAGGTATAAAAATCCCATAAATATAACTTAAAAAAAATAAATCCTGGCCAAGAAGAAAGCCTTTCCGGGAAAAATAGGACATGTGGTCACCCTCAAATATGTAATGACCGAGAGCTTTGTTAGCGTAATACGAATGTCGTGAGTGTTAGCTGTACAGCGTTAGTCAATGACTGTGTGTTTCTCTGGGTTGTAAACAGATCCAACTATAGAGATTCTATTTAGTGTCACTCTAAACAACTCCTCACCCTCGCCTCAGGTAAACCTGCTCTAGCGAATGTACACATCTCTGCTCCACTCCTCCTGGTTATGGTTGCGGCCCGTCGTCGCTCCGCCGCCTTCTGCGTCTTGAGAGTAGCGCTCCCTCAGCTTGCCTCGTCCACGCTGGTGCTGATTGGCTGGTGGTGGGACCATGTTGAGGTTCTCCTGGTCAGGTTCCGCCCCTTCGTCCTCCCAGGAGGCCTGGCGAGGAGCGTGGTGGGTGGGGTTCAGACGGTACGAGCGACACGGGTCCGGCTCCTCGTACGGGTCGGTCTCCATGTCGTCAGTGTAGGCGGAATCGCGGCTGCCCTGCGTCTCGGAATCGAACGTATCCTGCCGCGACAGACCTCGGCCGCCGGTTTGCAACTGGCTGCGTGAAGAGCGCAGCGGCTGCTTGCCACTCAGGTCGCTCTGGTAATCTTGGAGACTGCCACGTTCAGGCCCTTCCCTCTTCTGTTCTCCATGCACCAGGAATGGCCCCTACAGCAACCCCAAAACACACCACAACATGCCAATGCAGATGCACACACACACACACACACACAACAGAGCACGAAGCATGTTAATACAAAGGTTAGAGGTCAGCTTTTTAACCTTACAAGTTATTTCAACACATCCCAAGCAATACTATAACCTCAATAACAAATGTCATACATAAAATACATTCTTCACTCATGCTATTATGGGAAAAGGCCATTTTGGTAGTGAGATGCCAGGGCTCATAGTATTTTCTAAGTGCAATCTACACATTTTATAAAATGCAATTTTAGTATGTAATCAATAATAATTATCTTGCTTTACTTTAAAATACCTTAAAATACCGTTTTGATTTTCAAAAACAATAGAAAGTTAAATGTATCTGATAAACTGGAGACATAAACGTACACCATGCACCTAATGTAAAAAAATATGAATCATAAGCGCCCTCTAGTGGCCATATCAAACACACCACACAATAAATAGAGCTCCTTTCAACATTTTTAGTGATGATTCAAAAATATTGGGCTAGATTAGCTCAAATTAGATCTAAATTAGATCAGTCATCTTTGGAGCTAAAACGCATCTCATACTGCAACCCTCTTCTGAATTATGTACAAAAATATTGCCCAAAATGTTTTATTTTGTATCATCCAAGTTATATTTATTTTTTAATAGTAATAATATTTATATAATATATATATATATATAATATATATAATATATATATATACAATATATATATATATAAAAGTAATCCCTTTAACATCGTAATATTTGAGGATAAACTGACTTTTATTAAAAGAACATCTCAAAGCTATGTAACTTTGGTCTCCTAGACAACTGTGTAATGGTGAAGACTGAGCAGATGGATGCTCATTTTTTCTTGTTCAGATTGCGGTGAGATAGTAGCAAAAACGCACTGACACACAGGCACTGATCTATCCTCGGTCTCCCTCACTGACTCACTTTTGCACTCGCTGTCTCTCACTTCTGCACGCAGACACACAAACACACACTTTTGTTTAACTTGGGTAAACAACACTGGCGTCAATGCACATACACAAGCTTCTGTTAGAATTTCAGCTCAGTGTTAATAGGACAATGGACATGAGTGCGTTTTTCAGAGCTGGTGCCATGGCAGCCTGGAAGAGGGTAGCGATCTGAACTACATTTCCCAGACAGCAAGAGGACACTGTAAAGTCCAGCAGGCGTTTCAAATGAGGGGACACTGTGTGGACTGTGGAGGACTTATGATTATGTTGATCACGTATGGGATATTTTGTTCGTGTATATGTGTGTTGCATTATTTTTATCATTGAGAGATCAGTTAAAGGAGAGGAGCAGAGACAGACAACAGAATTATAGTCGGGCATTTCTATCGCTTGAGCAGCCATCGTTACTTTTCTGTGATTGGGAGACAGGTACGGGACCCTTCAATATCCCATTGTAATCCTGGCCCTGTCTTTACAGGGCGTGTTCTTCTTCCTTTTGCCCTTGCCCTGTAGCAGGGGAGCCATCGAGGAGCTCCAAGTTGCGACGCAGGGAAGTGAGTACCTGTACCTGCAGGTTGGAGACGGGTTCGGGCGAAGCTGCCAGGGCAGCTGTGGCCATGGTGCGATTGAGCAGAGGGTTGGGTGGGTTGCTGCTCGGAGGGTGTGTAGCCTTCCAGTAGGCCTCCAGGTATTCAGCCAGGTGTTCACATGCATCCTCCAGCTGATTCTCATCTAATATTATGTCAAAAAGCTCCTGAAAAAGAAAAAATGATATGTTTTAAAAAGAAAGCAAACATGCAGTCTACATGTTGGAGACAATAACTTTGCATATGACTAGACAAGACTGAATCTATGAGCACCCAAATTTGAAAAATCCTGTATGTGCCTAAGAAACAAAGAATAAAGAAGGAAATTAAAAAAGAAGAGAAAATGCAGCTCGTGAGCAAAAAGCTTAGCGCAGCTTTCACAACTTTCCAACCACATTAAAACCAAAAGCAAATTATACAAATCTGAAGTGTACATAAATGTTAATCAGTAGAAATCAAAAGTCATATTCTCACAGGAGGACACTGCGCAAGTTTATCAGCTGCCACCATTTGGACATTGAGATGTTTGGCCTGAGATTTACCCCTGGACTTTATCAGCCTCTGCAACACCTGATTGCGAGGGAGACACAGAAACACAAATATAAGTCCAATAAACATACATTATTATGATGTACACACTGAAATGTTTTAACCAAAAAAGCATCTGAAACCATTAAAAAAAATGCTGGGTTGTTTCAACCCAACTCTGGGTCAAATATGGACTAACTTTTGGATTAAAAATTAAATGTAAAAATGTAACCCAACCGTTGGGTTAGTCCATATTTGACCCAAAAACAAACCCAGTTGTTTTGAAACAACCCAACATTTTTTAGAGTACTGTTCAAACAGTTTTTCTTTGAAAGAAATTAATACTTTTATTCAGCAAGGATGCTTTATTCATATTAAATTGATCAAAAGTGACAGTAAAGACATTTATAATGTAACAAAAGAAAAAAACATATAATCACAGGTTCCACAAAAACATAGGTTCGTGTGACACTGAGGACTGGAGTAATGGCTGCTGAAACTTCAATTTTGCATCACAGGAATAATGACTGTTTTTACCATATTTTTAAAGTTAAAAAAAAAAATGCATTCATCGTGAGCATAAGAGACATCTTTAAAAACATAAAAATCACACCGACCACAAACGTTTGAACAGTAATGTGTATATTCAGCTAATGTATACCTTTGGAGAGGCAATCTTGATGTAGACTATGATAGGTGCCAGTGACGTCTTGGCCAACTGAGATGGATGGTTGATTGTGTCGGCATCCAGAGCCACTAACTGGAGCGTCCGGGCCAACTCAAAGATTCTCTCGATTTCACTCTGTACCTCAGCTGCCAGATAAAAGAAAAATTAATACGAATATATCATTATTAATGGATATAAAATATATCATAACTACATCCAAGCACAGAAATATCCATTTAGTATTCGTCTATTGCACATACTGTATTTGCCAACCAAAGTTAATTTATACACTGCAAAATTAATATTCTAATTTTCTAATAAAAATATCAAAACATCCTAAAAGGATCATAAAAATAATTTTCCACTAGTATTTTCATTTAATTTAGCCATACATGTCACTAAATTTATTTAGATTTTTTTGCAGTGTATAGCAGAGAACGCTGAATGCACACATAAACACACCTAAAGTTGTACTAAACAAGATGAATACCAGAAAGACTTACCTCACAATTTGATTTCATACTCAAACCTATGTTAGTATATATCGTGCATGTGGGGGTTATTATGGTCTGCTCGAATATATGCATGTTTGAGCGTGTGCTCATGTGCTACCTTTAAGTAAATGGAACGCTGAACAGTATGACGGTAGTTTGCAGAAGACCGGTTACATGCTATGTGCAGCCTTCTGCATTGATCCATGGAAGGCTGTAGAAAGCTGCAGTTATGTAGATCAGTATGCGTGTTTGCGTCTGTGGGTGTGAAGTGCTATATGAGAAGTGGCATCACACTTCTAACAGGATCTATGCATGCAAGTTACCATACATTTTTTTTTTTAAATAAAATGTAGTTGCATTACTTTGAAGCTATTTAAGGGGCAACATCTTTTAAACTAACCTATTACACATTTTACTACAATTAAATCAGAACAATGTTTTCCCGAACAAAACAATGAAGATCTCAATTAGTGTGACAGTATCTTTAAAACATTAAAACATAAATACACACCAAACTAAGTACTACTAACTACAAAACACCTTAATTAACAGGACTGAATGAAAAACATTGTGATAAACAACAGTGTTTAACTGGTCCCTAAGCTTATACACCATGAGAGGAACACCTGGATTCCTCAGAGAGTACAGCGCAATCCGAACACTCTGCACACAACCTGCACATATAATGAAAATATACTTTTCTGGTCAAATGTTCTCATATCTAACTATCACTTCATTTACATAGACACTAATGTTTTGAATGAACTCTCCTATGTTTACCAAAACTGCATTTATTTTTGATTTATCAAGATGCCGTAAACGCAGTATATTGGAATATTATTAAATATGACGGTTTTCTATTGTAATATATTTTAAAGTGTAATTTATTCCTGAATTTTCAGTCACTCAGCGTATTCAACGCAGACGGAGCTCTCTCCGGCGACGTTGTTACCTATCCTTTTCCAGAATCTCAATTTCCATCTCCCACACTCTGACCGATATCTTCGCTGTGCGCTCACAAGCCAAATCTTCTATTCCGATGTCAGTAATTGTGAAAACCGACAGTTATCTCTGGCTGCTCTAATGGGTCTGATGTTGCAACCCATGATACTTTTTGTTCAGCGGCAGAGCTTCGAGTCTGCGTGGAAATAAACAGGTTCAACGCACACGTCTCGTGTGCACATGGTGCTTGATATACCTTTCAATGCGCACCTTAATTGTGCTTGAAATAAATGTCTGGTCGGATATTTGTGGGACAATATAATGGGGTGAGGGGAAGAACTACACACTACTCTTACAGACCACTCCGGCTAGACTGCCATGTGTTGGCAACAATAGCTTGTTATTGGAAAAGCTACTGTACAGTGTTTTCAAAACAGTTGAGCTACTGAAAAATGTTGATAAGTTAGTAGTGTTCTTTTTTTTTTTGATTAGTAACACCACAAATGTGCCAAAAAATTAAGAATGTTCACTCCAAACTCAAGAAAGAGGGTTAAGTACAGGGACAGATGGATGAATGGATGAGGACATGAATGCATTGACAGATGGATGGCCGCAAAGGGGAAAAGGATGGGATGATAAGATACGTACCCAGTACGTCTGAGGTGAAGAGAAAGAGAGGAGGAGGAAATGTGTGGTGGGAAGGAGTGTCAGGAGAAAGCAAGATGAAAAAGAGAAAAAAGGCAGATCAGACATGACGTAACAGAGCAAGAGGAGGAAACACTAAGAAAAATGTTCAGGAAACAGAAAGAATGTGTACTAGTGTACACTACTGAAAACTGACAGGGCTTGACAAGCGAATTTTCATCTCTCCAAAAGTAGTCTAACAGCCTATTCGCACAGAGAGCACATATTTGCAAAACATCTTTTTTGTCTACAAAATCAGAATGAATTTGCATTTCATTCATCCCAACAAACAGGCTATTTGTCTTGCTCTCGATGTGAATAGTTCTGTAGTTTGAATTTTGCTTTGTTCAGAACATTTGTTATTTTGGTCACTCAGCGTGTTGCTAAACCACATGTTCAGCCTGCTCTGGCATTGACCACGTGAGGGAGCTCTTTCAGTAGCAGTGTGTGCAGGTGCGTTTCATACCCAGACTGGATCTGGTGCTGGAGCGCTCGATGATCGTGTGTTTGCTGGGGTTGTTTAGGACAGAACGTTTGGCAAGTGAGATGTCTGCTGTCACCCTGGTGATGGATATTCTGGAACAAACAACAAGCCATAACCATGGTATGCCAATTACAGCACGAGCGTATAGTGATATTTCCAGCGTTAATAATCTACACAGAACTTTGCCATTTATATTAACAGCTTCTTTAACAACATAAGTCTTGCCAAATTTCAAAACAATGAACTATTTTCTTTTTTAAATCTTTATTATGACCGTGACATGCATATTTTGGTACCCACCTGCCTTCGAATTTGTGTTTTAGAAAATCAAAGAGAGCTTTCTGCATCATATCTGTCACCTGCAACGATACACACACACAACTGAGCAAGATGAAGAACATGACAAAAATTTTTAATAGACATTTTTTTGAGAGAGATATACTGTCTTGCCTCGTAGCCTTTAAGGGATGGTCCCACCAAAATAATGGGTCTCATGGAAGGCACCACATCATAAGGAGGAACATGTTCCATCTGAAAGTTCAACACACAAAATAAAACCTCTTCAGTGAAATCAGGATACATACATTTGCCAAAACTGGCCTCAAACATCTGGATTTTAAAATAGCATTCACACCCATGTGTTAAAGTGTCTTTTTCTTCAACCTATGCTTCACTGCTGCTTCAAAGTTTTTTTTTTTAAAACCGCGTTCTTCTTTGTTTTCCCTCTCTAACCCTCTCTGATATTCTTAGCAATGACAGTCCATAAAGGAATTTTCTGGGTAGCTGATGAATTAAATTAATATATTTTTTATTATAGGCTAATAAATGAATTTAGTGTAAATTTATATCAATCAAAACATGATTTCTTATTATTTCAGCCATGTATTTTTTTTTAATGTATTGCTTATATACAGTCAATATCTTGCTAACATCTTACAATGGTCTTTATATATAATGTAGATTTACTAATTTAATTTAAAATGTAAGTATTATATAGTAATTATAAGATATATGGTTTAAGATATACATATTACTGTAATTAATATATAAAAGTTATGGCTGTCAAATTTTAAAAAAAGAGTGAAATTATAATAATATAGAGGTTTATTTATAAATGAATTACCATTTAATATATATATATTTTTTTTAACAAAGACATTAGTGTGTAGATGAACAAATCATTCAATAGACATGACAAAACTGGCTTTAGAATTAATATACTGTGTTTACTTCCACATCATGTGAACGGCTCCTCATTTCACTTGCTTGGAATCTGAAAATACATTTTTCACTGTGCATGTGAGATAGTGTGACGGTAGCCATTGTGACAGCAGTAACAAGCGTGGGCTACTCTCTATGTCACAGACCCATAATGGAAACGGAAACCGTGGAAACCTGTCAGGGTGTTTCTGCCTCATCTTGTGTGCATGTACAAGAGGATGGCAGACTCCCCATGTGTCCATACGTGTGGGTGGACACATGGGTTGGATTCATTCATTTCTCGATTCAATCTGAATGAGATGTACGTGTCCTGTAGAGCTAATAAACCCTGACAGTTTTTTCCCTTCTGAACAATTTTTTGTAAACAGGGCTCGTACAGAAATCCTGTCTGTATGCCACAACAATTCACATTCGATCCTTTAGAGAAGCAAACTAGCATAGAAGAAATTTCATTTGTCTTTTCTGAAATATATGCACATGCTCAGCTGATGATAATAGCCTTAAGAATCAGATATCTTCATAACAAGTACAAAGACAGAAACAGAAAGTTTGTTGTTGCTATGACTCACCGATTTCTGTTTCTGTTTGGCAGGCCCACCTATCATTCCACACGCGCACACACAGCAAGAGAGAGAGGGCAAGCAAGCAAACAGAAGCTTGTTAGTGACAAATTGTTAAAACATTTAGGATGCTGGGAGAGAATGAATCAACAAATCAGAGGTGGCCAAATGAAGACAAGATGGAACCACTAAGGTATTAGATAAACTTTCCTGATTAATCACCCAGGTTGATGTGTAGTAAAATTCTCCCAGCATGAATACGGTCTCATGAGGATTAATCCAAATGACTGGAATTGTGAGTCCAGATTCACCCAAGAATGCACATTCTGTCATTATTTATTCACCCTCATGTCGTTCTAAACATGTATGACTTGCTCTCATCCATGAAACACAAAAGGATGTGAGAAAATCACAGAGAGCATCATTGAAGGACCATAAAAGTAGCCCATATGATTGATTCACTATGCACAATGATAGCTTTGAGTGAAAAGACTCAAATTTACAATATTATTTATCAATAAATGTATTTTCTGGTGAGGTTCTCAGATCTCACTCATGCCATTCACAATAGATCAAATATGAATACGCACATATTAAAAAAATGAACACTTTAATTTAGTCGCTAAAATGGAGGGTAGTTTTTGCCTAGTTTTTTAATCTATGGCTTAAAATATATATATATATATATATATATAATATACATACATACAGGTTGTGAAAAAGTGTTGGCCCCCTTCCTGATTTCTTAATTTTTTGCATGTTTGTCACACTTTATCGTTTCAGATCATCACACAAATTTATTTTTACACAAAGATAATGCAAGTAATACAAAATGCAGTTTTTAAATGATGATTTCTTTTAAGGGAAAAAAGCCGTCCAAACCTACCTAGCCCTGCGTGAAAAATGTATTGCCCCCTCCTGTTAAATCGTGAATGAACTGCAATTAACCACATTATTTAGAAAGCTGAGTTAAATTTCACTAGCCACACCCAGGCCTGATTACTGCCAGACCTGTTGAATCAAGAAATCACTTCAATAGAACCTGTCTGACAAAGTGAAGCATGCTTAAAGAGCAACACATAATGCCGTGATCTAAAGAAATTCAAGAACAGATGAGAATCAAAACAGATGACATGTATCAGTCTAGAAAGGATTATAAAGCCATTTCTAAGACATTGGGACTCCAGCGAACCACGGTCAGAACCATTATCCACAAATTGAGAAAACTTGGAACAATGGTGAACCTTCCCCAGGAGTTACCGGCCAACCAAAATTACTCCAAAAGCAAAAAGACCACTCATCCAAGAGGTCATAAAAGAACCCAGAACAACATCTAAAGAACTGCAGGCCTCACTTGCCTCAATTAAGGTCAGTGTTCATGATTCAACAATAAGAAAGAGACTGGGCAAAAACGCAATCCATGGGAGAGTTCCAAGGTAAAAGCCACTGTCGGACGTCAAAAAGAACATAAAGGCTCGTCTCTCATTTGCCAAAAAATAGCTTGATTATCCCCAAGACTTTTGGGCAAATATTCTGTGGACTGATGAGACAAAAGCTGAACTTTTTGGAAGGTGTGTGTCCCGTTACATCTGGCGTAAAACCACACAGCATTTCATAAAAAGAACATCATACCAACAGTAAAATATGGTGGTGTTAGTGTGATGGTCTGGGGCTGTTTTGCAGCTTCAGGACCTGGACAACTTGTCATAATTGACCATGAATTCTGCACTCTATCAGAACGTCATGAAGGAGAATGTCCGGCCGTCGGTTTGTGACCTCAAGCTCAAGCGCATTTGTGTTATGCAGCAGGACAATGATCCCAACACACCAGCAAGTCCACCTTTGAATGGCTCAAGAAAAACTAAATTAAGGTTTTGGAGTGGCCAAATCAAAGTCCGGACTTAAATCCGATTGAGATGCTTAAACAGTCCATTCATGCTCTAAAACCCTCCAATGTGGCTGAATTAAAACAGTTCTGCAAAGAAGAGTGGGCCAAAATTCCACAGCGATGTGAAAGACTCATTGGCAGTTATCGCAAATGCTTGTTTGCAGTTGTTGCTGCAAAGGGTGGCTCAACCAGTTATTAGATTTAGGCAATTACTTTTTTTTCACGTAGGGCCAGGCAGGTTTGGTCATCTTTTTTCCCTTAATAAAATAAATACTCATTTAAAAACTGCATTTTGTATTACTTGCATTATCTTTGTGTAATATAAAAAAATGCTGATGATCTGAATCTTTTAAGTGTGATAAAAATGCAAAAAATAAAAAAAAACAGGAAGGGCCAACACTTTTTTTCACTTGCCACTGTACCTATAGAATAATATATATATATATATATATACAGTGGGTAAGGAAAGTATTCAGACCCCTTTATATTTTTCACTCTTTGTTATATTGCAGCATTTGCTAAAATCTTTAGTAAATTTTTTTTCCTCATTAATTTACACACATCACCCCATATTGACAGAAAAACACAGAATTGTTGACACTTTTGCATATTTATTAAAAAAGAAAAACTAAAATATATCACATGGTCCTAAGTATTCAGAAACTTTGCTCAGTATTTAGTAGAAGCACAATTTTGATCTAATACAGCCATGATTCTTTTTTGGGAAAGATGCAACAAGTTTTACACACCTGGATTTGGGGATCCTCTGCAATTCCTCCTTGCAGATCCTCTCCAGTACTGTCAGGTTGGATGGTAAACGTTGGACGACAGCCATTTTTAGGTCTCTCCAGAAATGCTCAATGGGGTTTAAGTCAGGGCTCTGGCTGGGCCATTCAAGAACGATTCACAGCGCGCGTGTTGTGACTCACTCCTCGTTAATTTTAGCTGTGTGCTTATGTCCTTGTCTGTTGGAAGGTAAACCTCGGCCCAGTCTGAGGTCCTGAGCCTCTGGAGACGGTTTTCGTCCACGATATCCCTGCTGGCCTTTTCATCCTTTCGCCTCGTTGCAACCACCGTCCTGTCCCTGCAGCTGAAAACCCCCCACAGCATGATGCTGCCACCACCACCATGCTTCACTGTTGGGACTGTATTGGACTGGTGATGAGCAGTGCCTGGTTTTCGCCAACATACCGCTTAGAATTAAGGCCAAAAAGTTCTATCTTGGTCTCATAAGACCAGAGAATCTTATTTTCTCACCATCTTGGAGTCCTTCAGGTGTTTTTTATCAAACTCCATGCGGGCTTTCATGTGTTGGGCCACTCTGCCATAAAGCCCCGACTTTTGGAGGGCTGCAGTGATGGTTGACTTTTCTACAACTTTCTCCCATCTCCCGAATGCATCTCTGGAGCTCAGCCACAATGACTTTGGGTTCTTCTTTACCTCTCTCACAAATTCTCTCAGTTTGGCCAGACTGCCAGCTCTAGGAAGGGTTCTGGTCGTTCCAAATGTCTTCCATTTAAGGATTATTGAGGCTACTGTGCTCTTAGGAACCTTTAGTGCAGCAGAAATGTTTTTGTAACCTTGCCATATCTGGGCCTTGCCACAATTCTGTCTCTGAGCTCTTCGGGCAGTTCCTTTGACCTTATGATTCTCATTTTCTCTGACATGCACTGTGAGCTGTAATGTCTTATATAGACAGGTTTGTGACTTTCCTAATCAAGTCCAATCAGTATAACAAACACAGCTGGACTCAAATGAAAGGTGTAGAACCATCTCAAGGTGATCAAGAAATGGATCTCACCTGAGTTAAATATATGAGTGTCACAGCAAGGGTCTTAATACTAGGACCATGTGATATTTCAGTTTTTCTTTTTTAATAAATCTGCAAAATGTCAACAATTCTGTTTTTCTGCCAATATGGGGTGCTGTGTGTACATTAAATGAGGAAAAAAAATTAACTTAAATAACTTTAGCAAATGGCTGCAATATAACAAAAAAATTTAAGGGGGTCTGAATACTTAACATACCCACTGTATATATCACATGTTTCTGCAATAACAAAAACAACACAAAGCTATACACCCATTTATACATATTTAAATTTCTTCTAAGGCATCTGTTACTGTAGTGGGAGGGGGTCAATTGACAAATGTAAAAAGTACTGGCTGTCTGTAAAAATCATACATTTATGTCTTGCTAAATAATCATTACATGTAGAAGTAATGATTGACCCCTAATTAACACCCCCAGTAAAAAATTATATTATATTTCTAAATCCATTTATTTCATACCAAGTTAATTCAAATCAGTATTACACATCTTTCACTGATATATCGGCGCCCTCAGACATAATATATGAAAGAATGTTTTAATTACAACTTTAGGTGGACCTACGTGTGGTCACAATGCAATCATTCTTCGTTAATAATTGGGAAACCGTGTGTGCTGTCTGAATGATGTGTAATGCAAGATATTTGAAGTGTACCTGAAGTACACTTGCAATATATTTCCACTTTAGCACAGTCAAATATACTTCATTATATATTTAGATGGACTTCAGCACTACTTCAACTTTCGCACATCTAATGCATTAACAAAAATTAGTTGTCCATATGAGCAGACTTTTAAGTATGCAGTATGTGACATTTTACATTTACATTTACATTTAGCAGACGCTTTTTTTTATCCAAAGCGACTTACAATTGGATACATAAAGCGATTCTTCTTAAATTGGCAAACAGACACAAGAAGTGGTTGTTATACCAAGTTCTTAGACATTGTTCAATAAGTACAAAGCTAGACAGAGAAGGAATAAATAAAGAGAGAATTTTTATTTTTAAATTTTTTTTTTATGATGAAGTCAAGTAGCTTCGACAGAGATGAGTTTTCAGCTGTCGCTTGAAAAATGTCAAGGATTCAACATCATCCGGTCGTGAGGGCACGGGTGGTGGTCGGAAATCAGTGAAGTCCATCAGAACTGTCGTATCTTCAGCTCCAACAAGGTATTTATGCTCCAACGGTATCACCTAAACGCGTACGACTTGCTGCACGGGTATGTTCTTTATTAAGTCCTAAATATGCCTTAAATGTATCTTTATTCATACTGTGCATGAATAAATGTATTTCAAATATTTTTTTTATATATTTACTTTTTACTACAAGATGGGTATAGGCCGGAGGAATAATCCTTAAGCCGTCCACATCCGCTTGTGAACACATTGTGGTGACAGTATACTACCAGCGACGCACGCCGAGCAAAGACGCTCGCCTCCTAATTGGTTCCAAACGATAATCAGAAAAATGGCTTGGTCTTAGAGAACGGATCCGTGACCTATTAGTCCCATCTCGGAGAGGCGTCGACTGATGCATGCTGTGGATTTCACAGGTTACCATTCTTAGAACCGTAAGCACGGTGACGGGGTAGGTTCCTTGAGGAGAAAAGGTGACACTCCGCCGCACACCCTTTCTTGTCGCGGGGGGAAGGTTCTGGCAGCTCCACCAATCCTCAAAAACTTTGGGCGGTGCAATCCTATCTCCGCCGAACGGTAGAAGCACAAGCCCACGAGGTAGCCAGTGGGGGTCTGGAGAAGGGCGTACGCGGGGACGACTTGGGAGGTGAAATGGTTTTAAATGAACAAAATAGACAACACGAGGATGATGGGGGGTGGGTTTTACAGAGAGAAATAGAGAAGGAAATGAGGGTGAAAGAACAGGGAAACAAGGGTAACGGACAGAAAATGAGAGAGGAGGAAGAGAGGAAGAACAGCAGCATGATGTACAGACTTCACTGAGTCAGAAAGGTGATGAGAACACAGAAGGTGTCTTAAAAAGGACAAGCAAAATTAAAAAAGAAATGACCTTTTCAAGAAATGCAAACACGTTTTATGGTGTAAAGTCCCTTCTCGGAGTTGGGACTTTTAAATTAATTTTTAAATTCATGTTCCAGTTTCATTTGATGTTTATGGTTTATGGGTTAAATAAATATAATTTACCCTACACTAACAACAAGCAAACAATATTATATATTTTTTCATTTAATTGTTTATTAAAATAATCCACATTAAAGTCTAGTTTTTTTTTACACTGACTCCAAAACAATAACAATAATACACTGTAAAATGTTTGTAATTTTCACAAAAAAAACCCTGCAGTAAAAACATGTCAGCTCCAGTAGTTACCTTCCTAATCTGTGAGAAACTGTAAATGTTGCAACAGTGAATTCATGTTTTTACTTGAAATCAATGATGTTTTTTTTAGATAAAAACGATGAATACCATATAATGTAGGTTGAAAAACAGTAAAAGGACCTTCCAAGATATCCCTGGGTGACACAACATGATTATGTTTAATATAATATTTAAGATAATTTTGTTTCTTCTTATTTTGTACATTATTTGTACATTATTGCATTATTTTAGAGTCATGCTATCTGTCTTTACGATTAACTTTCTATAGATATAGGCCACTTACAAAGAACTCTAATTCCTCTGTGGCCTTTCTGTTTTAAAACCAACTGCATTATTATGTTGTTATCAGTACATTTCAAGGTAAAAAACATTTGTACCTTGATTATTAATATATATTTAATGTAATATATGATTATAAATAAGTTATAAGTTGATTATATTTTACAGTGAATTTCTGACAACCACAGCTGCCAAAGTTTTTCTGTAGGATATTTTTTGCAGTGTCAAGTATCAATCAAAATGGGCTTTATGTGAGTTTTATACCTTTACCAAAAGTCACCAGAAGTGGTGAATTCTACAGTTAAATAAGTTAAAAGCAACATTTCCCTTCTTAAAAAAAATTATCTGCTGGTGTACAATGTTATTTTAGTAACCTGAATTATTTGCACACTCATATTTGTTGTATTTTTGGGTACGGTTTTTGTTTTTTTGTACTCTTATTATTTTTCGTTCGATTATATTAAGGACCTCACTTGGCTCCTGAGAAAATGCCCCGGATTACAAATCAATCAAACTCCAAGAGCTGACACAGCCATGACAGATCGCATAAACCACAGGTAGCTCAGTGTAAGAAAGATTTGGAACTACAATTACAGATAATGATGACAAAGAGAAAAGGAAGAAAGAAAAAAAAAACAACAGAAAAGACTAGAAGACTAGAAGAATGAGTGATAAGAGGGACAAGAGGATGGCAGAGGGGATCCTAAAAGGGCGCTCTAACTCTCATTGTGTTCAATGATTACCCAGTGTGAATGTAATGGGATTATGTTCTGTATGTGTGTGTTTGGAGGGATTTCATAACCCATCACAACAGAACAAAAACTTCACAGCATTACGGTCTGATCATACCTGTTCCAGGTGGAGTTTTTTATACGATACCCCTTATTGTTCCACCTACACCGACACAACCCTACCCGCACCCTTTTGTAGTTTGTTTTTATTAGTTTTTTACTTTTTTTTTGTATTACCATTACCACCGTACCCAGTGTGAATGTAATGGGATTATGTTCTGTATGTGTGTGTTTGGAGGGATTTCATAACCCATCACAACAGAACAAAAACTTCACAGCATTACGGTCTGATCATACCTGTTCCAGGTGGAGTGGGCCTCCGGGCACCAGTGGCAACATCCAGACTAGAGCTTCCACCCGACTTACTAGTAAACAGACAGAGAGACCAATGGAAAGTAGGTAAGACAACAATATGGTCAATGGCACCTTTTAAATGTTTCTGCAAAATGATTCTGTAAATATTGTTAACATTTTTGAAAGAAGTCTCTAATGCTCAATGCTTTAAAGGCACTTATAATTTATTCATGTGCTGTTTAATACATGTACGGAAACCGTGATATATGTTGTTAAAGATTCTTTAATTATTAGAAAGTTTAAAAGAAAAGCATTTATTTGAAATCGTTTTTTAACATCATAAATGTCTATGCTGTCACTTGAAATCAATTTAATGCATCTTTGCTGAATACAAATATTAATTTCTTTCAAAAACAGTCATGACTGACCGCCAACTTCTGAATGGATGTGTAGCTATTAATGCATGGAGTATGTGTGTGTTTCACACAGCAAAAACAGCATAATGCAGCAGATATAGGCTCGTGTGATTGGCTGTTACCTGGAGCTAAGGCGGTTCTGTCTCAGTCTCTGTTCTTGTAATTGACGGGTGCTCTCAAGCTTCACTGGACTGGGGATAAACCCCACCTCACACCCTTCCTTCACCAAACGCCCAATCCACCAGTCATTATTATACTTCTATTAACAGAAAAACACACAAAAAAAATGCACAAGTGAACACTTTCCACTTATTAGCTTTTGAATCATGTAAGCCAAAGGTACAGTTACCGTCCATTTGATTACATATACATCATCACACTGAAGATCTATATATTGTTGAAGGATTACATTATATATCAGATTATACCAACACTTTTAAAGAGAAATATGGCTGTCTGACCTCTTTGATGTGCAGGAAGTCTTTGGTTTCGAAAGAGATAGCCATGCCCTGAACCGGCACATCATCATTAGGGCCTGGGTTATAGCCAACGTTAGTCCTCACAGCAAACGCTACAGGCTTGGTCTTCAGAGAGAAAAGGGATGAGCGAGATAAACAGAGAGAACTGTTACAAAAGAAAGAGAGCTCCAGTGAAACCCTTCAGAGTGGAAGAAAGAACCATGGTCATGTTTTACAGCTAACATATGGAAGTGATCTTGTATATACATTCAAGAGGATGGAATAATACTGCAGAACAGTATAATGCTTCTGAACTCATATCCCAGTGGAGCAGCAAGCAACATGTTTTGTGCGGCAAGCTTCAATCAACACATCTGATTAAGTTATTAATTCATTACAGTCAAATCATTTACACAGGTGTTTCTCCATGACTGAGGTGTGGGACCACAAAATAACCATTTGTAATAAGTTACTGTCCTTTTTTTCTGTGAAAAATTCCCTAATAAAATTTAAACCCACTTTGTGCTTTTAATAACTGTCCTTAAAGGTAAAGTGTGTGATTGTTAAGAGTGTCTTTCAACATAAAAATCTTATAATGCTTGCATTGATATTCCTCAAACTTTCTGGTTAGAGAATAGTAAACTTCTGTTATTAAATAATAACAAAAACACTCAGATGTACAAGTGAAGTGACATGTGGCCAAGTATGGTGACCCATACTCGGAATTAGTGCTCTGCACTTACCCATCCAAGTGCACACACACAGCAGTGACACACACACCGTGAACACACACCCAAAGCAGTGGGCAGACATGTGCTGCGGCGCCCAGGGAGCAGTTTGGGGTTCGGTGCCTTGCTCAAGGGCACCTCAGTCATGGTATTTAAGGTGGTAGAGAGCGCTGTACATTCACTCCCCCCACCTACAATCCCTGCCGGTACGAGACTCGAACCCACAACCTTTGGATTATGAGTCCGACTCTCTAACCATTAAGCCACGACTTCCCCAAGCCTTGCTTTGTAGATTATTCCAGCCTTATGATCTGTATAAATTATAGAACACAAGGCTGAAATAATCTACAAAGCAAAGTTTGTACATCGAAGTGTTTTTGTTATTATTTTAATTAAATTTAGTTTAAAAATGCCCAATTAACTTGATTAATAGATGGATTGACTGATCAACAGAGGGCTATTAAAAATGACAGCTGACAGTGATGACAATCATAATACTGGATACTGAATTCTAAATTCAATGCTAAAACAAAACGTAACTTTAACAAACGTTCACACTTTTTTGCTGCCTTGTGCAGTAACATTAATAAAAGTACTAATATTCCCATAAGCTAGTTAATCATACAGGTGTTTTTCAGGGGTTCAGCCTCTCAGAAAAGATGTTCTTCCAACAATCAAGTCTATTATCTTCACTCAGAGCAGAGTCTGAATAACAGACCAATGAGAAATTGAAAGAAACTGGAACAGAACATGAAAAAGTAAGACACCTTAGCCTTCTCTAGGGTGGCGAGAGCTTGTCTATCGGCTTCTTTCCTGAGAGCCTCAGGGTCCTCCTCCAGAGACACATCAGAGTCTGAAGGACGACTGGTGTAGGAGTCTGCTGAGCCCTGCCAGAGAACAGAGAGGGGGAGTGAGAGGGAGGCAGGGACGGAGGGTGAATCTGTGTTAACAGCCTTTGGCACAGTGTTTGAAAAAGCTCTTTTTTCAATTAGTATTCCTTATCTAAAATCACACACAATAACAATTTTACATCTCTTCTTCCACCAGGCCAAAAGAGAAGCGGCACAAATGACCACACAGTGAGTTATCGTACGACGTGCAAACAATTTGTGAATGAAGAACAGGTTGAAGGAGAGGGCAGGAACAGTGTGGGAGGAAGTGAAAGGGAGCAGAAGGTACAGCACAAACACGAGAAAAGAGTTTCTAAGAATATGAGAGGAGCAAAACAGAAAGAAACAACTGTTTAGAGCAGCTGAATCAAAGGAGATAAGCTTCCCATGATTCTTACAGTTTGTGTATGTGCAAGGATGTAAACAAACATTCAAGATACTGGTGTGTCCTCAACTACAAGAACTTGTTTGTCCCAGGGGTTGATTCTTATTTTATTTTATTTCTGTTATATTAAGGTCATATTACAATCATCATAGAAACTTTTCATCACGCCTTTATCATTTATTCACGCTATTTTTGAAATTCTTTTGCTTTCCATTTGTATAGATTTGACTGTTTACCCATTAAAATACATCATAAGTTACAGGTGAATATGGATAATTAATTAAATCATAAAAATAAAAAACCTGATCATTTAAAATGTAAAATGCTTGATACTTCTGATATATAAAATTAATTACACGTGTCACTCCCATCACTATTAACAAATTAGCAAATAATAAAGTGTTATCGAATGTGTTAGAGTGTTAGTGTTACCAAGGCGACAAAAGATCTTAAAATGAAATTATATGACATGAGAAAATGTGGCTAAAAAGTGAATATCACCATGTGTGCAGACAATTTTTATTTCCATCATCATCATTTTCACTGCAAAATGCTATCAAGCACAATATATAATTTGAGATTATGAATAAAATGCTTATATACACACTGTTAAATGTCTACAGGGCCAGCTGAAGAAACACACATATGGCTGTATTGATTTGTCCTTGCTTTAGAGTCTGGGTAAGTTCACGAAGATACTAAAAGCAGACAAAAACACATACACAAATAGTCGTGGCATTTGACTCTCACAGTACAGTACGGTGTCAGAACCTTTATATAAGCCTCCCACTCCTCTCATCTCTTTTTTCCCTACTTTCCTCTCGTTTCCCGGTCTATGTTTCAGGTGTCGAGCGGACTCTTATTCGTGGGAGGTGTGGACGGCAAGAATGACTCACTGGATGGATGCGCTTTGCATGTGTGAACATGAGGGCATTAGGTTTGTCACATATTTGTGAGTATGTGTGTGTGCATTTGTGTTTTAAATAGAAATGAGAATGTGTCAGGCTGACATATGCCATATGCAATGATGTTAAATTATTCATTGTGAAACAGAGGGTCACAGGAACCCAGCGCACATGCTAAATATCACCGGCTTCGCTAGGCAGCAACAGATTGCACACATACACTTTGCCTGGTAGACTATCACTTTTACAGCAGAGATGTTATATTTGTAATTGTTAGTACAGCGGTCATAAAGTGGGCTGAATCCAAATCCTGGCAGAAACAAATCACACAAACACGTTTTTCTATCCTGGTAGGGATTTTCCACTGATATCTATACTGACCTAATGATATTTCTATCTTCAAACCCTAAACCAAACCCATTCTGAGTGATCATATTCTGTATGTTTATTAAGTAAAACCACATTGGACCTGTTGGCTGGTACCACAATGTAAGTGATTTCAGGTTTTACGATCCTTGTTGGGAAATTTGATGCCTAAAATTTAGGGAACCTGACACACACAAATGTTTACTGAGCTATTTAAATGGGGACAATTCCATAGACGTCTATTGTTTTAATAAACAACAAGTTGAAAATACAATATCCTAACCCTTAGTACTAATCTGTCTCTAAAATGATTAAATTAAAGTATTTCACAGTTTCAGTTTTGAAAAATAAAATCTGACTTCACAGGGCAAAAATGTTCCATATGACATTTTCCACTAGCAGCCAGACTATTAAAATTTCAAATAAAACCATTTCCCTCAGACCAGAAGGTTGAGGACAATACAGTATCACTGGCTGAAGCAACAATGAACTAAAAAAAGCAAATCACTTTAGAAGATAAGCCTCTATTGTGACCACATAAAGAGGAAATTCATCACACAACAGTTAGAAAGTTATATTATTAATATCAACAGAAAAGACCTTTCAGGCACAGTGCTGAGCAATGTACTGTAAAGTAGCTAAAAGAAAAGATCCAGGGAATTAAAATGCATTTAGGGTATTAAGGAATTAAAAATCTTTAATTTAATTCCTAAATTAATAGCACACCTAAACTACCTAATCGCAACTGAAATAACCCCAGATTTCATTCATTTGCTCATTTTTGTGCACTTAAAGGGATAGTACAAAAAGTATTCTCATAGCTTCATGAAATTTAAGGTTGAACCACTGATGTCACATGGACTATTTTAATGATGACCTTACTACCTTTCTGGGCCTTGAACATGTCAGTAGCATTTCTGTAGGGTCAGAAAGCTCTCGGATTTCATCAAAAAATATCTTAATTTGTGTTTCAAAGATGAACGAAGGTCTTATCGGTTTACAAAGGCATGAGGGTGAGTAATTATAACAGAATTTTCATTTTTGGGTGAACTATCCCTTTAAGATGCTTCATGCAATCTCTCACTGCATTTTAATTCTGGTATTTGCACCTCAGCCCTGTTTTGTGTAACTGTCAGCAGCCTATGTGCTTAGCAGTTTTCAAGGTCGGTACCAGGTCACCTCAGTAAAGGTCTACGACATCCATTCTCTTCAAATAGCACCAAGAACTTCACAGTAATATCACAGGGCTAAATGTTATGAAGTTGGCTCCATTGTAGTAGCAACGTATTAACAATAATATTAGCTTAGGCTCTGCAGAGCTCGTAAACAAAGTTGACATTTTCCGTCTTCCAGCGAGTAAAGTTCCCCAGGCTGTGTAGAAAGCAGCCGTGAACACTATACATCAATAACACTGTCAGACTCACGCTAGTCAAGCGGCGGCAAGACAGGAACACGGAGTGAGGAAAGAAACAAAAGACATGCCAGAAGATGACGGCTGATCGAGAGAGAAACAAAGCGAGAAATGGGACGAAATGAAAAGGACTGTGTGGGAGAGGTGGAGAGGAAGGATTAGTACTAGCTCTGAAAAAAAAAGTCTCCCACACACACATTGTGGGCTGATCAACTGTAACAACTACGCCTCTCTGTATGAAATCAACAACAAATGACTGGCAGATTATTCTGATGTTTTTCCTCTTACAATTCCTTTCCCAGGTTCTTATAAGATATGATTTCGGGTTTAAAGGATTATTTTGTGTTCAGTATGTGTTAAGCTCAAAAATGCAGATTACTACAAAAAATAACTTCTCAGTTTAAAAAAAAGAGCAAATTTCATGGTTACAGTACTTGCACTTATAATAGAAGTATACAGGAACATTCAAAACACATTACAGCCATATTATACATTATATAAGCTTAATTTTTCTCCTTTTTTCTTCTTCAGGTTTATACTAAGTAACAGTACTCTAATGGTGAGCAGTACAGTACCATTTTAGTATAGGGACCAATTCTCACTATTAAAGTTGTTTATATGCATGCCTAGTATTAACATATTGGCTGTTTATTAGTACTTACAAAGCACATATTCTGCATGATTATATTCAACATCCCTAATCTAATACCTAAACTTAACAACTACCTTACTAACTATTAATAAGCAGCATATTAGGAGTTTATTGAGCCAAAATTCTTAGTTAATGGTTTGTTAATAGTGAGAATTGTACCTTAAAATAAAGTGTGACCAAAAATAGTGTAAGTTCTTTCCAAATAATATTTTAGTTATAATATTTCAATTTTTCACATCCAGGTGGATGTTGCACACTGGTGGTGGTTGAGGAGATTTCCTCCTTCAAAAATGTGTAAAGCAATTTGCAAAGCAAAGTGTCAAGAAAAGCACTATACAAACACAATGAATTATATTTTTGTTAAAAGTAATGTAAAAAACATAACAAGTCAGGTAAAACCAGTATCATGGTTTATTCTGCTTTCTAAATAAACATCAAAAGACTAAAATCATAAGATTAATCACAATAATTTTAATCTATTGACAGCTATAGGTCCCGGGCGACGACCTCTCCCCCTCCGCCGCCTCCGGTCTTCGAGATCTCCACCCGGAACCGCTTCGCTCCCCTCCGCGAGACGGAACGCGACGCTGTGATCATCGGAGACTCCATCGTCCGGCACGTCCGTGCTACGTTAGTTGAAGGTAAAGTGCACATTCACTGTTTCCCTGGTGCTTGTGTTCTTGATGTTTCTGCGCAGATACCAGCGATCCTGAAGGGCGACTAGAGCACCGGAGCGGTCGTGCTTCACGCCGGGCTTAATGACACCAAGCTGTGGCAGATGGAGACATTGAAGAGGGACTTCAGGAGTCTGATCGAGACAGTGCACAGCACATCGCCCACGATGACTATCATCGTGTCAGGACTGCTTCCCACTTATCGACGAGGACACGAAAAGTTCAGTAGGCTTTTTGCTTTAAAGGAATGGTTATTGTCATGGTGTAAAGAAAAGAAACTGCTCTTTGTTAATAACTGGAAACTTTTCTGGGAGCGTCCTAGGCTTTTACGCACTGATGGCCTGCACCCCAGCAGAATCGGAGCGGAACTCATGTCGGACAACATCTCCAGGACGCTACGCACCATGTGACTAGTAAGTCAAATCTCAAATAACTGCACTGATGACTTTTGTTCTAGCCGCTTAAATGATAGAAGTACTTGTGCTGTCCAATCTATAAAGAATGTGTCTGTTCTCCGAATAGTGAGGTCAAAATATAAATATAAATTTAATGCAGGATCTAGTAAAAATCTGATCGTGATTAAACCAGAATAATTTAAAATAAATGAACAAAAACAAAAAATTTTTTTAAAGTTTGGGCTCCTAAACATTAGATCACTCTCACCCCAAAGACGTTAGTGTAAATGAAATGATCACAGATAATCGTTTGGATGTACTCTGCTTGACTGAAACCTGAATAAAACCTAATGATTATATTGGTCTAAAATGAGTCTACTCCACCAAGCTACTATTATACGCATGAGCCCCGTCAGACTGGTCGTGGTGGCGGTGTTGCAATAATATATAGTGATATTCTCAATGTTAATCAGAAGACAGGATACATGTTTAACTCATTTGAAATACTAATGCTTAAATGTTACACTGTCAGATATGAAAAAGAAATCTATCGTATCTCTTGCTCTGGCTACGGTGTATAGACCACCAGGGCCGTATACCGATTTCCTAAAAGAATTTGCAGATTTCCTCTCAGACCTAATGGTTACTGTTGATAAAGCGCTAATTATCAGAGATTTTAATATTCACGTTGATAATAAAAATTATGCATTAGGACTTGCATTTACTGACATAATAAACTCTTTTGGATTCAAGCAAAACGTCACCGGGCCCACTCATCGTTTTACTCATACGCTAGATTTAATTATATCGCAAGGAATTGATCTTACTGATATAGATATAGTAACTCAAAGTGATGATGTTACTGACCATTTCCTTGTATCGTGCATGCTGCGAATTACTAATATTAACTACATGGCTCCGCGTTATTGTCCGGGCAGAACTATTGTTCCAGCCACCAAAGACAAATTCACAAATAACCCGCCTGATTTATCTCAACTGCTCTGTGAACCCATAAGTACACATGAACTAGACGAAACGACTAGCAACATGGACACTATCTTCTCTAATACATAAGAAGCTGTTGCCCCCATCAAATTGAAAAAAGATAGAGAAAAACGTACTGCGCCATGGTACAACAGTAATACCCATGCTCTCAAGAAAAAAAACTCGTAGTCTTGAGCGCAAAGGGAGAAAAACTAACTTGGAAGTTTTTAGGATTGCGTGGAAAAACAGTATGTCCAGCTATAGACAGGCTTCTAAAAGCTGCCAGGGCCGAGCATATTCACAAACTCATAGAAAATAACCAAAAAAATCCAAGGTTTTTATTTAGCACAGTAACTAGATTAACAAATAATCAGACGTCAACCGAACCAAATATTCCCTCACAGTTTAGTAGTGATGACTCTATGAATTTCTTCACTGATAAAATAGAAAACATCAGAAATACAATAACAAATTTAAATTCTACAGCGTCTAGTACTTCAGCTTCATTCATCACACCCAAAGAAAAACTGCAGTGCATTACAGCTATAGGACAGGAAGAGCTAAATAAACTTATCACTGCATCTAAACCAACAAAATGCATGTTAGATCCTGTACCCACTAAATTACTGAAAGAGTTGTTACATGTAGCAGAAGAACCGATTCTCAATATTATTAACTCGTAGTGTCTTAGGCACGGTCCCACAAAAAAAAATTAAAAGCGGCGGTATAAGCCTCCTAGTAAAAACAACACTATATCCTAGTGACTGGATAATAACAGAACCATCTAAAATCTTCCTTTGATGTCAAAAATGTTTAGGAAAGGTGTGTCTTGCTCAATTGTGCTCCTCTGCAAAAAAAAATGATCTGTCTATGAAAATTTTCCAGTCAGGTTTTCACGACCCAACCATAGCACGATTCAAAATTGTTCCAATTCTACACTTGTGTCAAAATTAAAAATGACTGCTTCTTGCGCAGACCCCAAAAGGGATGTGTCTCATTGATAGTTACTTGATCTTAGGTGATGCATCGATACTATAGATTCATGAATACTCTTCAATAATCGATTTACAAAAAAACTATACAGGTATCCAAGGCCAGGCTTTAGATGGTTTAGATCCTACCTGTCCGAGTGCTACTATTTTGTTCATTTAAATGGGGAATCATCTCAATTAAATCATTAAAGTATGGAGTGCCACAAGGATCTTTCCTAGGTCCTCTGCTATTTTCGATATTCATGTTGCCACTTGGTAATATTATTATGAAATACGGGATTAGTTTCCACTGTTGTGCGGATGATACTCAACTATATATCTCAACAAGACCAGATGAAAATTCTAAATTATCTAAGCTAACAGAGTGTGTTAAAAAAATGTAAAAGAATGGATGGCCAATAATTTTCTCCTATTAAACTCGGATAAGACAGAGATATTACTTATTGGACCAAAAGAGAGTGCACAGAATCTCTTGGATTACAATTTTGCAACTAGACGGATGTACTGTTATTTCATCTACAGTCAAAAATCTGGGTGTTATATTAGATAGCAACTTGTTCATATTTCCCATGTTACAAAAACAGCTTTTTTCCATCTTAGAAACATTGCCAAGTTAGGAAACATGATACCTGTTTCTGATGCAGAAAAAGCTAGTTCATGCATTCATGACCAATAGACTGGACTATTGTAATGCACTGCAAGATGGTTGTCCTGCATCTTCAATAAACAAAATACAGGTAGTCCAAAATGCAGCGGCTAGAGTCCTTACCAGGTCAAGAAAATGATCATATTAATCCAATTTTGAAGACGCTGCACTGGCTACCTATTAGGTTCCGTATCAGTTACAAAATATTATAACTTACCTAAAAGGCCCTTAATGGTTTAGCTCCTGCATACCAAACTAGTCTTCTACCACGCTACAACCAATCACACTCCCTAAGGTCGCAAAAAGTTGGGACTTTTGGTTGGGGTTGCTGGGGATAGGTTACCTAGGGAGTAGCAAAGCTAACTAGAGAAGGAGGGTAGAGCGTTTTCGTCATTTGGCTCCCAAACTCGGGAATACCTCATGTACCGTTCGGGGTTCAGGACCACACTCTCCTCTGTTTAAATGTAGATAAAGACACAATCTCTGGGGCCAAGCATTCAAATAATTGCATGCATAAATTTTTAATGCAGTCATAATCTGTACTGCAGTTCGTATGAATAAAATGCGAGCCAATTACTTATTAGTCGTTTGGGTTAAACAAGTATATTTTTTGCTTGGTGGAAACAGCAGTACGCTAATGATGTTTGTATTGTTTCTCTCTCTTTGGCCAAGGGACCAACCTCCCGTGGTAAATAGGATTTAGCACACGCTAGGCTCTGGATCCAGAACACCTGATAAGAGATGATGCAACTCCTCAGAGGAACTCAGATGATGCCAACCCCGAAACAACATACAGAACTACAACATTTTGCTATAAGTTTGATTGCATCAATAATAATTGCTGGTTAATATTATTAAGTAGTCGGTTTTTATTACGTTTCTATGATTTTAAGTAATTGCTGGTTGTCTGGTCAGAGGAGAACTGACCCCCGACTGGTTTCTCTCAAGGTGTTTTTTCCATTCTGTCACCGATGGAGTTTGGTTCCTTACCACTGTCACCTAGGTGGCTAGTTGGGGGGGGAAACAATCATTTCCAGCGTTATCGGTTCATGAATGCAAAGTATTATTTAAAACGAGGCTGGAGGTTGACACCACTGAAATTCAATGTGAAAGGTCTTTCTCTTTAACTGAAAAATGACGTGTTTACTATTGGTAATTTTCGGCCTATTGACATATTTTCCTCATAATGCGTCAGGTTGCTTTGTCACAATCTGTATTGTTAAAAGCGCTATATAAATAAAGGTGACTTGACTTGACTATAGCTTTATGCTTCTCTTAAGGTTTACAGTTACCAGTATCTAAGTGCGTGAGTAGTATGGTGAGCAAAAAATTTACAGTTATAGTGTTACATTTTTCACATAAAAAATACACATACAAATATATGGCTGCAGAAAGGGGGCAAGTGTATCATTATATCTGGGGGTTCATAAGCATCAGTGTTTAAAACCCCCAGTGCACTGTCTCTTTGATAAAAGAAACAAACTAAGGAACATACAACATACTGATGCTTTCAATGATTTTTAATATTTTAAATAACATGTGGATCTGTTTACGTACTTTTACTGTTTACAGAGTTCAGTCAGTGTAACGTGAGAGAGTCACAAATGCATGTCGCTTCTGCAACAAAGCCATATGCTTCTGAATTAATTTGTTCCCAAAGCACTACATGGATCAGATTAGGCATTATTTGTCCTTAGGACAGCTGAATTGTTCAGGGCAATAAGTGAACAGTCTACACAGAATGAAAAATAATGGTAAGCACATGCACACAAGCAGATAATGTTCATGTATGAATGCATTGACCCCTGCAGCAAAGATTAGGATATGCTTCTGAACAAACCCTGAATTCTGTTTGCATCTGATACCATCCTCACAATCTGCATCAATCTGATCCTAGACACTCAGACATCTTCAAGCCACTTAAGCAATAAATCACAGATTTATTATGCCACAGAATCTGACCATCAAACTTAAAAAGATACATTTAATGCCAGATCACATTTAGAGATGTACTGTATATCTTACAGCTATAAATCTGACAAGCCAAATACCCTGCTGTGAAAACACAGTGAGACTAAACCTGTTGATGACACAAAAGTTGACATTTTACAAATTTTTTTCATATTTCTAACCACAAAAGATGCCAATCAGCAGCCTTCAAATTCAATCGAACCACACAATTTTACAATTTACAGTGCCACATACGATTCAGTCAACCAGTTATCTTAACTCTGATTTTTACCAAATACAGCTATTTTCCCTCAGCATTTCACCTGCTCTTTCATATTACATTACAGCATTTTAGTGTTTAAAAGCTCAAGAAACTTAAGAATGGCTCTGAAAAAGCACCTGCAAAAATAGGTTTTCATCCTTAATTCTTGTTCTACCTCCTCAAAAAGATCCTTTAAAAATTTATAAATTTAAGAACATAATGAAGAAACAATTAATCACATCTGATGCAGTTCCATAACTTTATGAATAACTCTTGTTAATTGGTACTTATAATTTGGTTGAATAATCACACTCCATGGGTGCCAAGACCAGACAGAAACCCTGGCAAGGGCCCTGTGACAGGGCAGCCAGCACCAGCAAGGTCCCTGAGCAGTGCTGGAGGTCTAATTTAAACCCAGCAGGCCTAAGCAGCTGCCCAGACCAAAATGGAATCAAATGGCAGCATGAGAGAGAGAGAAGGAGAGAGGGAGAAAATAAAAGGAGAAAGAGGTAGAGAGAAGGTGCAAATAAGACGTATGGATAAGAAAAGATCCATGTGTCTGAGGCATTTTTTGAACGCAGTCATTAATACAACTTAATTAACCACCACACAAACTCACACGGATGTTTCCGAGTGTTTCTTACCATTGTGGACCTCTGAATCCGTGCGTTGGTCTCCATGGCATTCGCTCCTTCAGTATGCGCGTCACACGAGGGTTTGTATTAATGTGTGTGTAGCCGTGATGGGTGTGTGTTGCAAAAGTTAGCCAGAGGACTATACGTGTGTGTCAGGGATTGACAAATTGCTCTGCTAACCTCATCACCCCCTCCTGGCTCATTCTGACACTCACAAACACACACACACACACTACGTAACCACAACACAGCATCCAGAGTGGACAACATGGCTAGCTCGGGGTGTTTACTAAGGTGAAGGGGGTAGAGAGAGGAGAGGCGGAGCGAGGCGACGCAGGGGCGGTGGGCAGGGGTGGAGAGAGAGAGAGAGAGAGAGAGAGAGAGAGAGAGAGAGAGAGAGTGAGAGAGAGAGGAGGAGAGGAAATGGGTGCGGAGGGGGGCGTAGGTGGTGAAGATGCATGTGACAGCTGATGTGCCGTAGAATTATGGTCAAGCAGAAGAACGCGCAACGAGGAGTGAAGGGGTAGAAATTAGCTGTGGACAGGCGAGGGGAGGATCTCTCTCGTCCTCGGCTCTCCAGCGGGCCCTCTCTTGTTTTCGTCGCTCAGGTATAGGAAGTGGCGAGTGCACAGGAAAGATCGTGGGATGTAAATGCAGAGACAGAGCAGCAGAAAGAAAGAAAGAAAGAAAGAGCAGAAGGAGGTAGTGAGAGACCCTTTTGAACAATCCCCTCTCTGACAGGAGGCCACCTGACTCATTGTGTCTGTTACCAGTGGATCCCACACATCCGTTTAGTCAGTCACTCCACCAGAAGTTGACTCACAGAAGTAGAACAGCTTCATTTAGTTCAAAATCACCTGCGTGTGACCTTGTTAATAGTGATAAACTTATATATATTGGTCAGACTGATAAAGCCAGTATTCTAACACTTTCACATTATCAGCCAGTAAGTGCACGCCTGCAGAAGTGTTTGTTCTTCCTTGTGCTATTTCCAAAATATACCAACAGGGAGGTCATCCAGTGGTTAATGCACAGTTTCGGTTAAAAGCTAATATTTATTTTCACCATATATGTGTATATCTCAACTGCTATAATTAAACTGTATTAGAACACTACTGTGCAAAAGTTTGGGGTCTTTAATGTCTTTGAAATACATTTCTTCTGCTCAAAAAGGCTGATTTTTAAAAAATAAAATAAAAAAATACAGTAAAAACTGTTATATTGTGAAATATTAGTAAAATTTAAAATAAGTTTTTAAATATATTTTGAAATGTCATTTATTCCTGTGATGTCAAAAGATGAATTTTCTGTTATAAGACTCCAGTCTTTCAGCGTCACATAATCTTTAAAATAAATCCAAATCTGATTTACGTTCATAAAAATTTATATTATTCTCAAGTGAAATACAGTTGTGCTGTCTGTACTATATGGATTGGAAAAAAGTCTCTCAGGAATCTGTGTATGATTAGAAAGTTAAAAGAACCGTTTTATTGGAAATAGGAAAAATTTTTGTACAAAAACTTATATTATAAACTATAGTCATTTTGAGTGATTAACACAAAAGATTACTGCCCTAAACATTTGATTGGTAGCAGGGTGGAGGTAAACGAATTACAACAGGCTACACACGTTAACTTGTAATTTAGTAAGTTTTTTTGTGTACTTTTGATTTTAGAGCTGTACTTTGACTTTCTTAAGTAGCCTACAAATTAGCAAAATAATTAATTCGCTTACTTTAAATCAAGTTCGTTTACTGAGAAGCCCACAATTTGATTGATATTCAAAACATTTGACGGGAAGCTTC
Organism: Sinocyclocheilus anophthalmus; assembly: GCA_018155175.1. Taxonomy (NCBI): domain Eukaryota; kingdom Metazoa; phylum Chordata; class Actinopteri; order Cypriniformes; family Cyprinidae; genus Sinocyclocheilus; species Sinocyclocheilus anophthalmus. The sequence goes on along the minus strand of JADLZN010001889.1, from coordinate 1,186,868 downwards.
AGTAGCCCAGTGGTTCCAAACCCTGGTCCTGGAGGCACCCCAAACTGATGTTTGGCATGTCTCCTTAATCAAAACAAACCTGATTCAGATCATCAGGCTCATTAGTAGAGGACTCCAGGACAGGGCTGTCCAAACTCAGTCCTGGGAGGGCCGGTGTCCTGCAGAGTTGATCTCCAACCCTAATTAAACACACCTGAAACAGCTAATCAAGTTCTTACTAGGCATAGAAACTTCCAGTGAGGTGTGTTGAAGCAAGTTGGAGCTAAACTCTGAAGGACACCGGCCCCCCAGGACCGAGTTTGGAAAGCCATTGCTCCAAGACTGAAAATGGTGTGTCATAGAAAGGCAGCAATGCAAAAATGTGCAGGTTGGGTTTGCCTCCAGGACAGGGTGGGCCACCACTTCAGTAGCCAATAAAGATATCTGATCGTGAAGGGACCAATAAAAGCTCTGATATCTGAACCGGGAAAAGCCGCCACTTCAGCAGGTTAAGAGCTGATCAGACAGTGAGGGAGCTCAGCGTGATTTATGGACTCAAAGTTTGGAGAAACAAAGTACATGGTAGTGTTATTATAAATATCTATATTTTGATACCGATATATACTGAAATATCTGACACGGTTCCATTGCTCATTTTCCACAGTATACACCGATACAAGCTACGTCTCTCTTTCCTCTCCGATAGTGAGTTTGACACTCATCCGCCTCCTGTCGATTACAGAGTCTGAATGTCCACGCAGGATTGCAGGTATTCCGCATAGTTTTAATCATTCCCGCGCAAATGTGGTGAGTGCTTTATTGTAACATGAGAACACAGTCATGTAATCGCAGAAAATTGGACACGCGTTCTCAAATAGGCCTAACTTTTACAAATGAACTGCACTTGTCCTCTCACTCCGGTATTGCTTGTGCGCACTCAGACTGTGCAATCGCGACCGCTCCGTGCTTTAAATAGAAATTATTTATCTTTGCTCCTGGATTAAACTTTGCCAAAAGTTATAAGAATAGATCCACGCCTGACCGATGAAAACGCTACTGGAAATATTATTGGCTGTAAGTGAAATGCATCAGAAAGTCTTTCACCAATCAAAGATGGAACTTTAATTTATTTACAATGTAAGTTTATGCTAGAAATGTTTTGGAATGGGATATTTGTATGATTTGTACATATAAATATCCTAGTCTGTCTAACTGCATCACTACATTGTACAGACACAGGTCAAAGCCATCTGTATTTATCTAAAAAAACAACATATATGGCTCTGCAATAAAATTCATCTGTTTGTCTATTTTCCGAATACAACTGAATTAGGTCAATTGTTTGAGAATTGTATTACTGAGTTGTACTTGTATTTTGTAAATTCAATTCAGTTTGAAAGCAAATTTGAAATCAAGCTTCTTGCTGTAAGCTTTTGCAACAAAGTTACCCTATTTTAAAGACACAAATTCACAGAATGAGCAAATGTTTAAGATTAAGTTTTTTGTAATGGTAATTGATAAATTTTTATATGTATGTAAATAAAAGCCTATATTAAAATCTGTTCATCATATAAAGCGAATGTGTCTTTTTAGAAGACTTGGATTAAACCAATTTCAAAGCTTGAAATAATAAGCTTGAAAAAAAAAAAAAAAAAGTAATATTAAAATACCTATATGGCAGTATAAACTATGTGGTAGTTTTGCCAATGGTATTGAAAATGATTAGTCGTCCTGAAAACAAAAATGACCCTACTTACTTTTTTAATGCACATTTGTCTTGTGGTGAACAATTGAACCATGCAAGTCAATACACTGGAAAAAAAATTGTCTGCCGTCGTAATCTTTAATCAAAAACTGAAAATTGGCTTCCACTCTGGAATGGCGTTCTCGCTGTGATGACATCAGTTTGACGGCTTGGCGAATATCCTCTTAAGTCAAGTCATGACGTAAGGACTGCTGTTTCCGGGTCCAAGCCTCTACCCATTTCACTTGAGAATACTATCTCAGCAGGGGACCATTTAAATGGCTGGGAGAGAGTGGATTCGAGCACTATTTAAATTATATTACAGATTTAAGCTGAGCATTTAAAAATTTGCTCACAGTGTCTCAAACACTAATATTTTAGGCTGATCATGTTCAGGCCTTCTGGGATTTCAGTATGGAGATAAAGATTAGGGTTAATTTTTTCAGTATTACATGACGTGTGAGTGGTAATGACCAGTTTGTGTTTTTTGGGGGGGCGTTGGCAGAGCATTAGGACCCGAAGAGGGTAAAGCATGATGATGTCAGGGAAAGTCAACAAAGCGATATTTAAACCACTCCAACAGGGATGAATCTGCTCTGAGCAAAGGTGGTGGGGGGGGACGAGGAGGTTGGCCAACAACCAACCCCACCCTTTATTCAATATTCCATTTCACTTGGAAATACATCACACCACTGACGTTTCAGGTTGCAATTCGGGGTTCAGGTACTTTAATTATTGATCATTATATTTTTCAAGGTATTGAAGTTAGAAATTCCTGTATCATGGCCACTAATTTACATACTGTGTCAGTAAGATGAAAGTGGGTTTTGTTCAAAGTAGCTATATCCACATAGATCTTTGATATAAATGAATATTTTTTGGTAATTCATTAAATACTGCCAGCTAAAAAAATAACTAATAACTAGTACTCGGAGTAGTTTTTGAGAAGAGTAATTTGTACTTTACTTAAGTACTGTTTTGACACCAGTACTTTTACTTGTAATTGAGTATTATTTCAGCAATGTAACAGTACTTGTACTTAAGTACAAATTTTCAGTACTCTTTCCACCACTGATTGGTAGTATCAAATACAGTTGCAGGAAAATATTTGTTGTAGTCAAAGTCTAGGGCTGCACAATTAATCGAATTTCTAATCGCAATTACAATTATGGACGCCACAATTACGTAAACGTTCAAAGCGGCAATTAATCGTTCAAAGTCCACTTACGTTATTCTGCACGCTTAAGATATGTTTCTTTCTACATATTATCTTAAGGGTTTTGCATGTTTTTAATTTAGTTTTAGAAAAACCCATATAGTAATACCATGCATAGTTGTACTTTTTTTATAATTTAAAGAAGAAACCAATCCGATGTATAGTTGACATTTGAGGCTTAATACTATAGAAAATCACAAAGTTTTTCAGTTTGAGTGTTTTCAGCTTGCTTATTTTCATATAAAAATACGGCATGCAGTTGCATCAAACAATGGTATAAACATAATTCAATGTAAATTGTGATAATCGTAATTAATAACTGCAATTACAATTTCAAGGCAACAATCGACAATTATGATGTGTCATAATCGTGCAGCCCTAAGTCAAACAATGAACAATTCTTAGTCTTCCATATTTTCTTACATGCATGTTTGAGGTGTGGTTAAATTCAGGCATTACTAATGAACAGCATAGTAAAAATTTGTTGAACCGAGTGAATCTGACCAATACCTGCAATCATGTTGTTTGGACTCCTGACTCCTAAAATGTTCAATGAAGACATGATAATGCATCATTGCTTTCTACTATTTGTTTAAACTGATTGTGTTTGTCTGAAGTAATTGAAAATCATATACAATTTTATATCCAATTTATGCAGAAATGTATGGTAAAGCCACATCACATACCCACATTTTCTGCAAACCTCAAATGTAAATTTTTCTTCCCTGCAACTGTGTATAATATCGCAATCCAGTTATTGGCCTCAGTCACTGAAAAATCCATATTAGTCGACCACTGTCTTGTAATAGATTTAGTGCTTGTCAGCTGAACAAACAATGTCACTTAAAGTATCTGCTCAATGAATCAATGCAAATGTCAGCACCAATAAATAAAGTACAAAGAAAACTAATGAATAAATAAGATACAACATCAATTATGACTTTAAGAGTCCCAGCCACTGGTATATACTGACATCCTCAAGTGGTAGGTGTTTGTCAGAACCACTAGATGGCGACCTTTGACCCGCAGGAACAGCCTGTCCTTCTCTTCAAGAATCGGCTAAAAACACATCTCTTCCATCTTTTTTTGACCCTCTAACACTAGCTTACTGTATTTTTTTTCTATCTATTTGTTTTCTTTTTATTATATAATAAAAAAAAAAAACTTGCTACATGTACTGCATTAAGCTAACTTAGACTTGTTATAGCACTCTCATATCATTGCTCTTTTGTTGATGTTGATTGCTTCCATTGTCCTCATTTGTAAGTCGCTTTGGATAAAAGCATCTGCTAAATGACTAAATGTAAAATGTCATGTCCAACACCACTCGCCCATCATCCTCACCATAACACTCTGACCGTCACCACTCACCACTTTATGTTTCTCGTCCCGCCTTTATGGCTCAATGATAACCCAGAACATTTTGGTGATAATATGCCTGTTTGGTTCCGTTAATTAAAACAAATGAAGATAAAGTTTATTTTGAAACAAAAGAGCTTGATATAATATGAAAACGTACAGTAAATATTGGAACTTAAAACAAAAATTATATTTAATATTTAAAGGGGCATATTTCTTTTCTTTTTTTTTATTGGAATATACAATGAAAGAGCAATATTAATAAATCTATACATTCCTTTTTTCTATTAACAACTACTAAGGGTGGACACAAACATAAACAGTCACAAGCCTCAGTAAACCCAAACCCCACCCACCCCAAAGGAGGAGAATAAAACTTAAGTACATTTTCGAAATATAAATAAAATAAAAAATTGACAATTATACAGAATTAAATATAACAGAAAAAATGAACAAGAGACTACACAGAACAATTAATATTAAATTAACAATTAAACAATTAAAAATACATATTACAAATCAGTAAATATAAGTGGTGTATTTTTTGACAAAGTCAAGTAGAGGACCCCAGTTTTTATCAAATTTGTCAGTGGAACCTCTTAAAGCAAACTTATTTTTTTCAATATATAGAAAAGACAACAAATCTTCTAACCATGAAAAAGTGGGAGGAGATTTAGAAGACTTCCAGTGTAGTAAAATTTGTCTGCGAGCTATCAATGAGGCAAAGGCAAGAACATTAACATACTTTGTGTATTTATTCAAATCCGATGGGAGACCAAAAATAGCAATTAGGGGGCATGGTTCAAGGGAAATATTGAAAAATTTAGAAAAAGTATCAAAAAAGGAATACCAAAAATCTTCCAGCTTTGGACAAGAAAAAAACATATGGGTATGATCAGCAGGAGCCAGAGAACACCTAATGCAAGTGGCATCCACACCCGGAAATAGCTTACTTAATTTGACGCATGTAAAAATAATTCTATGAAAAACCTTAAATTGAATCAGACTCAGTCTGGCACAGGATGAAGAAGAGTTAACTCTACCAGCAGCTAATTCCCACCAATCCGAATCCAAACTACATCCGAGTTCTTCTTCCCACTGATGTTTAAAACGAGAGGATGAAGGGAAAACATAAGGGAGAATTAAATTATATAAAAAGTATATAGACCTGTATTAGGCACTTCTCATATAAGGAGGGTTCAGGCAAGACTGCAAAAGAAGGGCAATGAGAATGAACAAAATTTCGTACTTGAAAGAAACAAAACAAGTTATGCCGAGTTCACACTGCACGATTTTAGCCCGATTTTTCACTCGCCGACAGGTTTTGCAAAATTGCCGACAAATGCCCGAAATCGGAGGAAAATCAGTGCTCGTTCACGCGAGTGACAATCACGCAGTGTGAATTATCAAAGACGCGATCTGAGGGAATCGCCGATGCGTTGCCGACACCCGTGAAATATTTGGCATGCTAAATATCTGGAGCTGTCGGCGATTCACAATCACACTGTGTGAAATGAGTTCTGACTGAAAAACACATCGGTGATGACCTACAGCCAATGAGAGACCAAGACACAGGGCAGCAGGAAGTTCGGGGAGGAGTTATATGAAACGTAGTTTGCGGACCAGTGTTGCCAAATCCGCGATTGCCGCTGGTTGTTTTTTATGTCAACAGGTTGAAGCGACCCCAATAACGTGATATTTAGGCCCTGGAATGTGAATTGTACTAGGAGAACCACTCCAAAAAAAATTTAATTTTACCCCCAAATGCCCCGAAATATTTTCAGGCTAGTTTTGAGTAGTAATTGGGCGGGTTTTGTAGCGAAAACCTGGCAACCCTGCACCAGTCTGCTGTCGGCGATTCTTCCTATTGTAAAGTCATGCAGTGTGTAACCTCCTGTCGTCGTTCCATCGTGCAGTGTGAACACAGCAACAACTGAATGCTACCCCAGATAGTCGTTCAGTGTGAAACCAACAGTGATGCGACGTCTTTGAAAATCGTGCAGTGTGAACTCGGCATTAGGTTGTGGTATACTGAATTTTACTGAAGATCAGAAAAAGTTGCGAAAACTCCTCAATAATAATCAAAAAATATACAAGGCTTTGTTTCCCCATGAATCCTAAGCAAATCTAGAGTTGAAGGAACTAACTAAATGATTCTTGTAAAAAGGGTCATAAAGAGAAGGATCGCGAGTTTAAAATGTTTTCTGAATTGGCCTGCCAGATCCTACGAGAAGTGCTACACTGGTTTGTAGTAAACTTTAGGGTCCCTGGATAAAGAGCACCACACCAAGGCAGGAGTGAAGATGAAGAACATACTGTGCTTCGATCTACACCATCTAATGGTGAGAGTTGTACCAGCTATGATTTTTGCTAATATTTGCATAAAGGGGTCATGAACTGAGAAATCAAAATATATAAGAGGTCAGAACCCAAGACTTTGACGTTAGTCTAAAAACAGCTTATATTAAGCCATCTTCCAAATGACAGTTTGTGGAATGTTTCTACTCTACTACTGTATGTTCTACTATGATGTAATAGTGTGGCGAAACACTTCCTCTGCAGAAGAAGATCAACACCTACTTCTACGTCGTTGCATATTCAGCCCCGCCCACTTATTCGAGCATATCGTGTAAATGACAAGAGCGGCAAAAGCAGGTCTGTGCAGAAACTAAACTATGAACTTCATTTGAGAACTGGATGAAGTGCAGAGAACCGCATCAGTAAGAACTTGGCCTGTTGTTTTACTGAGTGTTCTTTTACCAACCCACGATTTCATTCAAACAAGTCCACAATTCGACAGGATTTTCAAAAAGATTGAAATTAAAAGATGATGCTGTGCCGACTATACTGGATCGAAGTATGTAACAACACAAAGTTTGAGTTAACTGTTTTTCATACATGACCACTATTGCTTTGGTCTCTCTTCAGACTGAGTATGTACTGATATTATTGATGTGGTTTTGACCTAAATCCACAGCAGCGTCCATCTATGAGGAAAGTACAGTGTCAAACATAAACAACTGTTAGCCAATCATAGCAGTGGGCGTTTACTTCTGAGTCTACAATCTGCCACATCTATTCAAATGGAGCGTTCAGATGAGGGAGTTAAAAACAGGACAGAAAACAGCCTATACTCTCTAAATCATGATGTTTTTGATGTAAATATCTTGATAATATAATTGGGCCTCACAGAACAGTACAAAATAAAAAACAAAGGCAGTTCATGACCCCTTTAAAGGAACAGTTCACATTAAACTTTCACTTCAACACGTTAATGTGCACATGCGTGTTGTGGATTATTATGATGCTTTTATCAGCACCCATTCACTGTAGAGGATCCATTGGTGAGCAAGTGATGTAATGCTAGATTTCTCCAAATCTGTTCTGAGAAAGAAACAAACTCATCTACATCTTGGATGGCCTGAGGGTAAGAATTTACCCTGCAAATGTTCAATTTTGGGTAAACTATACCTTTAAGAGTAGAGCTGCAAAAACAGACTGTTTAATTATCAGATACAGGTACAGAGAGAAGGTGGAAAGAAGTAATGTAAAACTAAAATATGCTACAAAAAAAACACAACTTAATTAATGGACCTCAGGAAAATTCATAATACATCCTCTTTAAACCTGACTGAAGACATAAAAACATGCTATAAATCTTCCTTATCCTCTTTCAAATACTTCCTGCATTCTACGCTTTTATATTTGTCCACGCTTGTATTTATCCAGCAATAAAACCATAGAGATAAATATAAAAGTGCTACTCCAGACAAAACAGATATAACCCAGACAAACAAACACAGTAAACAACTTGCGCAAACACACACACACACACACACACGTAGGATTCATACCGAATCAGACAATCTAAGATTTGTTCAAAACCGAGTTGAGGCACGAGGAGTCACAAAAAATTCCACAGAGGCCCAAGACAACATGATGTTCATAAATCAGACCCTAGCACTAGCCAGTCTGAAGCAAGCCTAACAAACTCGGTCACAGAACAGTTTTCAACATTCCAAAAGTACCCCTTGTCAAGTCCAAGGAGATTGTAAAATTTTGGGGCAAGTTATCAAGAGTAATGGTCAAAAGAGATGACCGCATGGCTATCACACGATAGTAACTACAGCCACAAGCTCGTCGTAAATTGACTTCCCCCAACTCACGACAAAGAACAGACAGACTGAAATTCCTTATGAGAGACCTCTTAACCTCTGGTCTTCACAGAACATATTCTTACATCCACAGAATGCCAAAGAAACTTCCTTTCCATGCACCTAAATGACACTAAAAGGACTCGAGCAACTACCCATTGCTATATATCTCTAACCCCATATTTTGTATGTAACCCACATGTTTAACCATCACGTATTAATCATTTATTGTGTATGTATTGTTAATAACTATTGAATAGCTTAAGGGGTCATATTCATGCTTGGTATGTGTGAGTTTGAATTTTCATGCTTGAAACGTTTCTTCCAATCAATCTTGGTCAAATGTATCATATTCTTGTTATAAGAAATCATGTCCAAAATGTATACTCTACCAGAGCGGGAAGCACGCGGACAATGTGAATGATGAGATAACAGTTGATTTATGAATGGGAGGAGGAAAACTTGCAACCACCCCCAACATCTAATTGGTCAAAACACCATTTTGGGTGTGTTAAACAGCCTGGTTTAAATACTCAGGACACCATCAAACCCTCTCTTCTTTTTGCCCCTCTCTCTTCTCGCTTCTTTTTCGTTTTTGGCCTTTTTGCGGGTCTGACTTTTTGTGTCTAGTTTTTAGCCATGCGGCTTTTAGCTTTTTTCACTCCTAGTCATGTTTCTTTAGTTTTTTTGAGCGTGCTCTGGCTTACACGCCAGTAGCTCCTCTAAAACCATGAGGAGAAAGGCCACCTAGTCTCGTCAAACTTGACCTTTTTCTTTCTTTTACTTTAGTTTCTTTTCTTTTTTCGTTTGAGAGTTTTGTGTTCTGAGTTAAGCCTAACGTCGCATCTCCCAGAAGAGTGCTGTCTAGTCTTCAACTGCAGACCACAGCTCCGCGCCGCCAGCCAACGCCCAACCACTGGCTCCCAAAACTGAGCTTCCAGCCAATCAGCAACCTCAGGAAACCCCCTTTTCTGCAAGGAATGAACCCCGGACACAGAAACGCAAGTACTCCAAGATACTAGCTGAACTGGTGCCTTTAATATAAATTTTAACCTCATTGAGGAACTCAGTGCGAGGGTTAATTAAGTGATTGATGGTTGTTCAGATCTATGCAATTGCTCATATTGCTGTAAACTTGGGATTTCAAATTTTCATTCTCTTAAACTAATTATTTCCTCACTTTCTTTCTTTCTGCAACTTGTGTGTGAATGCGTGTGTTAGATTAGTTTATATGTCTTAGATTTATCCAATAAAGCCTTATTTATATGGAAAAGAGAAGTATCTTGTGTTTTGTGCTCACAAGTTAATGTCTTAAACTGCCGATCTTGTTACATATGCTAATTAATAGTGTTTTTACTATATTTTGGATATAATATCCATTGCAGAATTGCTGTCATACGGCTCGTTCACTGACTCGCTGGCCGTCTCAGTGATCTTCTGTAAAACTGATTCTGTCCTAATGCCCTTACATATTTTTGGTGGAGTTCCCTTTAAAATCTTAATGATTCCCTTTGAGCTAAATTATTGACCTGTATCCCTTACACACACACACAGAAGCAGATAGCACGCAGCGGCTTTTGTGTGGCATCAGGTGTGACCGTGGCATAAAGGGAAATGTGAGGGGATGTTCTGTTGTGCAGCTGCCATTTGAAGCCATGATCAAACACACCAGCCGGCCCTCAGAGAGCCAAGAAGCACTCAACCTCAGCGCCAAAACCATGGAGGTCTGATCTAATGGCACCCAAACTAATGGGAAAATTAGAAAGTGATCCATCAGGAGAGCCTGTGGGGATAAGGGGGTCAATTATTCAGGGGCCTCACCCTAATACACACTGGCTTGAGAGCCACACCCATTGACTCACAACACAATACTGTGTGTGTGTGTGTGCGCATGTCTGACAGTGGGACTGATACACAACCCCTGCTGTTTGCGAGCACACTTTTTTTTCAAGAATCAGTGTACACTCTTTCCACACACACACACACACACACATACACGCACGCACCTATATACACAAGCACACTAATCCATTTGCCTCCTCCTCTTCTGACTGTGCAGCATGCTGCGGGGAGATTCGGGGCCCTGTCACCATGGAAACCTGGCCAGTATAAGAGCACAACCGTGTGTGTGTGTATATATTTGTTCATGTGTATATGCGTGGGTGTGTATGAGACCAAGGCCTACACAGGTTTTCATACTTTTCGCTGCCAAAGAGGGGGCAGACACATGTGGAAACGTACTATATGATCATAAATATTCATGAATCTTCTAAGGTATGTCCTTACAGGAGCATTAATTAATTCATCTTTAAAGGCACACAAGTTTCTGAGCCTATGTAAGAGGAATGGCCGGGAGTCAACCTTTCCAGTCTGCTTGGGGGGGCAAGGTGGAGGTACTTTAGCACTAAACCCCTTGTGGCTGGGCAAATGTCGTTCAGCAGGGGCTACGAGGAGGGCTTTGGGAGAGGAGGACACATTTCAGCATAACACAGGAACCTTCCTTAAAATGTTAAATGGACATGAGGGGAAGAAAAATAAAAACTTGATACTAACTATGTATTATATACTGCCTTACAGGACCTGATTACATTTAGGGTTGCAAGGATATTAAAATTCAGACCAAAATGATCAACCCTATTTCCATGCCCGATAACTGATACATGGCTCATATTAAAATTCCATGTTTTTTTTGTATAAATAATTAAATAAATAAAAAACTTAAACATAAAATAAATTGTTTTAAAAGTTACAACTGAATTTAGACATCACAACAACATTATAAAGTAGTATGACAAATTGATATTCATTTTGAGATATGCTAAAGATTCCCTTTTACCAGAGATATTAAATATAATTTATTATTCATTTCTGTTTTTAGAATGAACTTCAGGTGTAAAAATAGAGAAATAGGATGCACAGTTAATATTGCTTGAAATATACTACTTTTCGAATGTTGTTGCTAGTAAAAATATTTTTCAATAGAAGCGAATGCCCATTAATGGCCTTAAATTGATCGAAACATTTAAAACTTTAACAAAATATTTTATATACTCGTTCTGTTAAACATGTATCCCATTTCACAAAAATTTAAGAGGAGACTGTTTTTAACATTGCCTAAAAATAAGTAATGTTTTCGGAGCATAGAGATTTAAGAGATTCAAAAAGATTAAAAAATCGTACCAACCCCAAACTTTTAAAGGGTAGTGTATAATACCAAGCAATACAGATAATGTACTTGAAAGTGTACATGTAATTTTGCAAATGTAGTAAGTATACCATGCACGCAGAAAACTTGCATAACCGACCATATACATACTGCAAAAATAGAACCGTATTTATGTTAGTATACTATTTCAAACATACCCACTGTGCGCTTATGTATCTCTGAACAACATATTTGTTCCCATTTTAAAATAAATCTTGAAATAACAAAGATTGGCTAAACTGCATCCTACAGACACAAAGAATGGAGATGTTCCAATGAAAAGGAGAAGAAGTGCACAAACACCCACAGACCAACAGCAGAAACTACAGGCCAGTGCCTTTGACCTCACACTGTTAGAACCAGAAAGGTCGGTATGGAAATGACTGGAGCTACTGTCCATGCGTGCAGCTATAAGTTGGCATGTAACTGTTTTAAAATGGATGCTGAGAACCTGAAAACTACATTTCATGGTGCATGATGGTTCAAAAAGGAGAATTATACCTTACAATGGCTTCTGCGACTGAGGCAAGAGTGACAGACACAAGATATTTGGGCGTCTTACCTGTTCAGGGAGGGAACGGTGGGGGGGGGACGAAGCGTTAAGGTTGTGTCTGAGGAGTGCTGCCATCTGAACGTTTTGAACGGCTCTTCCTCTTTGCATACGTTCCCTTAACATGATAGCGAAAGAAATTGAAAATATTCCCCCCCCACCCACACACACACACACACACAAAATAGGGATTCTTGTTCCCCGGTCTCTGTGTCAGATATATTTAACCCTAATGACTCCTGTCCCGCCAGTGTTCTCGTGGGAATCAGTAATCTGATTGGCCTAACTTGGCCAATGGCCTGGCTGCCCTCGGCAGGGCCCTCTATGTGGCATTCATAGGCGCCAGACTCCGTTGCCATGGAGATCAGAAGAAGGCTAATTGGGTTTTGTGGCACTAAAAGACCCTGATGGATAAGGCAAGACTGTAATATGTTCAAAACCAGCATTCACAGTAATGCACACAAGCTTTCTGATATAAATGCTTGCAAAACCATTGTTTTTCTTCACCTGAATGCCACAACTCCTTCCCCTTTCCATCAGGCAATCAACTACAACAACCAGCAGACAGTTTTAGTTTAAAAAGAAATGTGCAAAAGTGTGTTAAATAATGATTGTTGTCAAATTGTATGACCTTGTATGACACTCATTTGACAAACAGATAGCACTGCCCCAAACTCACACTATTGGTTCATCCAGTGTTGCTATATGTTGGGCTGGTTGAGATGCACAAACAGACAGATCAATGTTTTGAAAGGGTTTTAGACCTTTCAGGGAATCAACTATGAATTACTTGCTTAAAGTTTGGATGTGATAAAGCACTTTAACGGAAAAAAATTAAACGCATCTAAATGAGATTGGAAAGTTATTATCCAGGGGTCATACATGGTCCAGTTAACACTGACATAATTGCTGCATGGGGAAGAACATCTGAAAGGTGCTGTGTAATAATTGTGCTTGAATGTCTCAAATATGATATGAAATGCTTTTTGCGGTTAAGGAAATAAAATATATAAAATCAAACTAATGCAATGATTGACAAATTATTTTGCTGTGTAGTTGATTTTGGGAACACACAGAAAACAAGCCTCAACAACTGCACAATATTATGATTACAGACACAAACCAGTTGCAAGCTTACTGGAAACTATTGCATAAATCAAACCACAATGCCGTAGCTTTCCCAATATTGGTAATTTCCCAAGGTCTTGCCTCTATGAGTGCCAGTGAAATCATAAAACATTAATTTAAAACCGAACAGAAGGACAGAACTGCACTGTCTGCATTGCTATTGCGTCATCATAAAGGGTTCATAATAGACATTATGGTTACAAAAAAGGCATAATTGAGCACTGCCATTACAAGTTACTGTGGTATATGCCAGACACAAGAAATACTTCTTTACCTTAGATAAAGCATTTCAATATTATTAAAGTCAATATAAAATCAGTTAACCCAATTTATAGTTCCTTAAGGCACAATCCTGGTCTTGCTGTGCATAATTCGCTTGTTTGCATCATTCCCAGTAAAGAAATGCTTAAAATAATGCAGAAATAAAATGTAAACATTAACAATATACTAAAAGCTTAAAGGGGGGCTCTAATGCTATTTCTTGCATTATTAATTTACACTGCAAAAGAGTTGGATTCTCATGCAAAACATGACCAAAGTCTCAAAAAACGAGTTGGACGTATGACGGAGTATTGCTGTGCCAAATACACTCCTTCAGGGTTCGTATTAAGTTTCAGAAAGTTTTTTTTCCCGAGTATGGCCCTATATGACGTCATAAAGGGCAGAATTGTCTCCCGGAAGAGTGCGAGAGCAAGACCACACCCATCAACGTGCTTCATTCAAGTTAGGAAGATGTTGGGATCCGATTCTGGATCGAATATGGAGGAATCAAATTTTTAGCCATAGTTAATTTAAGTCAATAAAGTTTTTGTTCCTATTTTATTTGTATCGATGTTACAGCTTGCAGATGATCTACTCTATAGGTACTCAAAATTAACATGAGAAACGTGTTATGTGTCTTTAAAAAAAAATTTTTTTTTTTTTTTGCCACCTGTACTTTTACCCAACACAGCATCCAAAGACATATAATAGACACATTAAATGTTTTTATCTAACAACCATCTTAAAACACCATGAATTGTTTAATGTGAAAGGTTTGTGAGAGGCTGGAGATGCTCATATACTGCAAAACCAGATCTGAGAAAGGCCAGCAAAATGTCAAGGGAGGGAGGAGGGATGTATTGCTATGGTGATGAGAGATTTCCTGTTGACAAACAGCCTCTGAGGCTAATTAGGTAATTAAGGAGGAAAAGCTGTGCCACGGGGCAGGGGGAAGGATTTTAGGGTTACACAGTGTCACCACTTGTTCATCACAGAAAGAGAAGAGAAGAGAAGACTTAATGAAGTTTAATTAAACACAGTGCCCTTAATTGACCATGGGTGGCTAATGATATTAATCCAATTAAAAACTACATTAAATACCTACTTATGGTCTTATTCTTAACAAATATTCAACAAAACTAGGAAATGCACTTTTTTCTGTACTCAACCGGTTTGTTCTCACACACATACACACTCGCTTCTCAACACTCTGCCTCCTCACAGTTATGTATAGACATGATTCAGATAGAGCACCTCTCCACAGCACAGGTCACACACATTCACACTACTGCATTATATAAAGTCTATTATATAAATACAGCCCTAGCCATCAGAAACACTACAGAAACAATCATCCACACACCACACGGAGAAAGCGGCCTGTATGGAACAGGTGTACTCCGAAACAATTCACAAACAGAGAACAGGGCAGAGCCAGAGTGAGGCATCAGAAAATGTTTTTACATTTTGTAATAGCGGAGTTCCTCAGTTGCCCTTAGTGTAAAAAAAATGGATCTCAAAATCATACAATCACTGATAAAGGGGTCAAATATGCAGAAGATGCTGGAAAACCAAAGACTGTGCAGGAGCTGGAGGATTTTTCTGAAGAACAGCAGGCAGTTGAAATGCTCAGGACAAACAAGGGACTCATGAAAAATAAAAAAATATAAACATTGTGGATCATCCAGGGTAAATGACACAGTACGTAAAATTAATGTGTGTGTAAACTTATGATAAGGTCTTTTATTAAATTATAAATATAAATTAGAAATTATTTTGTTCTTGTGGGGAATGTAACACTGAAATAGATTATTCAGGACAGAGCCAATAAAGAATTAATGACAATTTTCCATATAATATTGGTAAAAAAATAGTTACATTTTGATATTTTTGAGCAGAACTGAATCAACCTAAATGGTGTCGGGAAGCTGTTTGGGGCATTTTGTACTTTTTTGCAGCAATGGTAAATTTTGCCCACTGGCTGCAAGTAAGGAGATTAGATAGATAGATAGATTAGATCTTTACCAATTACCCCTTTTTAGCAAGAAGTTTTTAATCATTTGAAAGTACAGGTCAGAATAAGTATGTTGATTCATTTTTACATAAAAAATTACACGGCTACACTGAATGGCGATGGAACATTATTTCACCCATATTTTGACATTTTATTTTCACAAAAGTTATTTGAAAAATTTGACACTTTACTTGCATTTAATATGCTGCATATAAAATTACTTTTTAAAATTTTATTTGATGCCCATTTACCCCCCCCATTATGGGACATCTGGTCTTACCGATAGATAGATAGATAGATAGTCTGGTAAATGTATATAATATATCCATGTGGGCGAGGTTTGGGGTAAAATCCCCGCGGTGGAAGCACTATGTGATCACATCACGTTTTATAGCTTATGTTGACATCATCTTTCCAGCACTCAGTGTGTCAGACTCCACTTTTAATCAACTTTAACGTTAAACGGCTCATGAGATCAGCCCTGCTCTAATTATCAGACGTACTTAAAAAAGCGATCTCTTGTTTAACAGTGATGGTTCATAACTTATCAACAGAACAGACGGTCATAAAATATGCACGACTCTAGTAGGCCAGCTGTCTAGAGGGGCTAGGTGATGAAATAATGTTATCTCATAATTACCGGAGGAAATGCTCTTTACACCCAAACAAATATCCGTATTCAAAACAATTTGGCTCATACACAAACAACTTTCAGTCGCTTATTTCCTCGCAGCGCACTTTTAAAAGACCTTGAGGCGAAAATTTTGGCGCCCAAGATGCCGTCTTGTTGCCAAGTAACCACTACATGAGCAACGGCTGATAACGACTAATCCTCGCCGTAAACAAAGCCTGTTTTTCACTCAGTCATTCTTAAATAGCGGGCGGCGGGTTGTATTTTGTATTTAACTGGTTGCATGCACTTGTCTATGAGCTGTACAGTGTCTCTCTTACCTGAGCGTGAGAGCCGTGGTGGTCAAACATGTCCATTTGGATTTCCTGGGTTGAGGTGGAAGGCGTCCTGGACATTATACCCTCCTGTACCATTGATTTAAACTTTAAATTCGGTTTTATTGTTTCATTTAGAGCCTGCTCTCCGTTTATTATGCACTGTAAAATAATTAAAGGTAAAATAAAAGAGACGAAGGTGGGTTTCCTCCTTCCTGTGGCTTACAGATGGCTTGTCGCTGCGCTGTTGCGCCCCCAGCTCTGGCGGCGTTGAGCTCAAACCCTCTCCCTTCGCAACTACAATGAGCATAGTCTCCAGCTGTTCAGCGAAGGGACAAGCCCCGCCCTCCTTCGCTTATCAATCAATCAGATATGGATGGGGCGGGGCTATCCGACTGTCTTCGCACCGATTGGTTGATCGAATCGAATTTACTATGAGATGGACGATGGCTGCTCTTCTGCCCACTCTACTGTGCATAATGGCATCGGCGCATTGCTGCTCCACATGAATAATAAATGACCCATCACAGTAGGCCATTGTTGCTGTTTTTATACACTATGGACAAAAGTATTGTGACACCCCCTTCTAATTAACAGGTTTGTCTACATTAGTAATTTCCATGAGTACAAATCTTAAAGTTTAAGTATATAATGATATGCTAGCGAATTATGTGGTTCTAATTTTATAGCAACAGTTTGGAAAGCACCCCTTTCTATTCTAACATGACAATGCCTCATAAGGCAAGGTTCAAAACGAAATGATTGATTCAGTCAGTGTGGAAGAACATACCAGCTGACACCTTGGTGTGACTTTAAAGGCAGACCTTCTTGAGCCAAAAATCCTCACCAAACACCATGACGTGTAATATGGGTACAGTCATTTAGACCCTTCCAAAACTGTTGCAACAGAGACAGATGGAAATGAAAAAAGGAAAAAACTTTTTAAAGGACATGAATTATGTTTTCTCTTTGTTGCCAGGTTTGGAAAGGGCCTTCTTTTGTTCATTAGAAGGGGGTGTGTCCCAATACTTTTGTCCATATAGGCTAGTGTATGAACAAGTCATTGGTGTTTGGTGATGAGCTGTATTATTTCGCATGGAAAATTACTAAGTAGCAAACCTTTCATGAGAAGGGGGTGTCCCAATACTTTTGTCCATATAGTGTATGTGATATATAATTGTGTTAATCAGTCTAATCTGTATTCCTGTTTGCTAAAAATGACTGGGTTATTATGAGATATTTAAAACTAGACTACTTCATTCATTCATTCAACAGTCAAAGACGAATAAAAAACGACTAAACAGACTGGGAATATTCAAATAACCAGTAATCAAGACGGAAACTACCCAGACTACAGTATGCCTCTTTTCTAGTTATTTGCACATTTCCTTCACGTCTTCTATACTGCACTTTGAGTGAGTGAGTGAGGTGACATGTGGCCAAGTATGGTGACCCATACTCGGAATTAGTGCTCTGCATATACCCATCCAAAGTGCACACACACAGCAGTGAACACACACCCGGAGCAGTGGCAGCCATTTATGCTGCGCCACCCGGGGAGCAGTTGGGGATTCGGTGCCTCGCTCAAGGGCACCTCAGTCGTGGTATTGAAGGTGGAAGAGAGCGCTGTACATTCACTCCCCCCAGAGTCTGACTCTCTTACCATTAGGCCACAACTCCCCCTTTGTATTTATTTTTACATCACCATTCTGCCAAACACGAATTCACTACTACATTACTACAGATTCCACAAGTTCTCATCTTTCAACAGGTAAAATGCTGTTCTCGTGTGGCCTTTTCATGAAACAGCATTAAAAAAACTAGCCTACAAATACCACAGCCTACAGTTCCCAGCAGTATCATTTGTGGACCGTACCATTCCTGTTGCCGAGGTAGGCGTATTATGCTTTATATGTATATTAATACTCTTACTTGATGAAGTTATAATAGAATTGTTTAAAGTACTGAATGCACATCGAATAAATACATTTAATGCCTTTATAACTATTTGTCATAACCATCTACTTTTGTTGTAATTGATTTCCTGTGTAGTAGTCTCACCCCTCCTCCACGGAATATAACTGTATAATCGCAAAGTCTCCGGCATTAACAGCCTCTTTCAACTTCCGCTGAGTAGCAGCCATGAGGTACATTTCTTTACACGTGTAATACTCGAGTTTTGTGAAGAATCTAACTAAGAAAAACGTTCTATCTTGAGGTAGACGTTCTTAACACTTTTTAATAAACCGTTAATGAAAAGTCTGAAGACGACTTACGGTGTAATGTTGCTATATGCGTATAATCGCCATGTTGCGTCGTGATATTAGCAATCGTAACGTCTGGGGTCTATTACATTGTACACAGTAAAAGGTTTCTAGCAAACGTTCATCATTATGTGGTTCTTTGTTTTAATGTGCGTTTCTTTTACAATACTATGTTGTATTTTTGTCTATCGGCGGCAAAAGCCCATATGTTGTGTAACGTTAGCCCGGTTAGCAGTGCTCAACATGCTCAAACATGCCCCGTATATAGACGACGGCCTGCCTATCCTAAAAACAGGAGCAGATAGAAGGCCATTTGGCCTCATCTTTCCATAATTTGCTAGATTTGAGTAAGATGACCGGTTTATTTTGTTATATGAATATTAGTAAATAAAAAAAATACCCTTGCTACGTGTACTGCGTTAGTCGAAATGAGATTTTTCATAGCACTTGCATATCATTGATCTTTAGTTGATTTTGATTGCTTCCATTATCCTCATCTGTAAGTCGCTTTGGACAAAAGCGTCTACTAAATGACTAAATAAAATAATACATGTGTAAACCTATTGCGGTGGCAAGTTCATAGAAAGGAAAGACAACTTGTTAGGCAGTAGCGTATATTATGTTGCAGTCCATGGATAAATGAGTATTAATTTCAGTTGTTAAATTTATGAAACTAAATTTTGTACTGAATGTCAAAAATTGTGATTGATCTAAAACTGTCCTTTTTTTTTTTTGTCTCCAGCATGCTCAGGCTTCAGAAGAGGTTGGCGTCCAGCGTTTTGCGCTGTGGCAAGAAGAAAGTGTGGCTGGATCCAAATGAAACCAATGAGATTGCCAATGCCAATTCTCGTAAGTAATTAGGATCTGCTTCAGTACTTTTCTCTGCTTTGGTGAGATCTATCCGTTTTTGCCGTGGAGTACTAATTATCTTCCTATAAATCTTTTAGGGCAGCAGATTCGCAAGTTGGTGAAGGATGGGCTGATCATCAAGAAGCCTGTAACCGTTCACTCTCGTGCTCGATGCCGCAAGAATACCCTGGCACGGCGGAAGGGTCGTCATATGGGTGTTGGTGTGTACCAGTTTAATGGCATTTGGTTATTAGTTGCTATTGCCATGAGAACAGGAATCATGTCAATCCAAAGGATGACTTTATGCAGTCTTGCGAATTAATGGGGAAAAATATAGTTCTGGAATCCAGGGCAGTAAAAAGTGGGCATTCATACTTGAGCTCTTTTCTGGCTGTGTTGTGATTGGCTGTGTTTGCTTGCAGGTAAGAGAAAGGGTACGGCTAATGCTCGTATGCCAGAGAAGCTGTGCTGGATGAGACGTATGCGTATTCTGCGACGACTTCTAAGACGTTACAGAGAGGCCAAGAAGATCGACAGGCACATGTGAGCTCGTCTTTTCATCAAGTTTTGTGCAGTGATACTCCGTAACTGTATAGCAGAATTTTATAACTGATGTTGTCAACACATTGATTTGGCAAGATCCCTTTTTTGTTACTAACAATTTAGTGAACATACCGTCTGAAAGTGTGGATACACAAATAAATGTATAATTCTGTTTCTCTTTCAGGTACCACAGCTTGTATCTGAGGGCGAAGGGTAACGTGTTCAAGAACAAACGTATCTTGATGGAGCACATTCACAAGCTCAAGGCAGACAAAGCCCGCAAGAAGCTCTTGTCGTAAGTGTCCAAATAACATTACCCAGTGTGCACCACAATACACTGACCAGTTGCTTCATATCAAATCGTTTGAATTGAGTGGAAAATTAGTGGAATATTCTATGGCAATTAGCTGTAAATGTGATGAAACATAGTCTGACTCTGCTGTAAAGAGCAGTGCTAATCTGTGTGTCCCTTCATCCTCAGTGATCAGGCGGAGGCTCGTCGTACGAAGACCCGTGAGGCACGTAAACGTCGTGAGGAGAGGCAGCAGGCTAAGAAAGAGGAAATCATTAAAAGTCTTTCCAAGGAAGAAGAGACCAAGAAATAAGATCGTCGTCTTTTCCTGCCCCAAATGTTCTTCAGCTCACCTAAGTGATAATAAATACACTTTGCTAGAGCTCTTTGGTCTCCAGAGTGTTTATGGATGTATATGCAGACAGAGGGGTCATTTTGAGGGTCAACACAGGACATGAAGCTTTAGAAATTATTCTTACACTGTCAAAGGAACACAATTTCCAAATGGCACAAATTTTTTCAGAATTATGTTACAGCACATTTCACAAAGCACTGCTGCCCCTGAGAGTTTAACCTTTTTCAGATTAATCAACTTGGTATGCTACCAGCATAAGATATTACTGCATCAGTCTAAAAAGCTCTGAACACCAACAGAATGGCATTGATCATTTAAAAAAGGTAGGCTGAAAATACCAGGAGGTCATGACCATTTTAAAGAATAACGGAACTAAACCAATTGTCAAGAATTTAAGTGCCTTATTAATCTGAGTCAAGCAAATCTCTGAAAATAGCAGTATAAATGCTGCTCAAGGAAACCAGTGCAGTGTCGATTTCAGTGTTAAGTGTCTTTGCTCCCTCTTCTAGTGAGCTGTAGGGCACCTCTTTTTGTTTCTGGTATTTTGCTTTCATCCTGCAGAAACAGCAATACATGGTTATGTTGAAGTAGGCAGTTATATTTGGAAATTAAATAATAATGACACAACAGTGAACTAATAAAACAGATGCCTAATAAAAACGATGCAAAGATTTTAAAACAGATCAAGCACTGTACAGTATCATTTAAATCAAAGTGAAATGCTAAATGTAAAATGAACGTTTTAAATGAAACCGATGTATTGTTGTAGATTAATAGTGTGGGCCAAGTGAGGGCTGCTCGAGCAGGGCCAGTGCTAAAGGACCAATGTTTTGCCCAGGAGCAAATTTTCAGGGGCCCTTAGGCTAGCCCTAAGTGGGCCCATAAAAGGCCAGTGCAGGCTTGTTTGCAGGGGTTTCAACAGACAACATTTGTTTTAGTGACATTTTGTATTTCTTCTGAGATTTCATGAAAATATGAGTACATGTGGGCAGAATGTGATATATTTTTACTAATGGTGCAAATAGTGTTGTGGGTTTTAAGAGAAACAGTTTCTGTAAATATAAGCTTACAACAAATACTAAAAGAAAACTCAAAAATAATGCCACAGTGGATAATAGTTCAAAACTATGTAGAGCAGTATCAAGAGGAATTATTCATATTTACGGATGGATCAAAGCAGCCGGAAACAGGCCGTACTGGTGCAGCATTTTTTATTCCTCGGTATGAAGTAGTAGTCAAAAAGAGGACAACAGACTACCTGTCAGTTTACACTGTGTAGTAAGTAGCAGTTTTACTGGCATTAGGGTGGGTGGAAAAAATAATCAGAACCAAGGTGTCGTTATAGACTCAGACAGTTTATCAGCATTATTAAGCATTCAATATGGGAGAGCGTCATGTAGACAAGACCTAATTTATCAAATACTCCACTTGCTTCTCACACTTCATAATAAGTGAATGGCTGTCTCCTTCCTTTGGGTTCCTGCCCATGTAGGGGTGGAAGGAAATGAAGTTGTGGATATGCTAGCAAAAAACTCTACAAAGCCTGAAACAGTAGATGTACACGTACCAATAAGTAGAGCAGAGGTCAAAACCATCATAAAGCAACATTCACTTAAAATATGGCAGGAATATTGGAACACAGCGGATACAGGACGTCATTTATACAGTATACAAAATCAAGTAGTCACAAGCATGAGGAAGGGCAGAAGCCCAAGGGAGCAGATGTTAGTCTCACGTCTTAGAATGTGGCACACTGGTTTAAAGACAACATTGCACAGAATAGGAAAACATCCCACTGGATTATGCACTTATTGTAATGTACAAAAGACAGTGAAGCATATACTGTTAGACTGCAAAAAATATGAAGAAGATAGGGCAGAATTAAAGGCACAAATGGATGAACAAAGCATGACACTTGAGCATTTATTAGGGAAAACATCTGGGAGAATATGCAATTTATTAATGCTATTTTTGAAAAACATTGGGTTAAGTGAAAGAATTTAATAGGAGAATTTTGTTATTTTATTTTATTTATTTATTTTATTTATTTTTTCTTCCAATCATGATGAAGTCTAATGCCCACACTACAGTCTAGTAGGTGGCGGTAATGCACCTTTGAGATGAGTTGCCAATCGCCATTAAACCTGAAAGAAGAAGAAGAGGAAGAAGAGAAACGGTTCAGGCAGGCAGTAACATTTCACCACATCAAACATCATGAGTGTCTATGTGTTTTCATGAGCATCGTGTTACTTTTCAGTTCCCCATGTTATTCTTAGGATTACCCATTTTATGCTTCCTCTTTTACTGTAAACACACTAATACACAAAAAATCATGCTGGAACACTGAAATATGCCTCATAACCAAAATATAACAGTGCCTGCTTATCAGCTGGCTTACCTTCATTCATATTTACTGGAAGAGTCATATTTGTCTGACCGAGTTCATTTCTGCTGACACACTAGAGAACCGATTCTGGTAATGTCCTCAACAGTCATTGTGAAGGTACTTTTTACAGCGATGTGACAGTCTGATGCTCTGACCATGTTCAAATCAGCATTGTTTTGTAGAGGCCAGTGAATATCAGGCAAAGGCACTCCCTGACTGACACACACACAAGTGAGCTGATCCTGTTGCAGAGAGCATGCGGAGCTGTTCAGTATCTGAGGATGAGCTGCATGATACACAATCATGAAACATTATCAGCGAGAGAGTGTTATCAAAAGCTTTTCAGTGATAAATGAATCAAGATGTGAAATGTAACTGCACTCACAGTGAACCTTCAAAGTCATGGTGGCACTGGCACTCCGATTTCTTCCAAATGTAGCTTCACATGTGATCTCTGCTTGATGATCTTCAGGGACAGGCATGTAAAGGAGCTGTTGGCTGAATATCAAATGCGTGTTCATTTTCCTTGGATATCTGATATCATAAACCTTCTTTGAGCTGAGTCCCTTCCAGGTTAAATTTGGATCACTACCGAGGCAGAGATCTGGAAGTGTGCAAGTTATAAAAGCCTGCTTTCCAGCTACAAGGACCTCAGTGTTTAGACTGATGTTCAGTTTTGCTGAAAAAATAAGAAGAGCTAACTGTGTTATTTACCTGAATGCAGACACTCACTTACATTTCAACATTACAACTAAATAGCTGAAACATTTATAAAAATGTCCATTAATAAAGTGGTCAAGAATGTGACAAATTATTCTAGTCGACACTGATGGCAGTCAGATAGCATATAGTTTTACCAAATTAGTTGTTAATTCTCCATTGGAGTTTAAATGATATGCTGCTTTAAGTCAAACATACGTACCAGTAGAATAAGACACTCTGACCCTCTCATCATAAATGTGTGTTTCATTTGTTCTCCATTTTAACATGAGCCCGTACTCTTCGATTCTTTCGTTCCCACTGAAATCCCACAGAATAACACTGCATTCATTTTCAGGGGAAAGTAGTGGCCACATCAGTTTGTCCTTTTCCTCCACCATTGGTGGGCTGAGGGGGAACTCAGGGCTGCCTCTGAACCAGATATTTTGGGCAGAATACACTCTCACTGGAGTAGTAAATGCACAGGGGATCTGAGCACATCCCGCCATGGCAGTGATGAGGTTCTTTTCCAGTCGCAATTCAAAGTCATAATCCCCTGCATAAAACAATTATCATAGCAAAACAGAAATCATGAGAGATCATGACTACATTGTGAATCATGGTTTCTCATTGAATGACTGCTTGATCTCACCTCCTGGAGCAAGCGACCCGTTACTTGATCCAATCCACAGGTGTAGAACAAAGAGCAAAACCAGACACGTCTCATGCTGAACACTTTGTAACTTGTTTTTTTTTTTTTTTTTTTTTTTTTTAAAGAACAGTATTATGAGATTGTGTACTTAAGAAGAAATTCTAAGGTTGCGTTGATCTTGATCTCCCCACACTGAACCTGGATATTCCTCTTTCAGTGCTTCTTGATGCTAGATTTCAGTTTGGTGTGCTGGAGATCTACTTATGTATGTGTGCATGTGTTTTTGAAGGAAGAGCTACAGAGACCAGTTAATAAATAACTGTGCTTGTGTGCATTTATTTTTATCTGGTACATACAACAAGAAATCAATAATGTTGGAGTTAGAACCATACATTTGTGGTAAATGCCTTAAATCAATGGTCACCATCCCGTTAAACGTGATTGACTAGTAGATCTTTATCACTGTTCCAGTAGATCCAGAAAAAAACCTGTAAAATAAGTACAAAAATGCATTACATTTCACCATTCTTTGTACTGTATTTTTTGTACTTATTTTTCTGTTATTTTCGGGAGCTAGTGGGACAGTGATAAACAAACATCACACTATGCCCTGTAAACAGTCCAGTGCCAGAGACACTGAAGACAGACACAAAGAGGAGAAAATACTGTAGGCAGAGCAAGCTCACTGTTCACCACAGGAAGAAATATAAACACTAAATTGAGGGGTTAAATGAATGTGTCACTGAGAGGAACTGACTGTCTTCCGAAAAATAGTGTTGTATAAAGTACTGTTTATAAGCGCAGCATTGCTTTGTTTACAGCGTTAACCTAATCAAGGAAGGGCTGAATTGCTGCCGTTCCACCTGCTGTCAGAGACTGAATTTGCACTCTCAATCAGCCCGTCTGCTGTTTTTGTTCATGCAGTGTTTTAGTAGCATAATTCCACAGATCAAGTTAGACTGTTCTGTTTTGCTTAAATCAGTCTCGATTTAGTCCACTGAAGGCAAGTTTAAGAACCCATGTGCAATTTATTAAAAAAATATTCCAAAATACAAACAAATACAAAACAAAGACTTGACTTTACTTGAACAGACTTGACTTGGCATGAGCAGAAACACAACTCACCAACAGCAGGTACACAATACACAGAAAAAACTGGAGTGAAGGCAACATGAGGAATACTTACAGTATATCAATCAATGAGGGTAACATGACAAGAACCAACCAATGAGAAGACCGAACTAATGAACATGATAACCAATGAGAATATGACACATGCAACCAAGGAACCAATTAGAACATAGCACACAGACAAGGGAAGCAAATAACATGGTCATATGAGGAGCAAGGAACACATTACAAACCAGAACTAGACTAAGAGCATGAATACAAAGTAAAATACATGAACACCAAGAGAGCTCAGGGTCAGAGAGCTCTTGGATTTCATCAGAAATATCATAATTTGTGTTCTGAATATGACCAAGGTTTGCAGGTTTGGAACGACATGAGGTGAGTAATTAATGAGGTGAAGCAAAACTTTCTCTAAAAACTAAAAAAATATTCAGAGATATGATTGACTTGAACTTGATTCATACAAATGAACAGCAGACAAGCACAGCCAATGTTATTTGCATATGAAATTCTTGAAGGATAAAGGAGGAACATGGAATCGAATAGAGTGGAATGAACATAATATTTGTCATGAAATATTTGCCATGCTCCAACATTTCCTGATTACAATCATTGCCATGTTTTTTCTCCAGCAACCTCTCTCAGCAGAGTTCTGCTGCTAGAGAACACATAGATGTTGATCTTTCAGAGAAGTGCTTTAATGAAATTATAAGCATCACATTTCTGTTTTTTCAATCCCCCCAAAATTGACACGTCATTGTAAGTGCCTCAACACAAATACAAAAGAAGAGTTGAAATAATTTTTGTGGTAATCAGGATTGGATGAAAGACATTTATGAAACAATTGTTAGGAATGCAGAAGAATGTAAATTCTACCTACTTTGACTGATGCCTCATACAAATATGAGTAAAAGTGGGCAGAATAGGTTAATTTCATTTGATAGAATGTTGTAATGTCAAAGTGATTGCAATACAAAAGTTATTTTCTATGGCCACGAAAATATAATTTCTTAGAGATGATATGAAATTACACTGAATGTTCGCTGGACGAACAGATTAGTTGATGGTTAATCAATTGATTAGAATATTAATTCCGCTACAGTTACTACTGGCAGCTGATATAAAATTTGTAATTGTAATTATTTATATACATTTCCCTTTTGAGCTAATTTACATATCTGTGGCTGGAACGAAACCGCTCTCCTCAGTGCCTACCAGAAGGGCTTGAATCCTCGCATCCACGCGCAAATGGCCATCTATGATGATATTATGGGGTTAGAGAGCTTCATACAAAGAGCCACACGCATCTCCCAACGGTTGTCAGCCCACCAGCCTGACGAAGCCGTCCACCAGCTTGCAGCAGCCACCAGCGGTCCCCCAGTACCAGAACCCATGCACGTGGATTCCACCAGACTCACTCGTGCTGAACGCGCTTGCCGCCTAGCGGCTGGACTATGCCTGTACTGCACTGCTCCAGGCCATTTCAAGGCCATTTCATCAAGCCTGCCCCGTCAGGTCCCCACGCCCTACGGTGAGTACCATTCAACTCGAACCAGTAATCTCAACTTTATCCTTGTTACCAATACAACTACTCACCGCCGATTGTTCTGTTTCAGTCTCCGCCCTCATTGACTCGGGCTCTTCGGGCAATTTCATATCACGAGACCTCCTAAGCCTCCTCCATCTGCCCAGCCAACGTCAGGCCCAAGAGCTCCGAGTCGAGACCATTCAGGGAAACTGCTAGGGCGTGGGCGGGTCAACTACCGAACCCCGCCGATGAAGCTGAAGATCAGATGTCTGCATGAGGAGACTATCCCATTTCTGGTACTGGAGGGATCCACCGTCGATATCATCCTGGGACACCTGATCACTCTCCCCACTCCAGGAAGTAGAGGGAACCTGTGAGGGACTCGCTGAATCGCGTCGTGCTGGAAAAATTGTGCGGTGGCAATACCCAAACCACATGCATGTCTTGTTCGAGCACAAATTGCCTCCACCCTAGTTGAAAGTCCAGAACCTCAAGAAACACCGACCGTCCCATCTGACTATGTGGCATTCCAGGATGTTTTTAGTAAGCAGGCCGCCAACCGCCTTCCACCTCATCGGCCATGGGACTGTGCCATCGACCTGATGCCTGGAATGAAACTCCCCAAGGTTAGAGTATACCCGTTGTCCATCCCGGAGCACAAGGCGATGGAGGAATACATCAAGGAGGCTCTTAACCAAGGATTCATCCAACCATACACAGAGCATCGAGCTTCTTCTTCGTGGGCAAGAAGGATGAGGGCTTGAGGCCGTGTATCGATTATCACATGCTGAACTCCCAGATGGTAAAGCTGCCATACCCACTTCCCCTGGTCCCAGCTGCCCTCGAGGAACTCTGTGGAGCCCGCATCTTCAAGTTGGACCTGCGGAGCGCATACAACCTCATTCGTATCCGGGAAGGTGACGAGTGGAAGACTGCATTCATAACTCCCGCAGGCCACTATGAATATCGGGTCATGCCGTATGGCCTAGCTAACTCACCTTCAGTCTTCCAAGGCTTCATGAACGAGATGTTCCGGGATTTCCTTTACGCTTTGTGATAGTCTATATCGATGATATCCTTATACAGTGGGGAAAAAAAGTATTTAGTCAGCCACCAATTGTGCAATTTCTCCCACTTAAAAAGATGATAGAGGCCTGTAATTTTCATCATAGGTTTACCTCAACTATGAGAGACAAAATGAAGGAAAAAAAATCCAGAAAATCACATTGTAGGATTTTTAAAGAATTTATTTGCAAATTATGGTGGAAAATAAGTATTTGGTCAATAACAAAATTTCATCTCAATACTTTGTTATATACCCTTTGGCAATGACAGAGGTCAAACGTTTTCTGTTAGTCTTCACACACTGTTGCTGGTATTTTGGCCCATTCCTCCATGCAGATCTCCTCTAGAGCAGTAATGTTTTGGGGCTGTCGCTGGGCAACACGGATTTTCAACTCCCTCCAAAGATTTTCTATGGGGTTGAGATCAGGAGACTGGCTAGGCCACTCCAGGACACTGAAATGCTTCTTACGAAGCCACTCCTTCGTTGCCCGGGCGGTGTGTTTGGGATCATTGTCATGCTGAAAGACCCAGCCACGTTTCATCTTCAATGCCCTTGCTGATGGAAGGAGGTTTTCACTCAAAATCTCACGATACATGGCCCCATTCATTCTTTCGTTTACACGGATCAGTCATCCTGGTCCCTTGGCAGAAAAACAGCCCCAAAGCATGATGTTTCCACCCCCAGGGCTTAACAGTAGGTATGGTGTTCTTTGGATGTAACTCAGCATTCTTTCTCCTCCAAACGTGACAAGTTGAGTTTTTACCAAAAAGTTTTTTTTGGTTTCATCTGACCATATGACATTTTCCCAATCCTCTTCTGGATCATCCAAACGCTCTCTAGCAAACTTCAGACGGGCCTGGACAGGTACTGGCTTAAGCAGGGGGACACGTATGGCACTGCAGGATTTGAGTCCCTGGAGGTGCAGTGTGTTACTGATGGTAGCCTTTGTACTTTGGTCCCAGCTCTCTGCAGGTAATTCACTAGGTCCCCCCGTGTGGTTCTGGGATTTTTGCTCGCAGTTCTTGTGATCATTTTGGCCCCACGGGGTGAGATCTTGTGTGGAGACCCAGATCGAGGGAGATTATCAGTGGTCGTGTATGTCTTCCATTTTCTAATAATTAATCCCACAGTTGATTTATTCACACCAAGCTACTTACCTATTGCAGATTCAGTCTTCCAAGCCTGGTGCAGGTCTACAATTTTGTCCCTGGTGTCCTTAGACAGCTCTTTGGTCTTGGCCATGGTGGAGTTTTGGAGTGTGACTGTTTGAGGTTGTGTCTTTTATACTGATAACGAGTTCCAACAGATGCCATTAATACAGGTAACGAGTGTAGGACAGAGGAGCCTCTTAAAGAAGAAGTTACAGGTCTGTGAGGGCCAGAAATCTTGCTTGTTTGTAGGTGACCAAATACTTATTTTACCGAGGAATTTACCAATTAATTCTTTAAAAATCCTACAATGTGATTTTCTGGATTTTTTGTTTCTCATTTTGTCTCTCAGTTTGAGGTATACCTATGATGAAAATACAGGCCTCTATCATCTTTTTAAGTGGGAGAACTTGCACAATTGGTGGCTGACTAAATACTTTTTTGCCCCACTGTATATTCCCGGAACCTGGCCGAACATCGCCACCACGTGAAGCAGGTCCTCCAGAGGCTCCGACAACATCACCTGTACCTTAAACTGGAGAAGTGGAGAAGAATTCCATCGCTCCATGGTTCAGTTCCTCGGTTACGTCATCAGCCGGGATGGGATTCAGATGGACCAGGGGAAGGTAACAGCCATCAAGGAGTGGCCGCAGCCCCAAACTGTTAAGGACCTGCAAAGATTCCTTGGATTCGCAAACTTCTACTGAAGGTTTATCAAGAACTTCAGCATACTCACAGCTCCTCTTACCTCCCTGCTCCGAGGAAAGCCCAAGTGCCCACGAAGCATTCGACCAGCTCAGGGAAGCCTTCAGCACGGCCCCAATCCTTCGTCATCCTGATTCCCAAGCTCCCTTTGTGGTGGAAGTGGACCACCACCGGAGTCGGGGCCGTGCTGTCGCAGCACTATGGTGAACCTCCATCCTTGCGCTTACTTTTCCAGAAAACTGACCCCAGCGAAGTAGAACTACAACATCAGCAACCGGGAACTGCTCGCCATCAAATTAGCTCTGGAGGAGTGGCGTCACTGGCTGGAGGGAGCCCACCATCCTTTCACTGTCATCACCGACCATAAAAATCTGCAATATCTCAGAGATGCTAAAAGACTCAACCCACGTCAAGCCAGATGGGCATTGTTCTTTACTCGGTTCCAGTTCACCATCACTTACCGTCCCGGGAATTGCAACTGCAAAGCCGATGCCCTATCGCGCCTGCACTCTCCCGACACACCAACCGAACTGGAAGCCATTCTCCCTCCAGCTCTGATAGTCAGCCCCATTCAATGGAACATCTCCAAACACATCCTTGACGCCACTCGCACTGAGCATGCTCATCTGGGAGGCCCAGAAGGGAAAACCTATGTCCCAACATCACAACGCCAAACCCTTCTGGGCTCAGTTCACAGAGTACCCAGTATGGCCCAGTATGGCCTGGGATGTCACCAGGTACGTCCGAAGCTGCTCAGTCTGTGCCATGTCTCAAACTCCTCGTCATCTTCCCGTAGGCAAGCTTGTCCCTCTGCCCATACCACGGAGACCCTGGTCCCACATAGGAGTGGATTTCGTGACTGACCTACCCATCTCTGACGGAAACACCTGTGTCCTCGTCGTAGTTGACCGTTTCTCTAAGGCCTGTAAATTTATACCCCTCAAAGGTCAGCCAACAGCAATAGAAACTGCAGAGTGCTTATTTACCAATGTTTTCAGAAACTACGGCATCCCGGAAGATGTGGTCTCAGACCTGGGTCCCCAGTTCATCTCCCGTGTATGGAAAGCCTTCTTCCGACTCCTGGGAGTGACCGTGAGCTTGTCCTCCGGGTACCATCCTCAGACGAATGGCCAGACTGAGCGAAGGATCCAGGAGCTCGGGCGTTACCGCCAGTCATACTGCCACGAAGATCAGCACAGCTGGAGCCGTTTCCTCCCCAGGGCGAGTATGCACAAATCTATAAAAGTGTCTCACACGACATTTTTTTATGGGTGGGCGCTTTTTATTTCACTTCTTTGGACTGAAGCACTGCAACACCCACTGACTGCAATGATAGAGCTTGGAATAGCCAGGACAATTTTTAATATAACTCCGACTGGATTTGTCTGAAAGAAGAAAGTCATATACACCTAGGATGACTCGGGGGTGAGTAAAACGCAGCCTGATTTTCATTTTTGGGTGAACTAACCCCTTAAGGTGTGAATATGACCCGACTTCGATCCGACCCAATTGCAGAAATCATGCTCAGAAACAGACAGCTTGTGTATATTTTTAGGGCGTGAACATTGTGATATGCTTTAAGTATTTTATAGCTATAGATTTTATTTTCGGCAAGTCATAATTACATTACATAATAACATTGTATGACATTGTCTCATATGATGCTCATAAGTTTATTCATATTGCGTTAGCTGATAACACCAAATCAGTAAAAGAATAAAAACTGCACTAAGAAAGATCTCCATGATTAGCCTGTTTAATTGCTTGACAATTTCTGTCCAATGAATGGATGACCATAGCACAAGTGTGGTTTTGTTTACAATTTCTGGTTCACTTGCAAAAAGGGCAGTGTGAAAGCGAACCGCACCAAAAAAAAAAATCAACATTGTATTTGGTCCGGACCAAAGCAAGTGAACTAGCAGACTTTCCTGGTGTGAATACACCCTCAGTTTTTTGTCATACAAATGAAGCGGGAACCATTACTGTAATGTACAGCATATATTACCGTAAGTTTGTGAGACATTTTACAAGTTGAAAAAAAGTTTCTATAAATTAATAGTGTTATTCTGTAGTTAAAAAAGGCATTTAAATTGCATTTCTATTTATCTGCTAAATGTTTCATTTTTGAAAGGCAATGGTTTCCTCATCATTTTTTTTTTATTGTTTTGTCTGAAATAGTGTATGTGCAAAAACTCTTTCTTGCACCATTAGACAGGTTTATTACAGGTTTGCATTACTTGAAATAAGTGGATTCAGTATAAATTGCGATACTGTGCAGAAAGTCAGAATACAGAAACCACGTGGCAGAATGTTTTGCAGATGCATCTTATTACATAATATCAGTTTACATAGTAAAGACTGCTTGATCTCCCCGTCTGGAGCGAGGCACCCATTAGGCCTACTTGATCCAGTCCACAGGTGTAGAAAAAGAGAGCAGAAACAGCCATGTCTCATGCCGAACAGCTACTATCTTAATCCTGTATTTCATTAGACCAGTATTATGAGATTTTTTACTTCATAAGGAATTCTACGGTTAAAACATTTAAGCTCCTTTTTTGTGTTGATCTTGATCTCCCCACACAAAACTTCCTTTGATTCTTGATGCTAGATTACAGTTCAGTGTACTAATGCACTTGCTTTTAAAGAGCTTCAGAGAGCAGTAAATGAATAACTGGGCTTGTGGGTTTGTCAGGTACAGTAGGCCTATTACCGTAAATCAAACTGCTGTGGTTTAGTAATCCTTTCCATACTTCAGCTATTGCCTAAATTCAAATGCTCATGATTACACCGTTTTAAATAAATAAATAAATTATATATACAGTATATATATGTATCAATGAATAATAATAATAATTATATATAAATCAATGAACGGCCTGAACTTGATACAACCAGTGTTATTTGTGTACAAGCTTCTTAGCAGGAACATGGAATATAATGTACATAATATGTCATGTTTGACATGCAACATTTTCTGTTTGCAATCTTTATATGGTGAACTTTACACTGTAAAAAAATGCATACATTTTGAAATGTATATGTAGCAATTGATTAACCTTGATATTAACCTTGATTAATAAATATAATTATAGCATTATTCATTGTAATTTCCTGATACTGTATTGCAATGTTAACCAATTGAATCTTATTCCAAAGTTTTAACAGCTTATTTTATTAATAATATTAGGAATTATAAATCTAAGGTACAGACAGTCTCCCTTATTTTCTGTGAAAAGTTTTCTAAAATGCATACACATTCATAATTCCAAGTGGTGGTATTCCCTCATGCTGGCATATTTGCTGTTTGCCATTGTTGTCATGGTGAATTATCTTTCCATGCACCTCTAAAAATAGATTTTCCCGTTCCCTGAGCAATATGAATAAACCTTAACTCACTTAAACACAAATATCTGTATTTATTCTTGCACACCTAAAGCAGTTATATGTGGTGTTCATATTACTAAAAAATGGTTCTATGAGGACAGCCAGTTTCTGATGTTTGTCTCCATCCTGTGGCATTGTTTGAGATAATGCACAACTAGCTGTGCACTTTTAACACATGGCGTGAAGGCAAACTACCACCCGACGTTAAGAGAAGGATTAAACTGACTTGGAACTACCTGTGCATTAAACTGTTTTAATGCATATCTGCCAGCCAATCAGAATTGAGTATTCAGTGAGAACAACTTTACTACAGCACCTTTAAGACAACAAAAATGCTCAATTCCTTATACATTATAACAACAACATGTTTGGAAAGACATTTCTTATAGAGAAGATGAGCTGCTGCAACTAAGATTTTGTCACTGAAATTTGTATATTTAATCAACATGCACAAATTGTCTGACAAACAGCATAATCAAAGTTTGAAGCTCTTTGGGTTTAATTAAAAAGAGATTCTGACACACATACTCATAAAATCATAACTATTAACTAGTAATTTAATAATTATTCCAGGATCAGTATTCTAAGCTCATTTGACAGCATTCGTGACACTTACAATAGGACTAATCCATAAACATTAAAATACTATAGCCACAACATGTAATCTCTCTCTCTCTACATATAGTGATGCAAACATAAGAACAGTCTCTCACATAGAAGTATCAGTAAGTCAGGCAGCCTTTAAATATGGAAACTGTCACAGACTCCACAGAGACATGAAGGCTGAGGATCCAAACGTAGTATTTATTGAAGGGGTAATCCACAAATGTAATCTAAAAACAGGGTAAGGTCATACACAATAAACAATCCAAACAATGACAGAGTTTGGGGCTGAAGCAAACAGAGAAGTCTAGGATAACCAGGGCCGCATTAAGACTGTACTGGGCCCCGGGACTATGACTTACTGCAAGCCCCTCCCCCCATCCATTACAATAATTATATATATATATATAAAGCTTTAAACAGGATTTTTATCCCACATCAAAATTCTTGATGCAATGACATTTCATAATTTTTGTTACCACTTTCAATATCGCAAAAAAATAATACTAGCCTAAGTAAAAATAAGCTTACTGAAGACAAGTAAACAGTCACAAATTAAGCTACAACAGAACAAAGATCATAAAAAAACAGCCTACTTGGAAAAACTTAAAGCACTTAATAATAAATATATTGTATAAAGAAAATCGACAAATAGACTGAATGGTCTATTCACTGTATATATATTCAATATACATTCATTCTTACTTATTTTACAAAAGTGATAGGAAGAACAGTAAGTGATTTTCTTTCTGATGTTTGATTTACATTATTGACACAAATGGTAACAGCAGCTATATTAGGCTGCTTTAGAGGAATAGTTCACCCAAAATGGAAAATTCTGTTGTTGTTCTAAACCTGTATGAGATCTCTTCATGCTGTTGAATGTTAAAAACAATATATTTGGAACAATACTGGTAATCAGACAGTTGCTGGGCCCCCATGACTTTATGAAAAAAAATACACTATTGGAGTCAATGGGGACCAGAAACTGGTTGCAATCATTTTTCAAAATATCTTCTTTTATGTTGAGGAGAACATAAATTCTTTTATGTTGAGGAGAATTGTTCTAAACTCAAAGGTTTAGAACAATTTGAGTTTAAGTATATGATGACAGGCTATCTTAATTTTTGGGTGAATATCTTTTTAAGATCTCATCATAGAGGCTAATCCAGGATCTCATATAGCCTAACACTACACACATGCTTTCTCTTTAACTATTAACATTCATTTAAGACACAAATAACTGTTTACGAGGATAACCGCAAAGACGAGAATTTTTGACACATAACAAAAAGTTTAGCAAAACGTTTAGTCAGTCGCAATACGAGCAGGTGCGCGCCGCGCGAATCAGGCTGAAACCGTTAATGCACGCATTTAGCAGAATGAATTCTGCCCCACTGCTTACTGTTCATTAACAGCTTAAACCATGTTTTAAAACCTGCTTAAAACGCCTTGAAATGATAAGCTTAGACTACATCATGACGCGCTTCAATCACCGATGATTATTTCTACCAGATTATCTCCCAACCATTCAATGAATACAGTTTGCAAACACACAAAACAAATATAAATCCAGTTAAATAATCAAACAACCTAAAATCTGTGTGGACGTGGACACTGTTTTATCTACTCGTGTACCCGGTTCACTTGCTGTTCCAGCAACTTCCACTCCATCAACAGCTTAGGTAAACTAACTGGCGCTGGGAGTTACGGATACCTTATGTTTTTTTTTCCTGTTGTTTGATATTTTCACCTCTCTCTCAGGCATTGCTGACAATCTTACTTTAATAATTGTTCTTTGCGCGAACATTTCCAGATTACTTCATAACGAAGTGAAGAGTGAAGGTGACCTGATAGATACCTGCACATGTCCTTCCAATGTCAAATGTAGAATAAATGCATTTGATTGGTAAACCATATTAAGACTTTAAGCTTCAATCTCAAATGGTAATGCATGGAATTTACGGAAAAGCTCAACTAAATAACAGCGCTAACAAGTGGGGGGCATGGTGGCTTTGGCGATCGGCGCTCCAGTCAATCTACTCCACAGCCAATCATCGGCCCCCTCCTTGCTCGGGCCCCGGGCTTCAGCCCCGCCTAGCCCAATGGTTAATACGGCCCTGCGCGTGACGCTCGTGGTGTTTTCAGAGTCTGCCATCTCACTAAAATTAGTATATAAATACATCTCCAGAAGTGCTCTGAAAGTCACTCCATGAGCATTTTACCGTTTCATTTGAGAGAAACTATATCACACTCAGAAACTTAAAAGGTACGCAACCCGTCAAAAAAAAAGTTTGGTTTAAATTGAAGACATTGTGTGAGAAATATATTAGCTTATGTTCAGTAGAATGTACTACCACTAAAATTATTAGAACTTAATTTTTTAAGGAATAACCACAAAACATTTCTTCCATGATTTAATTTTAAAAGTAAATCTCCAAAAATAAAGTTTGTTTAATTTTTCTGATAACCAGAAAAATTTAAATATACAACACATAATTTCTGAGGGAAAAATGTCATAAGGATATTGTAAGAATCAATTTGAATAAATTAAGCTGTTTTATGCATTACAATAATTAGACATGTAAAACACATAATTTGGTAACAAATAAAACAAATGGTGAGAAAAAAATTAATATAACGTCATTTTTGTTAAACTTTTGATACATTTATGTGAAATTGTAAGTTTCATGATTTTAATCAATTAGACATGTTTTTTGATTAATACAATTTAATTGAACCATTTAAAAAGGAGTCCAGAAAAAAAATGGAGAAAACTGGAATCCAGAAAAATTTTAAATGGAATTTGGGGGAAAAAACATAAACCAGATTCTAGCGCCCTAGTTTATTTGAATATGCATACTTCTGTTACATGTTCCCTGTGTGTGTTCTGCCCCGTCCGCAGTGTGTAACTTGTTTGTCTGCCTTAGCCACTCATTGGACCACACCCACTTCTTGTTAGTTCCAATAGTAACTCATTGGTTGCTTTTGTTCTCCCTTGTGCATATACAGCCCTGGTGTTTCACTTGGCCTTTGACAACCATTGTTTTCTGTAATGCTCTTATTCCCCTGTGCTTTTCTTGTTCTTTTGTTTTGTTTTGATTTCATTTATTAAAATCCTGTGCCTAGATTAGTGTCTCTGCCTGCCTTCCTTCCCTACTATACAGCAAGAAAACAGTGCATTAAAAGAGTAGTATATCTGGATTCACAGTACTGATACAACAGCAAAGGTATCTTTAAAAAGTCCCTGGATGACCTTCCAGTGAGATTCTGAGGAGAAGTGTTGTGAATGCGGGAAACAGCCAATTGCAACTGCGCTGGTAGGTAATATACAGTAGTATGTCTGGATTACATTCATACTACACACATTTATACTAGTATATAGAGTAATTTTTAACGGTTACAAAGTCCAAAAATGTTACAAAATGGTTACTCTCATGCCTCTGCATTTGTTAAACATCCTTCAGGCATCAAGGATAAAGAAACGCCAACTATAGAACTTCATAAAACCTGTGAAATCACCGGATAATCATCATCAATTCTATTTAATCACCATGCATCTTTATGCATCCAAAGAGACACTTTTAGTTTAGTTTAATTCACTGCAAGATCAAGAGCATATCAGCAGCAAACAGCTTGAAAAGCTGTTATGTGTGTGGTCAAGCAGATAAAAAAATTCAAAGCACATAAAATATTTACTGATGGTTCACATAATAGGAACATCATTTGGAATCACAATTAGGATTGCTCAGTACTTGTACTGTGATGCAACAGGCTTTTACTGTGCTATTTATCAGTGACTGTTTTAAAGTGATGGATTTTCTGAGGTCTCAGTGTGGTACTGAACTATTTACCACACTCTTTTTTATACAATCTTAGATGAAGTTTGTCGCATTGTCACACTGCTCAAAATATCAACTACTCAACATCAGTAAAATATGATTCAGTACAATAATTGTGCTGTATAGTAATTTCTGTTTTCTTTAACATTTTACCATCAGTCAGGATCATATGAAGACCACAAAGGAAATGTCTCACAGTGCATCATGAGCTTAGAAGAAGTTTCTTTATATTCATTCTCAATTCTTAACCAAGATGTATCCATCTATATTTTGAGCCTGATTGCTTTAAAATCCATATTTATGACATCAATATGACTTCCATAAGGTCCTGTGTTTTTGTGTATAAGAACATATTTTTTATTCCTTATTTTACTTGTTCTATTTTTTTTTTTTATTATCTGTGGTTTTTTGTTCTGTCACTGTCATTCTGTACACTGTGGAAGCTTCTGTCACGAAAACAAATTCCTTGAATGTGTGAACATACCTGGCAATAAAGCTCATTTGATTCTGATTGATTGATCCGATGGAAACTTTTCAACCATAGCAATTCATTTTTTTTAAAA
Organism: Sinocyclocheilus anophthalmus; assembly: GCA_018155175.1. Lineage (NCBI taxonomy): Eukaryota > Metazoa > Chordata > Actinopteri > Cypriniformes > Cyprinidae > Sinocyclocheilus > Sinocyclocheilus anophthalmus. The sequence goes on along the minus strand of JADLZN010001889.1, from coordinate 1,148,303 downwards.
CTCACCAGGTTTTCCAACCGTATGACTTTTTTTTTTTCATAGTTTGAAGATAGTCACAATCATAACGGTACTGACTTGACCATAGTATGGGGGAAAAAAATGTTTACAAAATACCTTCTTTTCTGTTCCAAAGGAGAATGAAAGTCAGACAGGTTTGGAATGACACAAAGGTGAGTAAATTAATGGGTGAACTATCTCTGTACTTCTCTAGTGTGCAATGCACAAAGTTTCATTCACTACTAGCACCACAGAATGTTCCCTTTCTCAAAGTATCAGAAGAAAGTGGGGTAGCTGGTGGGGTCACATCAGATGAGCATTTGATTGGCCGTTGCCCTTTGGATTCTTTGACCATCATTGGCTGAAATGAAGGGGTAAAACTCTTCTCTAGAGCACACAACCCTTCCTCCCAGTCATGAGGTGCTGCCATGAGCTAATTCTGTACTCGGCACTCCTATTACCCCGAGAGAGAACGAAAAAGAATGTGTGTGAGAGTGAGATAGGCAGGGAGGCAGGGAGGGACGGAGGGAGGGGCAATCAAGTTGTGCCCAGTGTGAGCGAAAGGGGGAGGGGGTTGAGAATGCACAAACACAGCTTGAGATTTCTAGGGAACCGGACAGAAGGAAACTCTGAGCAGCTCCAACAAAACAAGGAAGTACAGAGGGAAGGATGAGGTGGAGAAGCATGGAAAAATAACAAAGATGCCTTAAAGGAACATAGCGGCCAAGAAAGGAGTGGAGGACAAGAAGACGAGAAGAAATTGGGCTGATAGATTAAGAGAAGAGTAAAGCAGCAGAGAAGTGATAAAAAGCCAAGGCCTGTCAGTAGAGAAAAGAGAGGGAAAAAGAGCAAGCGGCAGTTACATTAAGAGGAGGGAGGGAGGGTGAGGAGATTAACAGTCTGAGAGAAAGAGAGAGAGAGAGAGAAAAAAAAGGGTTGAGTGTCCAAGAAACAGGACCCGGGATAAAATAAGGAGAGGACGGCAGAGGGAACATCCGTATTTAAATGAGCGTTTACGAGAGCACATGGATGTCAGCGGCTATGTGTGCGCCAAAGCTTGTGCGTGAGAGTGGATGCGCGTTATGAGGACTCTTATGCTCTGGCTTCTTCCTATCATCCTTCTGTGTTCCTTCTGCAGTGTGGCCTTCTGGATATTCCTCTCTAACAAGTGAGTATATCCATTTCAGCCTGTGTGTATCTCATCTATCCTTCTATTTGGAGAGTGAACTTTAAAAGACCTGAGTGTTGCAGCACATCGATACGGCCTGCTGGCCACCAAGACTGAAATGAAGTCTTTTTCTGTCAAGTTAGTGACCAATATTTTTTTTGTAATTAAAGGCCACTTTAATCATTGTACTGTCAGATACACACAGACATTTGATTAGTAAAAGATTACATTACTTTGTTATGAAGGGATTTTCATGAAAGCAAAGCAAGACGATACTTTTGGGAAAATGGTTCAATGTTTTAGAATGCTGGAAAGGTCTTAAAATTGGACTTTAGATGTTTGTTGTTTACCATGTAGTAAAGTTTTGTATCGCATTTCACATTAGTAAATAATTGAAAGTTTCTTTTGCTTGTCTGAACATTGATCTCTTAAATTCAAATGCTTAAGTCATTCAACTTGATCACTAACTTTAGCTATTCAAAAGCTTCATGTATTCTTTCAGAGACATCCCTCTCTCTATGTATGTATATACAGACAAAAAATATTTAAGTTATTGCATATACAGTGTCTCAATAATATTTTAGCATATATATTGGCATGTGATGAATCAGTGCGAATTGTATTTAAGGCAAATGTATCGTTGTGCTATAATACAATAATTGCTAATGATTTAGTTGCCTTTTTAAACATCAACTGACTGACCTTTAAAAAATTAATTACAAATAATACATTTTGAATATTTAATAAATGAAAAGAACCTTTAACTCAATCCACAAGTAAATCATGATTTATAGGCTATAGGCTGCAATATAGTTTTGCATTTCATGGTACAGAACATTTACTGACTGAAACATAATCAATTCTATTATGAATAGCAACCATCTTCAAATTAACCAAGATAATTAAATTAACAACTAAATGGCATCTATTACATGGCTCTCTATAAATCACAGTATTTAGTAGTCAGATTCACCATGGCAATGCTGTAACTCTTGTTTTATACAAAAACAACTGGCAACATCTTGCTTTTCATTTATTAATTGCATGATATGCAGTATTACGTTGGCCGGAGAGCGCATGCGCTGCACTTAGAAAACACATGCAATTGAAAAAACCCAGCACATTAAGCAAACATCATTCATCAGTTTGACAACACAAACACTCACAACACATGCAAATGAAGAAAGGCTCTGCAAATCCTCACAACACATGCAAACGAAGAAACATGCAAACATGCAAATAGCACGGACCACAACGGAAATGTTTCAAGGGGACCCAAAAAAGTGACGGACCCGGCTGGGGTTTGTTATGTGCAGTGGCTTTTTTTTTGGAGTTTCTGCTAGGGATTTATTTTTAATTTTTTATTGAAGATATAACATTCACAAGGGATACAGTCATAGCAATAAATTACATACACAACCAGAATACAAAAATATATAAAGAATAATAAAAATGAAATATAAACAGAAAAAAAACAAATAAATAAAAGTTTCTCATCTTTTCTTTTTTTTCTTTTTTTAAAATAAATCAATCATAAATAAATTAAAATAAAAAATAACTTAAATGGAAAATTACACACAAAATCTCACCTTCAAAGGAATCACATGGTGTAACCTCGTGACATCAAAGTCAATATTTTTTCCATCAGTACAGTAGTTTTAACAGCTTTCTTATTAAGTGATGAGCGGAGAGATTCATAAAATCATTTCAAATCAATATAAAATATCCTAAAATTGGGCATACAATTTGTGAGGTGGCTATTGGTCAGTGGAGTTGTCGGTTAAGTGAAAGGTGTTTTTTTGTTTATTTTAACACCCTGATTGCATGATTCCTTTGTCTTTCAGATATTATTAGCCTAAATAATCAGACGAATTACACGAGTAACTGTGAAACGTTATATAATTTATTGCTATGACTGTATCCCCTGTGAATGTTATATCTTCAATAAAAAATAAAAAATAAGGAATCACTAGCAGAAACTAAAAAAAAGCCACTGCACAAAACAAATCCCACCCGGGTCCGTCACTTTTTTGGGTCCCATTGAAACATTTCCGTTGTGGTTCGTGCTATTTGCATCGCGTTTCTTCATTTGCATGTGTTGTAAGGATTTGCAGCGCGTTTCTTCATTTTGCATGTGTTGTGAGGATTTGCAGCAAAACTGATGAAGATGTTTTCTTAATTTGCTGGTGTTTTTTCAATTTGCATGTGTTTTCTTAAGTTGCAGCGCGTTGAGCTCTCTCGGCCACCATAAGTATTAATATTAATAATATTAATGTAATATTGTTGCATCTTGTCAAGGTTTATTTTGCGATAATAACCGGCTGATTGCAAATGATCTCTTACATAGCACTTAATAAAAACAGTGTATTTTCTCCAAACAATCCTCTATATGCATAATACACTGCAACTGTATGGGAATGAAAAGGTAAAAAAATATGCATATGAATGGAGAAATTCAAATTTGGCTGGATGATCTTTCTTAATTTATTTTGTACATTTGTTTTGTCAATCTTTGAGACAGTCTCTGTAACACATTGAGTATTATCACAGTCATCATAATCGATTCTCAAATTCCATAATAAATGTAATTTGTTTACATTCTCGCTCTCAAGTCAGCTGGAACACAATAAGTGCACTGAACAGCCGATAAGCACAGTTTGCGTTAGGTTAGAGCATTCTGAATCTTGACATGTTAATGATATGAAAATACTGTGAGAAGTTGGATCAGCTAGAAATAGTTCTACAGAGTAACATTGGCAGGTTACTGAAAATACTGAGTATTTTGTCAGTCAAACTGACATTACATTTTGAAATGTGGTTTCTAGTGTAATATTATATTGTGTGTCTATTTGTATCAGTTATTTAACATGCTTTAACACTGGCTTTACATTGCTTGAGGAAATATATAAATGATTATCCATGGCATTACTGAGGGTAATGTTTTTTCTGTCATGGCTGTGACCTTTCCCTTATTGTGTGCTGTTACATTGGCAACAGTAGCCTTTAATCACAACAAGGCATGTGGGAGATTAAACTTGCTGAGAACTTCACGGCGGCACAGAATTTTTTCATCATAGGTAATGTGAATTAGGCTTCTGTTATTTAGATGCCAAATTACAGGAAACAAACTTAAGTATTTAATTTTTAGTTGAAGACAAGTATAATAAAAGTGGATTTTGGTGAATCTCCTCTGTAACGCTAAAATGCTAAGTAGCTACATAGGTCTCATGAAGGGTAAACCTACAAATAGATTATATCCTGAGTTTGGAAGGTCAAAGGTCACCTGTGTGAGATTATAGTTCTCACGGTAGTTTGTCTGAAGTATGAAGGTAATTTTAGGATGCTTTTCAACAAGGATGTTTCTGTTTTCGATTTATTTGAAGTTTGTATATGTGAACTGCTCAGAGGAATTTTTTCTTTTTTTTTTTATAAACCATCTTTCCTTGAAATGTATTAATACTTCAAACACATACAAATACTACTATTACACCAGAGGGTCCACTCTCAGCTCTATCAACGTAGTTTAACCACGACGCTTGAGGGTTCAACTCAAAGACGCCTGGCTCTATTTTGCAAACAGCATGCAAGGGAGGCAGAAAGTGATATGTATGATATCAATGTTTCCTGTAGAATTTTTGGCAGGACCGTTTCCTTGGATCATGCCCCTCCCCCTGTGTTAAACCTCCCACCCACAGATCCGTGCAATCACACTCAGAAATGATTGATGTGAATTTAAAACAAAACACATTAACAGATACAAAGGAACTAACAGTACTTTACTGTTTTTCCAGGTCGGTCTCCAGTATATTTCGGTACAAATTACTACAATTCAACTGGAAAATACCCGGAAAGTCTTCACTGTATAAATAACTAATACACATATAAGCTCTTTTTACATCGAGATTGGTGTCTAAGATCCAGCATTACAGTATCAACTAGTAAAATAGTGTGTCAGTAATGCAAAAGGACAATAGTAAACACTCAATTTTCAGTTTAAAGGCGTTTTTCTCATTGATTCCTTGATGCCATCGCCAGCTCAGGCCTCAGTTCAGTTTAAAAAAATCTGTGCAATCACGATGATATCGCTGCGAAATTACGTGTCCCACTAAGCCAGCCCCGAGGCTACAGCTGACAAGGAACCAAAACTCCATCGGTGACAGTAATGGAGAAAAAACCTTGAGAGAAACCAGGCTCAGTCAGGGGCCAGATCTCCTCTGGCCAGATGTAACCAGCAGTTTAGTTCCAGGCTGCAGCAAAGTCAGATTGTGCAGAGGACTCATCTGGTTCCTGTGGTCTTGTCCCGATGTCCGTCTAGGAGACGAGGTCTTCACTGGGGATCTGACTCTGGGGCTCATCTAGTTGTCCTGGTCTTCGCTGACATTCAGGGAATCTCATGACAGGGGTGACATGTAGATGTTTGTGAAAGTTGTTTTCTCTGTTTTGGAGGGATGAACATTGTTAAATCATACCATATTTATTGCATCAAAATTTGTTAATACTTTACAATAGGTTAGGGGTGGATAATTTGATAAGTTGTTTATTATTCATGCAACAATACATAGGCTATTACTGTTATAGTTTTCATAACCATGGCTATATGATAACTTTGTCTAGTGCTCTTATGAATGTTTGTAGCATGATTTTGTGAAAATTGAACTACTAAAAGTCCAAAGATGTTTATCTGCCAACACGGTGGAGGATGCACCCGCGCTCACAACTCAAGACTCGTTCACTCCGCCAGCGTTTCGCAGCGATCATTTTCATACAACGGATGCTAAACATTCTTGCAAACTGTCTAAACTGAATTATGTAGAACAGGAAATTAGTCATTCAGAGAACAAATTTTATGTTTAAACATGAAAAATTTGGCTGCAAGCATGCCTATATGTAAATGTAGAGTAAATGTACATTTTAAATCTCTTTCTCTCTACAGTAATGTAATCCCTCACCCTTCATCTAGGATTCCTCAAAAAAGCTCAGAAACAAAATCTTGCAAGGGATGCAGCAAGTAAGCTTTCACAGCACATAATGACTGTTTTTTCTACATAGCAGACACCAAACATAAATGCCTCCAGATAGTTAGTTTTATACATTTTATTTATTTTTATATTTTTCATTTATTAATTTCAGTCATAGAATATAATTATTTCAGGTATGTGTCTATACATTAATTGTTCATGTTTACATTTCTGTCATTTCTCTTATAGAAATTAAACCTGAAATCACTTTATGCATTTCTATCTCATGAAGCACATGTTTGTGAACCACCACAGTATGTCATTTCTGTTTGTATGCATTTAATTCTTTCAGAGACAATGTATTAATTGCCAAGGGACTGGAGAACTACTCACACAAATGGAAAAAACACGAGGCAAACTTTAAAAGATTCAGGTAAAACAGTATCCCAGAGCGGACCATGAGATGTTCTCATAAAGGTTAAACTGAGGCATCTGTGGCAAAGCGTTGTTGGATAAGAGTAAAAGTATTGTTCTGTTGATTATGGATCACATGAACCAGACAAATATGCTACAGAAATGCTTACTTAAAGGGGTCATGAACTGAGAAAACAAAATTCTGTAAGGGATACAGGTCAATAATTTAGCTCAAAGGGAATCATTTAAGATTTTAAAGGGAACTCCACCATTAATATGTAAGGGCATTAGGACAGAATCACTGTTTTACGGTTGATCACTGAGACGGCCAGCGAGTCAGTGAACGAGCCGTATGACAGCAATTCTGCAATGGATATCTATATCCAAAATATAGTGAAAACACTATTAATTAGCATAGTAACAAGATCGGCAGTTTAAGACATTAACTTGTGAGCACAAAACACAAGATACTTCTCTTTTCCATATAAATAAGGCTTTATTGGATAAATCTAAGACATATAAACTAATCTAACACATGAACACACGCGTTCACACAAGTTTTCAGAAAGAGAGAGAGTGAGGAAGTAATTAGTTTAAGAGAATGAAAATGTGGAATCCCAAGTTTACAGTAATATGTGCAATTGTATAGATCTGAACAACCATCAATCACTTAATTAACCCTCGCACTGAGTTCCTCAATGAGGTTAAAATTGAGATTAAATGCACCAGTTCAGTAGAATCTGGGGTACTTGCTTTCCTGTGTCGGGGGTTCCCTTCCTTGTCTGCTGAAAGGGGTTTCCCGAGGTTGCTGATTGGCTGGAGGTTCAGTCTTGGGAAGCCAGTGGTTGGCCGTTGGCTGGCGACGCGGAGCTGTGGTCAGCAGTTGAAGGGTAGACAGCACTCTTCGGGAGAGTGGCGTTTAGGCTACCTCAGAACACGAACTCTCAACGGAATAAACAAACTAAAGAATGAATAGGATGTAAAGTTTGATGAGACCAGGTGGCGTTTCTTCTCATGGTTTTGGAGGAGCTGGCGTGTAAGCCAGACCACGCTCAAACTAAAGAAGCATGACTAGGAGTGAAAAGCTAAAAGCCGCATGGCTAAAAGCTAGACACAAAAAGTCAGACCCGCAAAAAGGCAAAAGACCAAAAAGCGCGCAGAAGCAAGAAGAGAAAGTTTGATGGTGTCCTGAGTATTTAAACCAGGCTGTTTTACACACCCCAAATGGTGCTTTGACCAATTAGACGCTGTCTTAGCTCGGGGTGTTGTATATTTCTCCTCCCCATTCATAAATCAACTTTTATCTCATCATTCACATGACCTGCGTTTTTCCCGCTCTGGTAGAGTATGATTTTGGACATGATTTCTATCACGAGGATATGATACATTTGACCAAGAATTGACTGGGAGAAACGTTTCAAGCATGAAAATTCAAACTCACACATACCAAGCATGAATATGACCCCTTAAGCTCTTCAATAGTTATTAACAATACATACACAATAAATGATTAAAACATGATGGTTAAACGTGTGGGTTACATACATAATATGGGGTTATATGTATAGCAATGATTAGTTGCTCGAGTCCTTTTTGTGTCATTTAGGTGCATGGAAAGGCATTTTCTGTGCCATTCTGTGAATGTATGTAGACCAGAGATTAAAATGTCTGTAAGGGATTTTAGTCTCTCTGTTCTTGTCGTAAAGTGGTGGAAGTCAATTTACGAGGAGCTTGTGACTGTAGTTACTCTCGTGTGATAGTCATGCGGTCATCTCTTTTGACCATTATTCTTGATAACTTGCCCCAAAATTGGACTTGTCAATGTGTTCTTTTGTGTTAATGTTGAAAACTGTTCTGTGACAGGGATTTAGGTTTAGGCTTGCTTCGGAAGGGCTAGGGTCTGATTTATGACATCCTGTTGTCTTGGCCCTCTGTGGAATTTGGACTCCTCGTGTTTCAACCATGTTTTGACCAAATCTTAGTTTGTCTGATTCGGTCTGATATCCTACAATTCCCTTGATCTTTTGACATAAGAGGTCATTGTATAAAAACCAGAGGTGGGGGACTCGAGTCACATGACTTGACTCAAATCAGACTTAAGTCGCAAATTTTAGGACTCGAGACTTGCTTGACAAATATTCATAAAAGACCTGACTTGAATTTGACTTGATATTCATGACTTGAGACTTGACTTGGACTTGAGTTAAATGACTTGAAATAACTTGTCTTTTGTTTAATAAATATCTGTTTGTTTTTGAACGCAACACAACCTAACCAAGTGACGCAGCAGGCAAGCAGAGAGAGCTAACGTAAGAGCGTGGACACAGTGTTGCCAATTTAGCAACTTTGTCGCTAGATTTAGCGACTTTTCTAACCCCTTTTCAGACCCCTTGGACCAATGTTGCCAAGTCCGTGGTTTTCCCGTGGAATTGGGCTACTTTATCACTGTTGCCGCGGGTTGTTTTTCATGTCCGCGGGTTAAAGTGACCCCAATAACGTGATATTTAGGCCCTGGAGTGCGAATTTTACCTGGGGAACCCCACCAAAAATGTGTATTTTACCCCACCAGAATGCGATTTTTAAATGGGATTACACCTTCGAACTCCCATTTGGCCTAGTTTTGGGTAGTAATTGGCGGTTTTGTGTGAAACCTGGCAACGCTGCCCCGGGGCCGGATTAACTAAGGGTAGGCGGGGCTGAAGGATTGAGGTGGCCCGCGTTATTGACGTGGTGAAAGGAAATTAGACTTATAATTTGATTGTCCCATTGGGAGCACCCAGCCGTTGCCAAATCTCACCAATCCCCACATATTAGTGTCTGTGCTATTTCAGTCCAAAAGATATGAGTGATAAAATGTCTTTGTACTAGTTTACACTAGTAGAGTTGCGGGTATCTTTTAATCGCCTCGGCTTTACCGTAGCGCATGGGAAACAAACACTAAAAGCCAAGTGATGAAACTGCACTAAGTTACCTGATTAAACCGCGCAGCGTAAGAGAACAGCTGGACCACACCGGACCGGTTTCTATCGCCGGCACAGCGCTGACAACGACTGCAGATCCACACTTTCGCCGCTCTATTGAAGTGATAATAAGCAGCACTTGCCCATTTGAATTCCACTCACGACACTTATATTTGAACAGTAAAGTCTCTGTGGTGAATCTAGCAGAAACCAGATTGAATAGCACCGACCATGTAAACTGAAGTGTAGAGGTAAACTGCACAAAACTCTACTGTAAATAAGCAATTTAATCCACAGCACCACACCACTGGATTCAAGAATTAGCTTTTCATTAGGGCAACTACAAAGGACAATTTAATAGTTCTAATAGACTTTAATTGCAGAAAAATATGAATTTAATAATTAAGAGCCTGCGATATCGTGGAATATTAATATTGTTAAATGCATTTAAAGTATTCAAAATATAATTTGGTTTTCGTCCTTATTTTTTATAAATAATTTATCTCAATTGCCCTAACCCCAGCAAAACATTTATGGGAGACTGTGTGGGTCAGATGGGCTGAATTTTAACACCAGTCCAGCACCTGATGATTCTCCTCTTCTAGAGCCAGAAAGAAGACCTTTTAATAATAAAACTATTTAAACTAAACTCCTTAAGGGAACTGTATATGCTCAAAAGTTGTTGCTGCTTCTGGAAACCTGTTTGCTTTGACTTCATATATCTGGTGTTAATGTATTTATTCTTTTAATGTGTTGTAGCCTGGAATAATTAGTGTGCATACACATTGTATCTCTGTGTATTGGAGATTTAGAAAAAAAAACCGAATTATTCCTGTTGTAGAAAACGTTGTGGCACCAAGATAGGCTACTATGAAAGGGGGCCCTTGGATTTGCTATAGCCCCAGGGGCAGGGCCCTATGTGTTCTTAATCCGGGCCTTGTCCCTGCCGTGGACAAACCTTATTTAGTTTCTGAGACTCGCTGGTACTGCCGCAAGTAGTAGTCTCTCTTTCCCAGCGCGCACACACCTCTCTCTGCGTCTGCTCTGTTCAGCGAGCGGCGGAGAGGAGCAGCGCTTTAGTTCAAATATATTCTGTCGCTTCGAACTCTATTTTACATGCAAATATAGCCGAAATCACAGCACAGCCATTGTCTTTATCTGATATGTATTTGATTTCATTAGATGACGTCCTGATTATGAATCAGGGTTTTTGTGCAGATTACTATTTTATATTCATTCTTTTATTGAGAATTTGGCTGCATTAAAATACAGTTTGTGAGCACTATCAAATTATTTTTTTCTGCAAGTGCAATGCATTGTAAATGGTTATTCAATGTTTACAAGGAAAGGTATTTTTTTTTTTTGCAATAGCACTTAGTATTTGCATGTGTACAGTGTCTAATAATTGGTCTTCAGTGTTAGACTTTGAGAGAAAAGCCTATGGATAGTTTATGGGGATGCACAAATATATTGTATACACATACACACACACAAAGAAAAAATAAATCATACAGACTTGCGAACCCAACCATGCATACACACACACAAACAAACAAAAAAAAACTCAAACTTGCAAGTACAACCATGCACATGCAAACAAACAATACACTTTTCACTCATACACGCGCACACACATTCACTCACAAATATTAATAAATCACACTCACTCAAATCACCTCTCTCTCTCTTCTCCCACTCTCTCATTCACTCTCTCTCTCTCTCTCTCTCGCTCTCAGTCACACGCACACACACACCACGCACACACACAGGTTTGTTTTTTAGGTTATGTGACCTCCTCACAGGCATAATGGTTTTTATACTTTACAAATTGTATTTTCTATTGCCCTACACCAACCATACCCCTAAACCTACCCCTCACGGGAGACTTTCTGCATTTTTAGATTTTTAAAAAAACTAATTCTGAATTATTTATTAGCCTTTTGAATTACGGGGACACTGAGAATGTCCTCATAAATCACCTTCTCGTTGTAATACCTATGTTATACCCATGTTATTATACAAATTTGTTTCCTCATAAACCACATAAACATGCACCCACACACACAGATAGAGAGATTAATAATGTACAATAGTCAATCCACCTGATAAACGGGTGCAAGGTTTGTGTGATTCAATTATTAATCATTTTTCTTGCTGTTATTCTTTTGTTAAAAAGGAAGGATCTAACTTAAGGATGTGTTCATGTCCCACAAAGGTGAAGCCTGTTTGAAGAATGCCATTTGGTGGCATAGAAACCATCATACTTGAATTGTTTAATACTTTTTCATGGTTTTCTGTAATGTTTGAGGCATATTGAAACAGCTGTACCTAAATACTTTTCATGCTTTTATGTTGGCCTAATTTCAGTTACATTTACATTTTAGCGCTATGTAGTTTATATATAATATAATATAATCTACAGTGGGCAAAAAAGTATTTAGTCAGCCCCAATTGTGCAAGTTCTCCCACTTAAAAGATGAGAGAGGTCTGTAATTTTCATCATAGGTATACCTCAGATATGAGAGACAAAATGAGAAAAAAAGGATTTTTTGTAGGATTTTTAAAGAATTAATTGTTAATTTCCTCGGTAAAATAAGTATTTGGTCGCCTTCAAACAAGCAAGATTTCTGGCTCTCATAGACCTGTAACTTCTTCTTTAAGAGGTTCCTCTGTCCTCCACTGGTTACCTGTGTTAATGGCATCTGTTTGAACTCGTTGTCAGTATGAAAGACACCTGTCCACAACCTCAAACAGGTCACACTCCAAACTCCACCATGGCCAAGACCAAAGAGCTGTCAGAGGACACCAGAAACAAAATTGTAAACCTGCACCAGGCTGGGAAGACTGAACCTGCAATAGGTAAGCAGCTTGGTGTGATGAAATCAACTGTGGGAGCAATTATTAGAAAATGGAAGACATACAAGTCCACTGATAATCTCCCTCGATCTGGGGATCCATGCAAGATCTCACCCCGTGGGGTTAAAATGATCACAAGAAATGTGAGCAAAAATCCCAGTACCACACGGGGGGACCTAGTGAATGATTTGCAGAGAGCTGGGACCAAAGTAACAAGGCTACCATCAGTAACACACTGCGCCCGCCAGGGACTCAAATCCTGCAGTGCCAGACATGTCCCCCCTGCTTAACCAGTACTTGTCCAGGCCCGTCTGAAGTTTGCTATAGAGCATTTGGATGATCCAGAAGAGGCTTGGGAGAATGTCATATGGTCAGATGTAACCAAAATATAACTTTTTGGTAAAACTCAACTTGTCGTGTTTTGAGGAGAAAGAATGCTGAGTTGCATCCAAGAACACCATACCTACTGTGAAGCATGGGGTGGAAACATCATGCTTTGGGGCTGTTTTTTCTGCAAAGGGACCAGGACGACGATCCGTGTAAACGAAAGAATGAATGGGGCCATGTCTCGTGAGATTTTGAGTGAAAACCTCCTTCCATCTGCAAGGGCATTGAAGATGAAACGTGGCTGGGTCTTTCAGCTTGACAATGATCCCAAACACACCGCCCGGTCAACGAAGGAGTGGCTTCTTAAGAAGTATTTCAAGGTCCTGGAGTGGCCTAGCAGTCTCCAGATCTCAACCCCATAGAAAATCTTTGGCGGGAGTTGAAAATCCGTGTTGCCCAGCGACAGCCCCAAACATTACTGCTTCTAGAGGAGATCTGCATGGAGGAATGGGCCAAAAAAACAGCAACAGTGTGTGAAAACCTTGTGAAGACTTACAGAAAACGTTGACCTCTGTCATTGCCAACAAAGGGTATATAACAAAGTATTGAGATTTTTTTAATTTTGTTATTGACCAAATACTTATTTTTCCACCATAATTTGCAAATAAATTCTTAAATCCTATAATGGATTTTTCTGGATTTTTTTTTCTCATTTTGTCCCTCATAGTTGAGGTATACCTATGATGAAAAATTACAGGCCTCTCTCATCTTTTTAAGTGGTAGAACTTGCACAATTGGTGGCTGACTAATACTTTTTTGCCCCACTGTATATATATATATATTATATAATTTATATATTTTTTTTTTTTTTTTTATTTTTTTTTTTATAAGATTTTTATTGTTTTAACAACCTCAGCGGTATGGTGGACAAATGGCGTATTGCAATTTTTTTTTGTTGCAAATAAATCTCCCATAGTCCATAACTACTGTAGTTTTAACTTATTTTAATATATAAATTCAGTTAAATCATCAATCATTTGTATGACTTGACAGTGACTTGCTTGACCCAAGCTACGACTTGACTTGATTTGCTTGACAAAGCAGTGACTTGACTTGCTTGATTCTCACAAAAATTGACTTGGACTTGCTTGAGACTTGAAGGTTAAGACTTGAGACTCACTTGTGACTTGCACATGTGTGACTTACTCCCACCATCCTGTAAGTTTCAGAACTCAAAACTTTCTCATTAGTCTAAAAACAGCATAGCCTATATTGAAGACAATCTGCCAAACCGACAGCTTGTGGAATGTTCCACTCTATGATGTAATAGTGTGGATAAACACTCTGCAGAGGAAGAACAACAGCGCCTGCTTCTACATCACTGCTTTAGCCCCGCCCACTGATTCACGCATGTATTGGAAAGAGTGAGAGAGGCAAACGGCAACGCAGGTCTACACAGAAAACAAAAAAAGACGACAAGACGCTGTGTAGTGCCAAGTTGTGGAAAAACAGTCTTTGCATTGCCTTCCTTCTGATCCCAACATTAGAAAAGAGTGAAGTAACTTTATTTTTAAGGAAGTTCCAGACCCCTTCAGTAAGAACTTGGTCCTTTGCTCGCTTGACAGTAATGTCAGGACATTATTTGACATTAATACCAGAGAGCTTATCAGAGCACATAAAGACATGATGATAAGAACTATTGCTTTGTCTGTCATTACAGATCGTTTGATATGTATTGAGTATTTATGCGTTTTTGACCTGAAAGCATTCATCTGTGAAGGACGTTGACTGTCAAACACACAACTATTAGCCAATCATATAGCAGTGTGCGTTTACTTCGGAGTATACAATTCGCCACGTCTATTCAAACAGAGCGTTTTGATGAGGGGGGTTAAAAACAGGACAGAAATAGCATATTACTTCTAAATTATGATGGCTTTGATGTAATCTTGATAACGTTATAAGTGGACCATAGAGAACAGTACAAAATAAAAAGCAGGCAGTTCATGACCCCTTTAAAGAAACGGTTCACCCAAAAATGAAAACTATTATCAAAGGATCTGTTCCTCTGAGGTTGGATTTTATGTCTTTATTACACAAAGGCATATAGGGATTTTCTGGCCTATAAACTATAAAAATATAAAAGCTTCTTTTTGTCTTTTCATTAGATTTTCACATGACTGCAACACATCAGAATGAGCATCTGTTTCCTTCCAGGTCATTACTGAGTAGCAAATGCTATGCTGTGTCAAAGGCTGTGGTCACAAAGAATAACACCCCACTGGGGTCAAATGTTATCTATGATGGAGAGAGGAGAAAGCCGCTACAGGTGACACAAGCCCTGTTCAACATATTAGTTAAGGTAGTGTACCAGCATTAAAACATAGGGTGAACTACTGTATGGTTTCTCGAAATGAATTCGGAGTTACAGTGTGTGTGTTTGTAGGAGCAGCCCTTTGGAAATGCAACATGGGAGTCATGTGCCGTGGTGGGGAATGGAGGTATTTTGGCCAACAGCAGCTGTGGAGAAGAAATTAATTCAGCCCAGTTTGTCATTAGGTATGTATTAGATCAACCCATGTTACCTATTGGCCAGATTAGAGTCAAAATGATCAGAATATCAATTCACATTAGTATAATTCCTATAATATTGGTGGCACAATAATTAATCATATTTTATATGCTCCTAAATGTAGTTACAAGACCTTCACACTGGGGGGGGGGGGGGGGGGGGGGGGATTGATATAGACCACAGGCCAAAATGGTACCTCTCTCATTTTATCTCTGTCTACCCTTGCATTTTAGATGCAACCTTCCGCCATTGGATAACAGATATGAGAAAGATGTGGGCAACAAAACCAGCCTGGTGACTGCAAATCCCAGCATCCTCCATGAGAAGTGAGTCTGTGATTGTGGGTTTGGCTTTATTACTTGCAAAAAAGTATGAATATACATATAAATAAATTATAAATATAGCTTATATTATAAAATTATAAATAGTGTTGTATGTAGTTAAGGCCATTTATCAGACTTCATATGGCACCTCTAAAAAGTCTGAGAAAAGTCTTCAAAAAGTTTCTGTAAACAATTTTTTATGCATTTATTATTGGGTTTATCTTTGGCAATGAAATTGCATTTATTTTTTCACAGATATGGCCTATTTATTCCTTACTAAACTGAAAAACCTAAAAACATTGTTAACGGGACCGAATTACTGTGAGGAATATTCAAGCTTTTCTTTCTCCTCCTCATCTGTTACAGGTACAGTGGACTGATGGAGCGTCGTCGTCCATTTGTGGAAAGCCTTCGTCCTTATGGACAAGCCTTATTGCTGTTGCCAGCCTTCTCCTACGGTCACAGCACGCCTGTATCCCTGCGTGCCTTTTACACACTGGAGGACTTTGGCAGCGACAGCCCGCTGCCCGTTTTCCTGAATCCAGAATACTTGAGGAGGTTGTCGAAGTTTTGGCGTGAGAGAGGCCTTAACTCGGTTCGTCCCAGCACAGGACTCATCATGGCCAGCTTAGCACTAGAAATCTGTTCAAACGTCCATTTATATGGTTTTTGGCCCTTCAATAAACATCCAAATGACAATCGGCCGATCACCAACCATTACTACGATGATCGGGAGAGCAAGAAGAACGTGCATTCTATGCCGACTGAATTCGAACATTTATTAAAACTTCACAAGCAAGGTGTGATTCGCATACACCTTGGCGAGTGTCAACCCACTTAAAGTTAAAGGCCTTGTCTGCAGTGTACTGCACACCCCTAAAGAATACCTCACAGTTTGATTAAGGACTTCAACAGGCCACCTGGATGGGTCTGGAATGCGCACTAAATTTATATTGCCTATATTGCTGTGCAAAGCAGCAGCCATGACCATGCACAAAAAAAAAAAAAATCATGTTTTTTAAGCTACTTTGACATAATCTTGCACACAAAAATAGCTGAAAACAAATGCAATTATTTTAGCCTTGGTATACTGTGAAAGAATTTAATTAGGAAAATGACTCCTAGATCAGCACCCCTAAACACTCCTTAAGCAGACTTGCCTTAGTCAGCTTTTAACGTGCTCGCTGTTGGTGCTCCTCCAGCTCTGTTGCATTCATCTCAAGTGCCAGTCTGTCCTCTTTAGCAGTTGTTAGCAGTGAATGTGTATTTGATCTCAGGTGTGCAGAAATAGCTGTATTAGCAGCACTGGATTATAACTCTAGATCTTGAATCCAGGACTCAGAGCTCAGCTAGGAGATCGCAGAAATGTCTGGATGATTGGAAACATGACTGAGAAACAATAGGAAGCATGGATGTGGGTTAGCATAACTGAGAGTAAGAACACGAGAGGTGTAAAAGCTGACAAGAGTGGCAAATTTCAAATGTGCCAATTTTGAATGCCCTGTCTGAGAACGTTATGACTCTTACAGCAATCACTGTAAAGTAAGTACAATTTGCTTTGAATTATTAAATATCAATTTGTGAGATTGGATCTCCTTTATCTTAAAACCTTAAAGGGATTTCCCCCAAAAAGAAATTTCTGACAACATTTACTCTCTCATGTCAGAACATAAAAGATATTTTGAAGAATGTTGGTAACCAGACTATTTTGGTTACCTTTGACTTTCAATGTACTTGTTGTTGACTGAAAACACTCCTTGATGCATTTGTGAGTTTAGACATGAGTAAATGACAAAATATTAATTGTTCAGTGAAACATTTCTTTAAATCATCTGCAGAATTATTAGACTCATTTGTTCCAGTCTTAGTTTGCTTCTCTCAAAATATCGTACAAAGTAAACTCATGCCGACTCTTTCCATTTGAAGGGGAATAAACACCTAGGCATTCAGGATAGACTGATGACAGTGAGTTGGCTTAGCGCAACTGCCCCTTAGAAACGAAGCTTTTTTTAATTACCGGGTTCGCACTTGCGAGTTTTTGATAACAAGCCTTATTGGCAATTTATGCTTCTGAAATTACCGATACATACGCTATGTCAACTAAATGGTTAACTATTTAAACGTAGTTCATTGCGTACAAAATAAAAACTCTTTCTCCCAAACATGATTTGTCCAAACTCTGCTATGTCTAATTGGTCCTTTATTCTGTGGATACACAAAGAAGAACGGTGATCCCATATATATTAATCAAGTCAAAAGGGTCAAACACAACCACTGGGCCCTGAGCGGGTTTACTATTGGCACACAACATTTTAAAGGGGTCATATGATGCGATTTCAAGGATTTCCTTTCAATTGTGTGACAGTGTCAAACTTTTCACGTGCTACATAGACTAGATGCACTGAGGTTGCCAAGACGTAAAGTACTCAAACCTAAAGATATAATCTTCTAGAAAAGTTAAGACGATCGTACCCAACAAGGACAACCAGCCCTCACTAAAACACCTCGTTTAACACTCCCCCATGTCTAACTCCTGTGTGGCCCACAGTTCAAGTCAAGAAAGGCATACTTATTGCTGCCGCCGCCACCCCGCAAAACAACGGCCATTTTGTGAAGACACTGGGTTTCGTTTTTGGCGAAAGCGAAACTACTTTGTTTGGCTTTGGACACGACTAGAAATCAGTGGTTAGTTGTATTTACAACACTGTTCCAGAACAGTTTAACCCAAATATTCAGGTGTGTGCAGCACATATTATGGAGGACTTTTTTTTGATCCTGGGAGAGTAGACTATAATGCTGACTGTTCTGACTCACAGATTGCAAGTACGTTTTTATATTTAAAGAATTAGCCACTGAAGATTCAAACGCGAGTTTTGAGCAGTGGTTAGTAGGCTTGTTGTTTGTTGTTTCTCCGATCATAAATGCAGACATGTTTTTATGTTTACACGGCGCGATGCAACACGATGCATAAAAAGACAGTGTAAGTCATTATAATCCGTAATTATGTCCCCACTGGATGCAACAAATGCCTCGTTTATAATGTGTTTTATTGTTTTTGTCTGGTCTCGTCGCTACGCCCGCGGGAACAGCAGGGGGGGGGGCGTGCGCAGTATGGCCCAGAAGGGGCGTAACATTCCGGTCACAAATGCTTGAGAATTCCGCTCAATCACTCCGCGCACCTGGTAGCTGGCCATCAAGCACACCCGCTTTTCATAACGATGAGCTTTGAAAAATCCCCGGGACTGCTACTGTCTACGAATTGGCTCAGAAGGCGGGTGCATAGAGGAAAACAGATAATTAGCTTATGTGGAAGAATAATGTGTTTTTTGAAACCTTAAAAACCGCATAAACACGTTTCATTACATCAAATACACAAAATAATTTTCTTTTTTAGCAACATCATATGACCCCTTTAAACTTTAAAAAAAATTTAAATATAAATTATTTTGTGTTCCATAGAATACAAATATTTTGGGGTGAACACTCCCGACAATATTTGAATCTGTGTTGTGACCCCTTAAAGGGATAGGTCACCCAAAAATAAAAATTATTTAATGAGCTGCCATTACTATAATCAGATTGAAACGATAGATATCTGCATTTTGGCATGCGCTGAGGGAAGGCATCTAAAAATGCTGGTTAAATACCACCCAGTATTTTAACCCGCACGGGTTTGTAGTTACCCCGCATTTGTTAGAGTGAAGGCTTCAGACACGATCGGACTTTAGCCCGAACCCATAAAACTCCCCCAGTGGAACCTCCAACCAGCTAAGTTCAATCCCACCCGTAACTCTAAAAGGAAAAGTTTCGTACGAGCGGGGGTGGGGGGAGAGAACTGGAAAAACACTTGATAAAGTGTTAGGGTCCCGAATTCTTACTAGCTATTAACCAACACATTAACTATGACTTTGCCGAATCAAGGGTGACCTCCTATTTGCTGACTTATATTTATGTTTTGTAATGTTAACTCGTTCGTGTGTGTGATATAGGAGTGTATATATGTGGTTCTAGGCGATTACATGTGTGAATATGGTAATACACGCAAGCACTGCTACTTATGAGTACGAACCTTCCAATCACGAGACGTACAGCCGACCGGTAGACATGGTGAGGAGCAGGACACGCTTATGATACATTAAGCAGAACGCGGAGTTCATTACTACGACGCAGCACAACATCAAATGAAGACAGAAGTGTGGGTGGTGTAGTGTTCGTCATAAGCATGCGAATAGTCACTATCAACATGCAACTAGTTAATAGGATGGACTACAGAATTGGTGCCTATTGAAGTGTTACCAGAAACTCGTACAGGTTTCAAACAGGTGGAGAATGAATAAATAAAATATTTTTCATTTTAAGTCAGCTCGCTGGGCAGTGTTGCTAAAAATGCCAAAATAATTTCCTTGAATTAAATCTTGTGTGAAAATTTCATTAAACTAACAAACAAATGTATGTATTTGTGTCATAAACGATGTTTTGGCACACTCAAGCAGATACTCGCCATCTATAACTATGGGAAACATATCTGTTCAAATCATGTTTTTTTAATTAAAGCCAGGTGCAGGATGAGATACCTTTCTGACCACGGTCAGCCTTCTTTTAATATATCTAATCTTTTCACTAACCCATTTCGTTCCTTCTTGTCTTGTGTTTTTAAATCAATCTTGCTGTCAATTTCCTGTGTGTGCGTCGTCTACAGAGGATAAGCGGATACACGGTGTATACTTTTGCTTTTTGAAATGTTTTGCAAGCTGTTCTGCACACACTCGGGGGATTCTGCTCATGTTGGCCCAGCGACCCGCTTTTTCTGCATCTGTGTTACACCCTTTTAAGGGAAAGACATTCCCATTGGGAATTCCAAGAAACAATGTTCTGGACATGAGTAAGAGCGACAAACGTGGCTCGCCCCCGTGTTTCTCGTGCAAACACACCATCTGTCAAAAATAGAGATGAATAATAGGTTGACTCCTTCACAAACCATCAAATTCACTCCTTTGACGAACAAAGAGACAATCGACACAGGTTCCTTTAAATGCCAAATGCACATATTCTTTCTCAGACACACAGCATTGCCATTTATCTCATTTTATTAACAAAATAGCTCTGAACATGCATTTTCAAATCCAAAGAGAGGGTTCTCCAAAATTGGAAATAATTGTACATCGCTGGACAATCCAGCTTGGCACATTAAAAGCATTTTTTTCACCCTCGTTTTTCAAACACAGTGACAACATTTATAGAAACACATACCAGTCAGGACAAACAAAGGTCTTATAAAACACATTAATGGCTTGATGATAACCAGGAAAGGGCAATAAATAGAAACGCATGCTTCCACATTCACACACGCTCGTCAGTAAGAATGCCATCAGACTACATTGTGACCTGCTGAGAAGGCTTGCTTTCAAAGCGATGTGTCAAACTCTGAAGCAAAGTAGCTTACTCAGTTTCTTTCTCAGACAGCTGACAAAATACGAGAGATTTTTCTTGAGGATCGCCTCGGCTAACCCTGACTCCACAAACGCTCACACATTAAACGTAAACACACTCATTGGTGCTCAGATGTGGGACAGAGGGGTCTCTTATACTCACTCCATCTGGAGCGCTCCAATATACAGCTGTTAGAAACTCCAACACACATTCACACAGAAAAGGTCAAAGTAGTTACATTGCAGAATCCTTTTTGTTTAGCGTTTTCCCATTGGAAATTGCCCTAAAACATTCCTATTTTCCCTGCCATGCAAAATCATATTCGATCTATGTCTATGAAAAAAAGGATTCACTGAGCACACTGGGAAACATATTTGCACTGATTGATTACAAATACAGCACATAGTTTTTTTTACTACGATTAAAGGCAACAAAATCCTAACAAAAAACTATTTTGTAATAATCAGATCACACGGGCACTGTTGAATAGAATTCCGTGTATTAAAAAAGCTAATAAAAAAAGAAACCAAATCGACGTTTAAAAATACAAACAAGTCAAGTCTCGCTTAGAAACCACAAATCTAATGCCACAAACTTCAGCATCAATAAATACTGCTGAAATGCTGATATGTAAAGGGTTTTCTTTTCTTTAATTCATTAATCAAATACTAGTCACATGCACTCATGCAATCACTCCCCGCCGCCTCGTCCTCAGCTACACGCAAGCACACACACACAGGCACACACAATGGTGTTCTATGGCGTGTTTTCCTCAGTCCGCATGACTGCATAGTAGCTCGATGTCTTTGTGACAAACAGTATTTGGTCTCCCATGGCAATTGTCACAAACTGAAACATCCTACATAAAGGCAAAAGTCTCACAATTTGGAATGTGGCAGTAAGAGAAAATGGAAGACGCTTCACACAGTGTGTATGAATCTGATTGTGTGTACCTTAGATATCTACATCGCATGATCTGAAGAGTGCCACTGTTAAACTTTCAACCTCCATTTGAACCAAGTTAGACCTGCTACTTGGATTGGCTATATCAAGTTTGTTAGAGCTAGAGGATGTTCCCATAAATACAGGTTCATAAGAGCAATACCAACAATACACAGTGACTTTCAGACAAGTCAATCTGAATGTAAAATAGTTTCATATGCACCTAAACGTACAGAATTTCCACACTTTATAAGCGAATTGAATTTCCATGATTTTCCCCCTTAACTTATTCAGCATTCAATTACTGGATAAAGGATTTCATAATGACTGAACTCACAAAGAGTCATTTCCAGGACCGTGGGGACCCTGTATATATTTATATGGCTGATAAAACTAGACTGCAAATGCTTTCTTCACCAGTAGGGGATAGTACAAGAACAGAGTAGGAAGTGGATCCATCAACGGAATATCCCAAGTCTTGGTGGCTAGAAATACTACAGAGATCTCAAAACTAAGAGAATCTCTAGAACTGAAAGACATTGCACTGCTTCCTCAAACACCCATAGCTATGAAAACATTTGCACTGGATGTGTTTGCGTGTTTGTAAATGTAGATTTACAGCTTATTTCACAGGACTGTTTATTGGGTCTTGAAGACCACAGTGTACCACCACAGCACTGGTGTATCATTGCATTGTTATAGCTTGGCATCTTGATGCAAAAGTTATTGTTTAACACTGGCAAAAAGAAGACAGCTGGTTTGGAATCAGATTGTAGCGTCATCACTCTTACGGAAGAATCCGATAGGAAGACTTTCTCAACTCACTGAATAGTTCCGAACTTTGAAAACGGATGGGTTTTTTCTGGATTATGAGGGAATGTTCTTAGAGCTCGACGTAATCTACGTAATAAAGATTATTTTAGGAAGATAAAGAAATAGTATGAAAAAAATCCATCTCATTCATGGAGTTTCTTTAAGGCACCGAAAGCACTTCAAAAAGATATACAGCATTTTTTGAATCACGTGTTTGCAGTCTTTGTAATCTGTGGGATGCACATGATATTTTGTGTCTAAAGAAACTTGCAGAAATGGATAATAGTGTGCACCACTGTGTATAATGTTCAGGTGTGTGTGCAAATGTCAGATCCAGACAGATGGTTTGCCTTCTCCGGACTTGCTACTGCTGCTGCTCCCAGCGCTCCCAGATTTTCCATGCTTGGACTGTTGCTTTCGCTCCTTCTGTGGTGCAGTGGTGATGTTGCTCTGAGGCTTCTCGTCGATGTCATTGGTGTCGTTCATCTCATCGTGGTTATTGCTAGCATGGTGCTGCAAGGTATAGGCTTGAATCGCCGCCTCTAACTGTATCACATCTTTGTTGATGGGAGGCGGTCTCGCCTCACCTGCAGACGGGAAGTTGTCCTCATTGGAGCCGTACTGCTGCTGCTCCTCCTGGGCAATGTTGGCACGGTTTTGCTTGCACGCCATCTTGGCATTGCTCAGGTCTGTGTACGGCATCGTCTCGGGCTTCACCACAATGTTATACCCTGGTGGCGCAGAAGGAGTATTCCAGGAGAAGGGATAACCAACATAGTCTGCTTCTCGTACGCCGCCCCCAACTCCGCCTCCTGGTTCCCCTTCGCTGAGTGAAGGCCCACCTACTCCAACAGACACGCCCCCTGCTGCAAGCAAGCCGAGCTGGTACTCATCATCGGCGGCTGATTCGGTTCGTTTGTGCAGTGCATCACGGATAGTTCCCACTCCGAGGTGAATCATTTCCCACAGGTTTAGCAGCAGGCAGAGGCAGCTGACACCATACATGATTCGGAGGAAGATGGTTTTTTCGGTGGGGCGTGAGATGAAGCAGTCCACATGGTGCGGGCAGGGTTTATCCGAGCACACAAAGATCGGTTCCACTCGAAAGCCATATAACAGGTACTGTCCCGCCAGAAAGCCTGCCTCCAGTGCAGAGCGTGTCAGCAGCTGTAACACATAAACTCGCATCAGACCATCGTCTCGTATTCGCCGGCGCCCATCGTGGCGCACTTTGGGTTTGGGACGCGGTGGCACCAGCTCACGACGCGTGTTGTCTATCTCAGGCACTTCGTAGATCATGGGGTCGTCTTCGCGTTCCTCTTCCCCATCCTCATGTCCTGGCCGATGCTGCCGCGCACCAAAGTACATCTTTCTCGGTCTGCGCTGGGTGTATCCGCCCCCCGCTGAGTTGCTTGCGACTGGAGCCCCGGCCCCCGCACCGCCCCTCAATTCCTCGTTGTGGGAGATCTTATTGGCCGCGTACCCCATATAGAGCAGAGAGGGCATGGCGGACAGGATAATCTGAAAGACCCAGAATCGCACGTGCGAGAGCGGCGCGAAGGCATCGTAGCAGACGTTCTCACATCCCGGCTGGCCCGAGTTGCAGACAAACTTGCTCTGCTCATCGTAGTATATGGACTCGCCGCCCACCACAGTCAGCACGATGCGGAAGACAACTAGCGCAGTGAGCCAGAGTTTCCCCACCGACGTGGAGTGGTGCTGGATCTCCTCCAGCAGACGCGTCAGGAAGCTCCAGCTCATGACGTCTGATGACAACGGGGCAGACAGCGTCCCACACTGCACAGCTCACAGACTCTGTGGACAAACACAGAGAGTTTCAAATATAATTAAAAGTTACTTATAACATACTTAAAACAATTACATACAGTATGTGAAGCATAATTACAGTATTTTTAGTGCAGTTTTTGATGTGCACTGACAGTTAATAAAAGATATATTGTGTAAGAAGAAAGAGTTTCATTAAAAACAGCCATTCTCAATATGGTAGACAATATGGCAGGAATGAAAGTCCCATCTTTTAACTAAAAGAGCCATTGAAAAGAACCAGACCTTTTTTGAAAGGAAAAATTTATGATACAACCATTTGAATCTAAGACAACTTTTTATTTCATAAATGAAAATCAATAAATGGCCACTATTACAATTACTATATTTCTAACTTAAATATTAAAAACTAAAATAAACAGCATTTTAAATGCTACAGGCCTCACACCATTAAAGTATACAGTAAGAAAAATAGATATTAATTTTGAGATTTGCTTAAGATTATATTAAGTGTTATTAAATAAAGTGTTTTTAAAGTGTACAAAATGAAAGTGTTTTTAAAGAATAAATTAGTGAACGTTAGATGACAACAAAAGTAAACAAATGAAGGAAATACGAAATTAGCACTATTAAATATCCAATAATTTTATATCCAAACAGATATGGTACCAATACATACCAATATTCATCCATATATAGTTCATTGTGTATTCTGCTAGATATGTTGATCGATAACAGGTCAGCCTAGTGCTAATAGACTCAACGAACGGAACTCTCTCTTTCACACACACATACGCAGACACAATTACCTTGAGCACTGAGCCTGAACCACACAAATCTTCCCTGAGGGAGAACAGCTGTGGTGAGCGGGTGAGTGTGTGACCTCTCGGGTTTGTCTCTACTTGTTTGGCTTTTTTTTTTTAAATGAATGTTTGAATTGCTTCTACAATCAAGCAGGTAGTGAATGTTATGACCATATTAATTCATGAATTAATTAATTCATCAATACTCTGTTCATCAATGGCACTGCTAACCATAGCTCTCGCATTAAATTCAAGGTATTAATGTTTGCCTACAAAACCACCACTGGCTCTGCACCACTTTACCTAAATTCATTACTTCAGAACTTATTATTTATGTGCCCTCTAGAAGCTTGCGTTCTGCAGTGAACGTCGCTTTATTGTGCCATCTCAAAGAGGCACAATATCACTTTCACTGACTTTTTCATTAAATGTTCCCCTCCTGGTGGAATGACCTGCCCAACTCAATCCAAGCAGCTGTGTCCTTACCCATCTTCAAGAAACAACTAAAAACACATCTCTTCCATCTTTATTTGACCCTCTAACCCTAGCACTTTATCTTTTTAATTCTACGTTACTAGATTTATCTTCTTTTTATTTAAACAAAAAAACACAGCTTTGCATTTTTTTCTATCTATCTACTTGTTTCTTTTCTGTGTGTGTGTGTGGTATATGTATAATGTGTGTACAAAGATATATATATATACATTATATCATATAATATACACCTTGTCTACGTGTACTGCGTTAGGCGAACCGAGACTTGTCATTTGCTGCTTTTATTGTCTTCATTTGTAAGTCGCTTTGGTTAAAAGCGTCTGCTAAATGACTAAATGTAAATGTATATTAGGCCACGTCTGAGCAAATAGAGGGGAGATATATAATATTATAATATCTAATTTAATGTGCCCAAGTATATAGTATGCATGTTTGAGTGAAGAGAACGGACTAATTTATTTCTTCTCAAAGGTCACCGTTATCCAACTCAACAGGACCAGAGGGTCCAGGGCTTTCCTGCTCCTCCTGCCCAAAAGAGGACCTCAGCAGTGGGCATGCGCTCATGTGTACTAGCCCTTCACCTTTAATTTGTGTCTCACTATGCTGGTAGAGGCACTAGGGGTGAGGAACATAGACTTAGAATGTGACTCATACGTAGACACACAAACAAAGTACACACACATACTGAAAATACAAAAGACGTACAGAAAACGAGAGGGATCCACTGGTCACTCTGGAGCATCTGTCCTTGAATGACTGCTGTTGCTGTTATGCCCCCATCACCTCACCATCACTCTTTTATTTCTTTTTCTCTATCATGCTCTCTCTCTCTCTCAAGGTTGAAATAGCACTTACTCCCAAAGGGAATAAAGGACTTTGTTTTGTATTTGTGCCTGTTGAACACGCTCACTCACACAAAGGCTTTGGCCACAGGGACTCAACTAACAACCATAAAATAATATAAAAATGTTCCCGTGTGTGTATTAGACATGCTTGAATAAAGTAAATTGTGCCTCAGCATTCGTATTGTGTCACTTTTATGATATGTCAAAGGACTCTCTGGGGCAAGACATCCCTTTTGGTTTCATGCCAAGTTAAAAACAAAAATCAGTTTGTTATGCTTTAATTTATAACATTACTTAATAAGAGCTAAAAGTTATTTATTGCAAAACAAAACAATTATCAACATCATAGAAGACAGATAAAATTAAATAATGAAATTTCAACAAACTCATAAGAGCTACTGTACTTTACCCTCTACATAATGAATAATAATCATCACCAGATATATTTCAATCTATTTTATTTCCAACAGTGGAGTGCATGATAAAAAAAAGAAAAAAAGAAATGAATACTTTTATTTAACAAGGATGCATTAAATTGATCAAAAGTGCTCACAAGAGACATTTTTGGCTGTTACAAAAAACTTATATTCCAAATATATTACTTTTTTGTTTCCACAAAAATAATACGCCAACATTTTCACAGTGATCTATTGTCACGATCACCAGCTGGAGTGCCCATGAGCTCCACTGGAGGGCACTCCTTACAACTCTTTTTGCTATTCCGTCACAGACTACATATCCCATAAACCGTTGTTCCTGAACTTATTGTTGTGTATTACTTCCCCTTTTTGTCCTGTAGCTATGTTACAGTTCTGTGTGTGTATAAGGTCTGTGCTTCAGTTGTGGTTTGTCAGTTGTTGGTTCCTGTACATGTGTTTCTGGTTTACGCTCTCGCCTTCTCCGTGTAGATTATGTTCCTGACTCCTCTATGTGGATTGTACCCTGGTTAGTGGATTGGATTATATGTTTTTTGTGTTTAATAAACCCCTGTGCTTGCATTTGGATTCTCACTCCTCCTTGTCCTGTCTTACATGTTACAGAATGACCGACCAACTATGAATCCAGCAGCACAAATTATATGTCTCCGTCAAGGAGATCGGCCCATCGAGGACTACGTGACGGACTTTGTTGAGCTAGCACATTTGACTGGCATGGACAAGGTATGCGTGATGATATTTTTTCATGGTGACCTATCTGAGCCGCTCAGCTCACTCATGCCTTTGCACGATCCTCACTGGACTCTAGAATTTTACATTGATCTGGCACTTCAACTGAGCTGACTTAATATACTGTGGGGGGGTTGGTAGGAAGATCACGCACTCCTGCAGTATCCTGGGGCCAGCTGCTCCTGAGCCTTGTCCCGTCCATTGCACTGCCGTGCCAGAGTCTGTCCCATCATGGCCCGCCGCCCCCCCCCCCCCCCCCCCCCCCCCCCCCCCCCCCAACTCCATTCCCCAGCTTTCATGGTCATCACGCAGAACCCTTCCTGACCATCACGGTGCTACGCCCGTCTTGCGAGCCTAATTTATGCCACGTCAGTATTCCCGGTCGTCATGAATGTTGGGAATGAAATCATTAAGGTGGGCCCTAGACGTTTGAGACTGTATTCTAGTTTGGAGGACACTCCACTGAAGTCAGTGCGCGCATCTGGCATCTCTGCGGTAATGTCAAGCCTGGGGTTCTCCGAGGTGGTCCCGCTGTCTTATGTACTCCCCGTTACGGCAATGGCTATTGTGTGTGTTTGGGCTACACACTGCTCTGCTACTTCTCCAGAGCTCGTTCCAGTCTATGAGCCTGATCCAGAGCCCACTCCAGTCATTGAATCCGCTCCAGACTACGAGTCTGCTCCAGCTTCTCCCGAGGTAGCAGCTTATGCTGCAGAACCTCCCAAGGCTGCGGTGTCCGTTTCAGCTCCTCTCATGGCAGTGGTGCCAACTTCAGAACCCTCGGTCTACCATATCACTGCCAAGGAGACTGTTTATGAACTCTCTGCCTGTCCTGTCATGGCTATGGAGGCCGTATGTGAACTCTCTGCCTGTCCTGTCACGGTTTAGGAAGGCCCAATATGTGACTCTCTGTCTCATCCTGTCCTGTCACGGTTATGGATGCCGTATGTGAACTCTCTGCCTGTCCTGTCACGGCTATGGAGGCCATATGTGAACTCTCTGCCTGTCCTGTCACGGCTATGGAGGCCGTATGTGAACTCTCTGCCTGTACCTGCTCATGGGGGGAGGGGGGGGGGGGGGGGGCGATGGATGGCCGTGGTGAACGCTCGGCCTTCCGGTCACGGCTATGGATACCGTATGTGAACTCTCCTATGTTTCAGTTCTTCCGAGGTCTCAGCCCTGGTTTCCTTATCCATCTTCTCCGCTGTGGTGGTCTTCTGCTTCGCTCTGGTGGTCTTCTACTTCACCTGCTCCAGCCTTGTTGGGCGAATCCTCCACCCTTGTGCCTAGCTTCTGCCTGTTCTGCTGGCTCCGCCCTGGCTCTCTGCCCTGCCGGCTCTGCCCTGGGGTCGTCTGGTCACAGTCTCCGCGCTGCTCCGACTTGGTGGTCTCAGCTCTGCTCTGGTGGTCTTCAGTTCCACCTGCTCCCCCCAGGTGGACTTCAGCTCTGCACTGGTGGTCTTATGCTCCACCCTGCTCCTGGTCTGCCGGCTCGTGCCCTGGCTCCCAATCCTCTGGCCTCAGCCTCCAGTTTTCCTCCTTTACATGGACCTGGCCCTCCATCCCTCCCCCTATTCCGCCTCTGCTCCACCTCCCTCCTGGACTAATTCAGATTCTTGTTCGAGTTGTCTGGACGTCCTCTCTAAGGGGGGGGGGGGGCTATGTCACGATCACCAGCTGGAGTGCCCATGAGCTCCAGTGGAGGGCACTCCTTACAACTTCTTTGCTATTCCGTCACAGACTACATATCCCATAAACCGTTGCCTGGACTTATTGTTGTGTGATTACTTCAACCTGTGTGTCATTAGCTTGTTAAGTCTGTGTGTATATAAGGTCTGTGCTTCAGTTGTGGTTTGTCGGTCGTTGGTTCCTGTACGTGTGTTTCTGGTTTACGCTCTCGCCTTCTCCGTGTAGATTATGTTCCTGACTCCTCTATGTGGATTGTACCCTGGTTTGTGGATTGGATTATTTGTTTTTTTGTGTTTAATAAACCCCTGTGCTTGCATTTGGATTCTCGCTCCTCCTTGTCCTTGCTTACATGTTACAATAATACTTCTTGAGCAGAAAATCAGCATATTAATTTCTGAAGGATCATGTGACACAGAAGACTGGAGTAATGATGCTGACAATTTGGCTGTCTCAGGAATAAATTACATTTTATAAAAATATTCAAACGAAAAAAAAAAGTTTACTTTAGTAATATTATAAAATATTATCATTTTTACTGTATTTTTGAGCAAATAAGTGCATCCTTTGTGAGCTAATGGCCTCTTTTAAAAATGGTATAGACCCCAAACTTTCAAACAGTAGTGTATACGTTTTTTTCCTATACAGAGAACAAGCTCATGCCGCACAAACCAAAACATTTTGTCCTGAATACATTAAGGCATTCCTGGTATAATTGTTGATCCCATTCACTGATTAAAGCCCGAGTCCCCTGTTACTCATGTGGTTCTCTAGCTCCACACACACACGCTCAGTTCTCATGCCCTGCCCCTTGGCAGGGACAGACAATGTACAGATTCAGCAAAATGTCCCTGTGACCATGTCAAAGCCAATCTATACCCTTCATCTATCCATCCACACTCCCTCTCTCTCAGTCTGCCATCTCATTTGTTTACAGTGTGTCCCAGCCTTTTTTGGCTTATGTTCCCAAGAGCCCCATTGCACCCCTTTACAAATTTTCAACCAGAAATGTGCTCTTTTCATTGCATAACATAGTGAATATCATTTAGTATTTTCATTAGTATCATTACAAGATTAGTTCACAAACAAACAAATCCTTTGACAGCTCCAATATTACTAAAACTGTACATTTTAATAATATTGTTAGGATTGGCTGTTTGATTCTGGTTTAGATTTTGTGTAGTCCGAAAAAACCAACATTAAGACAAAAAACAATATATATTATATTTGCTCATGACCCGTTCCGATCATTAAGCACTTTCAATATTATTATATGAATAGTTCACAAACAAATTTGAAAATTAAAACAGACAGACAGACAGAGATGGATGGATGGATGGATGGATAGATAGATATCCTTTGACAGCCAGAATTTTAATAATGTTTCATAGGTTTGGCAAAGCAAAATAAATCCCAAGCATTAAACCAGAAATGTGCTCCTCCTACCTCATAATATAATGAATATCATTTAGCATTTTCATTATTACATGAATAGTTCACTCTTAAATAAACAAACAAAATAATCCTGTGACAAAACTTACATTATTAATACACAAATTTTAATAATATTGTTTTATGGGTTTGGAAAAGCAAAATGTAGCCCCTGCCTGGGATTCACTGGTTCACAGTGAACAGTGTCACATAACATAACACATGCCATATCTACAGAGACACAGAACAGAAGATAAAAGTCCCATCCAGTTCACAGAAATACTTGAAGTCAAATCAGGTCAAACAGCACTGATGTATTTGCCTGTTACAAGCACATGCTGTGAAAGTTGTACTCACACATACTCAACATTCTGTCTTTCCCTGTCTGCCTTCCCTCTTCTCATTTCTGTATCCTCCTCCTTTCTTCTCTTTTGAAGAGCAGCCCTGGAGATCAGAGACCACTGACCTTACAGCAGCACCAGAGACCTACACACACATACTGTATGCGCACACAAAGAGTGTGTCTCCATGAAGAATGCGCGAGGGGAAAACTCTCAGAAAAGCACACAATAGCCCTTTACCCCAAAAAACTGGGTCAGAGAGGGTTGTGGTTTGAGGGGTGGGGGTGGGGGGGGTGTTATGGGTTTGATGTGGGAGGCTGGGTGGGTTAATATCCCTGACGGCAGGGGAACAGACAATGATGAGGGGAGAACAAGAGAGGAAAGCCAAAATCAAGGGTGATGTTCAGCCTGTAACAAGAAACCAGAAGATTTCCACAACCTCCTTCCTCAACACACACACACACAAAAACAAAGACATGCACACTTGTCACAGATAAACCATATCTCTCCCATAACCTTACCGCCTACTTCCTCTCTGAAGCCCCCCTCTCTCTCTCTAGCACTTTCACAGCACACTGCTGGAAGGAAGGGAACTTCTTAATGCTTGCTCTTGTATTCATCTGCCCATCTTTGGTCATGGCTTAAATTAGAGCTTCCAGCAATCTCCAGCACTAACATTCTTATCCATACCCTGTTTTCCCTTTCGTTCTTATCACTCCCCACTCTCTCTTTATGTGTTTCTCTCACAGTAAAGAGTGAGGCGAGATTACAAATGCCGAATTTCACAGCTACTTCCACAGACAGTGACTGGGAAAATTCTCATTAAAATTCGACAAGTGCGATTAGAAAACAATCATTTAATGTGACTACGTTAGTTTGTAAAGAGAGAGAGAGGCGTTCAGGTTCTGGAATTTGCAATAAAAATGAGCATTTTCCCAGTAATTATGATTTGTTACGGAAGAAGTTTGTTGTAGATTATGGCTCGGGAATCGATGTGAAAGATTTCTCTAAGTCGACATGAAATGTGATTAATTAATTTATGACAGAATCTGATAACAGCCTGAGATATCTTCATTTTATCCTACACAATAAAGATCTTAGGTTTTGCTCTATAATACAGTCCCTTGTTCTGTGTGCTTGTAACTCTTTGGGTGGACTATCTCTTTAAATCAGAAGCTCCTAAAATAAGCAAATGCAAAAAGACTTAAATTCAGTTGGAGAGTTCAAAGTTGAAGTTAACGTAAAACAATCCTTGCACAGTGTAGAACTGCACAGACAGACAGATAGGCAAACAAAACCAATAAAACCAATAAAAATAAAATTATCTATAACTAAAATACAAATAATTTTTATTTGTTTTTATAAAATACTACTGATAAATAAAAGTAATATACATCTGAATTACACATTGTTATACGATCAACAAGATCACAAAAAAACAAAAACAAATAGTTGTTAAACTCAGTGTAATTGGACTGCATTTTCCATGGTCCTGTGTCCGATTCTCTAAAAAGAACTGACTCAAGAGTCATTTGTGCCAGAAATTTGACTACACTGTGTGTGTGGTGTTTTGATTTAATAACCTCAGATGCCTCTGTAATAACTAAAACTACACTGATTGCACTGTAGATTAAACAGCAGTGTTGTTGGACCACTGAATAAGTAGTGCAGGAAACTTTAGCAGAGTATTTTACTAAGGATGCACCAATATTATATTTCGCTGCCAATACTGATAGCTGATTATTCAGAATGACATCTGCCAATACTAATAGTTTGGCTTTCCTAAGGAAAAAAATCTCTCCTAACTAAGTTGCTGTTAAACTAGCAGTAAAGCCCTCATCATTTAGAGTAATAGGATAATAATACAGGTTAAAATGAATGAGAGCCCAAACTATTATTCAACTTCTATTTACATTCTGATATAATCACACTGAAATAAAAACTGATATGAGCAACTCAATTGCTCATAAGTTAGTTTTTATACTTACATATATTTTTAAACTTACATATATAATTAAGTAAATAAGTGAACTAACAAACTGTGAACACTAGATAACTTTTCTGAGGTAAATGCATTAAGTGACATTGTTCAAAAGCTGTTTGTAACTGACAGGCTGCGTGAACTTGCTGAGATTACACGAGACATTTCAGTAAATTATACTGTATATTCTATATACAGTATAATTCTATGTTCTATGTTCATGCATGTTTATTTCACAATATAACTTTATTAAATCTGTTACGCCACATGTAAGAGCATCAAAATGTGTTGTGATGTGATAAAATGCATAGTATTTGAGAGCTGAGACTTTGTTTCTATCAGACGTAACAAAGCTCTTTGCAATACTGGATAGGAGGCGAGCTCAACTAATGTTTGGTGAGGAGAAAAAAGTAAACAAAAACTACGGGTGACTCATAGGGTCAAATGTAACCTGCGTTTACAGAGCTATTTTATTTAAGTGGGCTTGTGTTAATGCGTCATCACGTTAACTTCCTAAATTATATACGAGAGACATTTCCTATACACGAGTTGCAGTCAGACATGTTTTTCCACCCTTTGATTGATAGGATAGGTCCTGATTATTGCTGTTTTTAAACAAGTGGCTAATAGTTGATGTGTGCAGGTAGGGCTGCACGAATAATCGAAATTAAATCGCAGAAGCTGCGATTGTCATGTGTATCTCTCAGTGAAGCACGGTTCTGTGATCAGAAGTAAATCTCAATCCAAAGGCCAGAGGGCGCTCTTGCGCTGAAACTCCAAATACGCCATGCAGAAGAAATCAGGAAATCCCTATAGCTGTTGTTTTTTTCTGATAAACAGACAGTTTACGACTACGACAATATATGGTTTATCCGAGTTATTTTATTATAGTTTATTAAATTAATGTATAACTAATGCAATGGCTAATCACACAACCTTTATCACTGATGGAATACTATGAAAATATGTTTGCCTTATTCTGTGTAAGAAGCCACATCATCTCGCAGAAGGATTTATTTCAAACACTCGACTAATAATAATAATTTCAAAATGAGTTAAACCAGTTAAACAATTTAATAATCAATTAAAAATACATTTATACATGTATGATATTACTCTGTACCCACATGAGCAAGCAGGCGCCATCTTCTGGCAAGATGCGGGAATTCATTCGTCACAACCCTCACCGTGCGTTATGGGTATTCTCAAGCCATTCAGTGTACATCAGTGGTATTTTCATTATTACAGTGCATTATGGGATTGAATGAGTGCACTCGATAATGTCCACTATGGTTTCAGACACGACTACAAATGTCTGTCCCCTGTAATTGCACCCTATTTAATCCTTAAATGCATGAATGTTTCGCTAATCATTATTACATATTCGGGTCTTTAGCGACCCGGACCTATATATACACAGCACGGATGGATCTTTAACTGCTGCAATAGCAAAAAACTGTCTTGATATTTTAAGAACAATTACAAAAGAATAAAATACCTTACCTTTTGAAACTTAAAAGGGTTAAATTTAAGCAGATGATTTTACCATCGCTGTCATCATCAGAGCACCCTTCCACAGTACATTCAGCATCTGCCTCACATTCACGATCTCAGCCATATTCTCAAAACTATCATTTTAAATGACTTCATATTCAATATTTTGATAACTGGCAGCTTATTCACCACATCCAGAATCAAATGACAGTGACATTTATATTTAATTATGTACAGTAATTGCTCTGCAGTAAAGCCATACAAGCCGGTTCAATTTTTGCTGATGATATTTGTTTGTTTTATGCCTGCGGTAATTATGAATGAAACTTCACGTCATCATTGTGTATCAAACAGTGCCACCTTGAGGAAAAAAGATGCATTGCACATATTGAGTCATCAGATATGTAAATATAGTTGCGCAGGAAAAAATACTTACACATTTACATACCCCCTCGGTCTGTAGCGACTCTATACACATTTTACAAATTATCAGAAAACGGGCATTATTTAATATTTTACTTTTTTTTTCTTGTTATATTGTTTATAATTAATATATTGAGGAATACTAAGAAAGTTGATGTCTAACTTAAAAAAATGAAGGAGGGAGAGGGTAGAGAATGATGTCCCGGGTCGCTGAAGACCCGAGGTATGCATTTAAGGGTTAATGGTATAGGGGATGATTTTGGACACAGCCTAATGGTGCTTTTGTATGAGTCGGCTCGGCACGACTCAGCTAAGCTCGGTTTGCGTTTCCACTGCAGTTTAGTACCTCTTTAAGTGGGCGGGCTTATACAGGTGGGTGGGCGGGGGCGCGGAAATATGTATTTGATATGCGCCAGTTTGAGTCAGCTGTAAATTTAATTGTACAGCCTACTATGCACTTGAACACAATGTAAAAGACTTAATTTTGTGTTCAATCGTCCATGGTGAACCTTTAGCATATATGTTATTTTGATAGATGACGACCGCTGTGGTTGAATCAGGTTTTGATTAGTCTTGAATGTACAATGCATGCTTATCAGAGGGAAATACTTTGCATATGATTATGTATGTATAGGGAGGTGTACGGGAGTGGAAACAATGTTGGAGCACAGCTTGGGACATTTGTAAGTGTCATGAATACGCAGTTACTCACACATAAACCCTGCTAAATACATAACTAAGAGAGAGAGAGAGAGAGAAAAAAAAAGGTTGTCATACCTCTACCTCCCCAGGCATCCCAGCACCCGCCTGTGTACCTAACACTTTTTAATTAGTGGTGGGAGGGCAGATATTTAATTAGTGTTAAGAAGGCAGACAGCGCTGTGAAGAACAAACTGGAAGGTGTGTAAGATTAAAATGTTTGCTGTTACGATAAGAGACAAAGTCTTATATTCTTCCTACAGAAGCTAAAAAAAATTAGTCATTTTAAATCTTAACACTGTGTCATATCTTCAGTATAAAGTTCATCTGACCTAAAGAAGCAAACCCAAGAAGACCCACGGACGCAGATTATACCTATATAGGGGATGGGGGAAATTGCATATAATTATTTACCAGCAGTTGGTGTGGTTGCTTACATGGTGTGCTTATTAAGGGACATAAAAACCAGCTGGACTTTACTGCTAGAGCTCATTACCATGCACCCCCTATTTTGTGTTATAATGCCTGATAAAACCAAACAGCACACAGCAGTTAATCATATAAAGCGTCTTGCAGCTAAATTAGAGGCAGGATGTTAAAACTTTAGAGTCTAATTATAGGCCATCAGTGTATTCAATCATCAAATATTAATTTAATGATTAATTAAAACATTAATGTACATGCAGAGAAACACTACAGACTTTCTTTTTAATGTAAGCTAGAGGCAAATAATTTTTCCCAATAAGGTTCATTTGTTAACATTAGTTAACTACAGCAGTATGAATTAACAAAGAAAAATACTTCTAAAGCATTATTAATCTTAGGTTAAGATTAGATAGGGTGCTCCGATCAGGATTTTTGAGGTCGATCGCCGATCACAGAAAGCAGTATCTGCCGATACCGATCACCGCTACCGATCTTTTTAAAGGCTTCTTTTATCATTTATACGTGTTAGTGATACTCCAATCAGGATTTTTAGACATTTATTCAGGGCATGAATTTCATTTTTGAAAATGAACTCTTGTGTATCTTGTGAGAGGGGAAGCAGCTTTCACACGGGAGTCTGCTACTGATCCGTGGCTGTTTACCACAAACACAACATTTATCCATTATTTTGATTTCAAATCCAAACATTTTCACTGAAAATGCTTTTTCAGCATTGTGATTCTTTTTTTTTTACACAGTACAGTAATAAAATCTTTCACAGACATGTTTAAACAAAATAAATATAAGCAACACATTATTCAATGCATTTACTTCTAGATGTATATATTAAGTTGCTCAAGCAATTGGCAAAACATTTAAACTACTTTTCTTACGTTATCACAAACTTACCATTGACAGAAATAGTCAGCGCTACTGCCTTTTCTTTTGCACTGAAATCTTTATTACAAGCAATCCTGCGGTTCATAAAGAACTTTGTTTTCCTACCTCCAAGAGTGCCATCTATTATTGCCTTGTTTATCTAAAAGTGCTCTTTCCCTTTAAACCTAGCCAAAAAAGCCATATGTGTTGACTGAAACACATTAGACTTTAATAATATGCATTTATGATGTAATTACTAAATTTCCATGTCAATCCATGTTAATTTTTACCGCAAACAATGCACTGATACTTTAATTCAGCGCTTGCAACGCAACAAACATAGGCTCGGTGCAGAAACGATGTCAGCACTGCAGCAGACGCACTGCCCCTGGAACGCACTCCCGGACAGTAACCGTGTACAGTGTGCACGCTTTAATCCATTAACATGAGCACGGAAAAAATATGCACTGCATACGCTCTGCAAACGGAGTAATGTGAACCTGGCATTATGTGTGTGCGCTGCGAGTGTGCATGAGCGCACGGTCTCCAGGAGCGCGTGTGAGCACTGAATGGTTAAACCCTGGCAAGAATTAAAAGTAATGCAATTTATCAACTTTAGTGATGATGTGACACTGCCTCGACCGGTGCAGTGGAACATTCCGGGTCAACTGTGCGCTTGTAGCTTGCTTATAGACAGATCGATGGGTGGTGATTTGAAGCCATGTGAGTACTTTGAGAGAGAGAGCGCGGCGGCGCGCGCGGTGATTCATCTCGCTGTTTGTGAAATTACGTCTCGCACGAGGTTTTCAAATTACTTTAGAAGTTATTTAATGAAAAAATATAAAGGTGAGTACCTCACCTTCAGAATTATAATTATTTCACCCGCGCCAGACAGAGACTGAGACGGTGCTGCTGCATGTCGTGCCAAACCTCTCACGGCAGCGTCATCAGCTTGAGAGCGGCCTTTTAGAGACCACCGATCGATCATTCCAACGTGATTATTGGCCGATAATAATCGGTAGCCGATCAATCGGAGCACCCTTAGTTAATATTCGCATTTAATGGATTATTAAAATAGCAAGTTGTGTTTGTTAACATTAGTTAATGCACTGTAAACTAACATGAACAAACAATGAATGACTGTATTTTCATTAACTAACATTAACAAGGATTAATAAATACTTTAATAAATGTATTGTTCGTTGTTCATTCATGTTAGTTAATACATTAAGTAATGTTAACAAATGACACCTTATTGCAAAGTGTTAGGAACTTTCCCGCGAAGCAGAGACCAGGGGAGACTCTTGGTATCTTCAGCAGAGTTCTTTATTGAGAACGCGCTGCGTGGCGCTGCAGTCATCAAAAGTCTGACTAAGGCAGTAATACATTGTAGTTTATATACATTTTAAGGGGGCGGGATACATTCAGTAGAGGTGGAGACAATCTAACCCATAGCATGCAAATGAAGTACAGGAATCA
The DNA here is from genome assembly GCA_018155175.1 of Sinocyclocheilus anophthalmus. Classification (NCBI taxonomy): domain Eukaryota; kingdom Metazoa; phylum Chordata; class Actinopteri; order Cypriniformes; family Cyprinidae; genus Sinocyclocheilus; species Sinocyclocheilus anophthalmus. The sequence continues at coordinate 1,109,610 of JADLZN010001889.1, read as the reverse complement.
GCCCGACACCGGCATTTTTCCAGCCTTGATCTCATCAGCATAACAGTTCCATTCAAATGCATAGGTAATAATCCAATCAGTCTGACAGTCCTAATCCAATCAGCATAACTACTCAAAGACTGGGGCAGAGGCACCAAGAGCCATTACAAACAAAAGGTGATCGTCTCAGTAATCTGGTTCATTTTACTAACAATAAGAGAACAGGAACAGACAGGAACCTCTTGCTACACTTTGCTTAAGATAATCATTTGTCTGATGTAATTTACCTTAAATGCTAAATACAATGTACTTCACCTTAGTTTTTCATGTGATGCTATGTCAGAACATAGGATCAGCATATTTTAAACAGATTCTTAAATTTGTAATCCCACAATTCCCCCTTTGAGAGTTCTAATAACTCTCACAAAATACAAATTTAGACACTTAAAAGTTCATTCTTGTAACCTGTGATCGTTACAGGCACATAGCACTTGCTCTGTGTTGATTGTCTGTAGTGACGAACGGCATGTTGACACAGAAACAAACATGCAGCTAGGGTCCGTGAAGTTCTTATGGGAACTGTCATTTCCTCATGATGGGCGTGGGTCATTTGTTGAATGAAACACTTGATACTGTGGACGTATAGATAGTACTCCAGTAGGAAAAACAACAGCTGAATTGCTATTTCTTTGATCCACAGCCAGGGTTTACCTAACAGGTTTCCGAACCATGAAGACTTATCTTCAGTCATCTGGTGTAATTTTGCTGAAAGATCAAGAATGTCAATCTTGATCATGTTGATGGATGACTGAAGTTCCCATATGTGATTCTCTGCATTGTGTATTTAATTATTATTTTTTCTTCCATGACAGTTGGCTCGGCAGTGGGTCTAGTTGTCTTTCAGAGGTGGTGGCTTCATACACAGGTGATGAGGTCGGTGTGTATGGGTCTCGGGAAAGCCATCAAGTGGTATCTGCACAGAGTAAGACGACAGAGCAGTATTTGTTGTAAAAGGCTGCAAACACTAGGGTTGTATCCTTTGTTCGATCTGAGTCTGCTATGGTTGTTCCTTCTTTCCCTATTTCTTAATTCCTGCGACACCTAAAGAACAGTGAGGTAAGGATGGACTAGTGGATGGGGAAGGCCTATGAGGGATTCTTCACCCAGGATTGGCCCCCGAAGCCTGTTGCATTCAGTTCTTTCCTTGGCTTCTCACTGGTCCGTGTGTCCTATCCTATCCCTGTAGGTGGAGGAACAACTTTACAATGTGAAACATGAGTCCAGGTTTTCCTTCCCTGACACAACACTGCAGCTGCTGTAATCAACATCACTTGATGTGGTCCGTGCCACTTAGGCTCTAACGGTTTGTTTCTGAATTACTTTATCATGACCCACTGACCTGTAATGATTGTGTGTCCCCCTTCTGGTGGAGTCTGCCAACACGACTCAACTCTCTCTCTGGCACTCTCTACTGCCTTTGTGAGGTTTTCACAGTAAGTGATCAGGGCATCTGAGGCAATGTGTACATCAGCATTTCTAAGATCAATCACACCTGGCATCTGCATTGGGCGTCCAGAAATAATCTCATGAGGGCTCAGTCCTACTGATCTGTTAGGTGATGCTCTCATACTACACAGTACCGCTGTCTGTGCTTCGACCCACGGTACTCCTTCCTGATGCATTTTGCTTAGCCTGGTTTTGATTGTTCTGTTTGCTCGTTCAACCTGTCCAGATGCTTGTGGCCTGTATGGGCAGTTAAGATTCCACTTAATCTTCAACATTTAGACACTTCCTTGACTACCTGTCCTGTGAAGTTTGTAACATTTAGCAGTTATGTGCAGCTTTGTAGCACGCCGTTGGATAAGCTTATATCCATCTCGAGAACTTGTCCTATTATACAAAACACAGTTTCCAGTACAAGGAGGCAACGATATGTAATCAACTTGCAGGTGAAGAAATGGTCCTGGTGGAGCTGGGGTATGTGTTGCTGCTGTAGCTGCTGCTGGCACATCATTATTTTTCTGACATGTAACACATCTCTTGACTGTTTCGGTGGCTACATTTCTGAATTTTGGATTTCACCATTGATTTGAGAACCTGTGATTCATCGTTGCTGGACCACTGTGACCCAAATTGTGTATTTGTTGAGCCAAATATGGCAGAAGTGATTCGGGAGCGACATACTTCCCCTCTTTGGTCCAGCAGCGAGATGAATCCACTGTGGCTCCTTTGTCTAACCATGTCCATGCTTCATATAGAGGAACGTCTTTGTACAGATCAATAATTGATTCAGGTGGCAGAATTGTCTTCTGTGCAGTACTACCTGAACACACTTGTACAGTTGCATAGGAACAAGCCTGTTTAGCAGCTACATCAGCAAGAGCATTACCTTTAGCTTCCATAGTATTAGTTGTGAGATGTGCTTTCACTTTGATCACCACTAATTTCTTTGGAAGTTTCATGGAAAACATTAAATCTTTCACTAATCCAGCATGCTTAATGGGGGATCCAGCAGAAGTTAGAAATGGTCTACTTTGCCACATGACACCAAAATCATGAACCACCCCAAAAGCATATCTAGAATCAGTGTAGATATTTGCAACTGATCCTGAAGCTAGCGTGCATGCTCTAGTTAAGGCTACTAGTTCTGCAGCTTGAGCTGAAAAATGATCTGGAAGACGGCCTGAAGCTACAACTTCAGTGGTGGAAGTTACTGCATAACCTGCTCGTCTGTTACCCTCAATGACTTGAGCTGAACCATCAACAAACAACTCAAATTCTGCATTCTCTATGGGAGTTTCTGTTATTTCACTCGTAGCTTCGTATATGAGCGTAACACAATCGTGAGTCATTTTACCTTCATCCTCTAACACAACTTCAGTCATTGCAGTACATGAGGATGGGTTTGTGACTGGCGCACGCTGTAAAACAATGTTCGGGGCTGTGAGGGTTGTTAACCAATTTCCCCAACGAGAGGAGGTGACAGAAGTGACTTTTGCTTGATTCACACTGCATGAGGGCATCTTACATTTACAGTCTGTCCTAACACCATTCCTGATGAAGCCTGAAGAGCTAGATGAACTGCCTGCACTGCTCTAAGACACGGGCCCATCCCTTGAGCGACTATGTCAAGTTTATCAGAATAGTAATGAATTGGGCGTAAACTGCCCCCGTGATCTTGCATTAGACATGCAGTCATAAAGCCTAAGTGTTCATGTACATAAAGCACAAAGGGCCTATCAGATTGTGCAATTCCTAATGCTGGTGCTTGACATAGTGCTCTCTACAAATCATTGAAAGCTTTGAGATGAATTTCTTCCAAACAGACAGTATCGGAATCTTTAACCTGGCCTTTCAACAAGTCATAGAGAGGCTGAGCAATTGAGGCATATTCTTCAATCCAAGGTCTACAGTAACCTGCTGTTCCTAAAAATGACCGAAGTGTTTTAATGGTAGTAGGTGGAGATATGGCTTTGACTGAAGCGGCTCGATCCTGTGTAATAGATCTATTTCCTGCACCAATTGTTTGACCCAGAAATGTGACTTGGTTTTTAGCAATTTGAGCTTTGTGAAAGCTGCATTTGTGTCCTCTTTTCTGCAAATAGTCCAACAATACTGCCAATTCAGTTTGATGTACCTCGTGGTCTGTAGAGGCAATCAAAATATCATTGACATATTGAATCATAGTGGACTGTTTGACTAGACATTCTGGGTCACACAAATCACGTCTGACAGCCTGATAGTATAAGGTAGGAGAATTCTGAAATCCCTGTGGCAAACGTGTCCACTGGTATTGTTCATAGTCAACTGTGAAAGCTAACCATGTCTGGCTGTCAGGGTGCAAGGGTACAGAAAATAATCTATTAGAAATATCGATTACTGAAAAAATCTTACAATCTAATGGTAAGCCATTACAAATTGTAGAGGGATCTGCTACTAGGGGGTGATTTTATCAATATGTTTATTGGCTACTCTGTAGTCTATGGTGAGTCTCCATGTCCCATTGGATTTCTTGATGGGCCATATGGGTGAGTTACAGGGACTGTTGGTTTTAACTAGCACTCCTTGCTTCAGCAATTTTTCTACAATAGGTTTGATTCCCTTTATAGCTTCCTTATTGATCGGATATTGTTTGGTAACAGGAGGTGGAGTTCCTGTCAATTTGACTGGTTATACGCCGTCAAAACCCGCAATCATCGTGCTTTAGCCCTAAAAAAAAAAAAATAAAAACAAAAAAAAAAAAAAACACCTTGGAGGATTTTGTAAGAAAGCATAATCAGGAGTGGGTGCATTATTGGTAGAAACTTGTGCTGAGGACATTTCATGCTAGCAGATTTCTGAGGCATTCTAAATTTAGTGTACTGGTCTCAGTGATCCATGCTAGACTTGCCAACTGATTTAAGGGAGCACATAGCAATTTTGTAGTCAGAGTTTTTGGGCCTAATTGTACCTCTATGGGCGGGGTTTCATACAAAACGGAATCTTCACCTATTACACCAGTTAAACAAAGTTTAGTTTTCTTGTACGTGATGTTTAAATTTTTAGCCAATTTTGTAGGAATTACTGTAATTTCTGCACCTGTATCAAGTAAAAAGTCTATCTCTTTCTCTTGTATGCTACCTTTCACAAAAAATGTTTTGTCATTGTGATGGATTACAGGGGAAAGGTAGCTACTCACAGCCCCAACAATTAGTTTTTTTCCTGTTCTTGTTGTGCTTTTAGATAAGCCTGAACGAGCTGTTCTAAAGTTTCAGTGGACACTGGCGGAACTACTTCAGGGTTGTAGGCGGGCTGAGAAGGAGCAGAATTATGCATAGTATTTCTTCTACTATCTTGCAACTTCTTCCTACACTCTTTCTCCCAGTGTCCTAATTTTCCACAGTAGTTGCATTTGCCTTCTCTTTTAGGCCATCTACTGTCTTGATTCGTTATGTTAAACGTAGCAGCTGCTACTCTCACTTTTGCCTTAACATCAGCATCTCTTTCCCATGTAGCTAACCTGTCTAGGTTACTTCTGAGAGTTCTGTTAGACCAAGTTAGATCTAGGAATGGCAAGGCTTTTATGTACTCGGCTACAAGGCCATCTGACCAGATGCGGACTAGGGGTCCCTTGTCATCTAGCACACTTTCAGGATCATCAACTATTCAACTGTATTCACTCACAGTTTCTTCTTTCCTTTGCACACAGTTAGTGATTCTGTCTATTTTGGGTCCCATGATATTCTTTAAAATTTTCAAAACACCTTCTCTCAAATCGCCTCTACTGGCATGTTGTAGTTCAGAAGTAACAGCAGACTCAAAACTGTTGAATTCAGATTCAGTTAGAATTTGTGACATCAGCTGTGTGACTTCTGCTAACGACATGTCATAGAGACGCATTTTGCTGATCAATGCTCTTTTAAATTCAGAAAAATGTGTGCGTGCTGAGGGTAAGCTCTGGGATAGTCTCTCAATATCTTTAGGTCCTAGCGCTTTGGCAACAGTTTGTACTTGGACAACAGAAGTATTGGGAGGAACACTTTCAATTCCCTCAATTCCCTGAGATTTTCTCCTAGCGCCACATACCTTCACTGAATACAGGCACATCAGTTACTGATTGGATGCTACATCTGTTTCAAAGAAAGCTTGCAAGTCAGGATAATTGTTATCAGGCCGACGAACTTCCACATCAGTTTTTGCTGCAGCTTTGTTGCAGTTCAATTTCTTAGTCAAAGAGGATACTCTAGCACGGAGCTCTTTGTTCTGTTCCTCTAGCTTTAAGTTATGCTGAGACTGTTGTGTAGCTAGCGCTAAACCAAATTCTCTGTGGCAGCAGATAATGCCTTTCACATTGTTCTTGCGAATACATGCTCCTAGTACCTTTTTACACTCATCTACAGACCAAGTCTTGTCTGGATGGATCTCATATTTCTGAGTTAGTTCTTGTCTAACTTTATCAGTGACTATTAGGTTCATTTGCACTCCTAACAGTGATTTGAATTCGCTATCTGACCACAAAGGAGTCGCGAGACCACCTTTTTCAGTTGTGGGGATCAGTCTAGCATTCTTTCTAAACATTTTGTGAGTTTCTTTGTTACCACACAATCAAAACACTAAAACTTCTCTGATCAACAGAGGGTACACTTGTTAACACAGATCAACTATTGTTAACCTTCCTTGGCAAAGCAAAGCAAATAACACAAAATACTAGCACTTTACGCTAAACTTCCCTGCTTAAACAGAGGGTAACCAATTCTTCTCTGCCGAAACAGAGGGTAACAAATATTAACACGTAATGTTAATCTTCCCTGCCTGAACAGAGGATAACCAATTCTTCCCTGCCGAAACAGAGGATAACCTTCATCTCTAAAATACATTTTTTAGAGGATAACTTAGTTAACCAAACCCTACAGCTGTCTGTTAACTCTTCTCTGACGGTGCAGAGGATAACAAATTTGTACTGGTAAAGGTTCTTTTGGATAGAGTGACACTCACCAACCCTTGGTTGTACAGAAAGATTCAATCTGGAACGAAGTCAGATCTTTGTTGAGCTTGAAGTTTCAATCTGGATTCAGGTGAGGAGCTATATCCGGGTCATGGCACCAAAACTGTAGGAAACTTTTTCCTCGTTGAAGCAGAGACCAGGAGACTCTTGGGTATCTTCAGCAGAGTTCTTTATTGAGAACGCGCTGCAGTCATCAAAAGTCTGCCTAAGGCAGTGATACATTGTAGTTTATTATACATTTAAGAGGGGACGGGATACATTCCGTAGAGGTGGAGACAATCTAACCTATAGCATGCAAATGAAGTACAGGCAATCAGCCCGACACAGGCATTTTCCCAGCCTTGATCTCATCAGCATAACGGTGTCATTCAAATGCATAGGTGCTAATCCAATCAGTATAACTACTCAAAGACTGGGCCAGAGGCACCAAGAGCCATTACAAACAAAAGGTGATCGTCTCAGTAATATGGTTCATTTTGCACTTAACAAAAGAGAACAGGAACAGACAGGACCTCTGCACCTTGCTGAAGATCATTATATTGTTTGATGTGTAATTTTAAAAACCCCTTAAAAACAAAATGCTAAATACAATGTAATTCACCTTAGTTTTTCATGTGATGCTATGTCAGAACATAGGATCAGCATATTTTAAACATATTCTTAAATTTGTAATCCCACAAGTGTTACCAAATATTTTATATTTGTTTCTTCCTAGTAACTAAAATCTTTTGATTGCATTCACTAAAAGTCTACAAAAGTTAAATTTACATTTTTAATAATGATAGATGATTAACCTTAAAGGGATAGTTCACTCAAAAAGGAAAATTTGCTCACCCTCAGGTCATAAAGGATGTAGGTTACTTTTTTTCTTCAGTAGAACAGTAAGGAAGATTGTGGGTGAACCTTAGGGTGAGTAAATTAACAGCAAATTTCCATTTTTCTATTTTTGGGTGAAAGTCCAGTTTCAAACTTTATAAATTCATCAAAAATGACGGTTAGAAAGCCAAAGATGTCATCTGAACATTTATTGGTGACTTTAAAAGATGTAAATAGTAACCCTTCATAGAAAATGCTCTTTACACTTCAACACTATGAAATGAGGTGAGATATTAGGTACATGTTGACTATAGCAGGCACCTCCACACTGAAACTAGAAGAAACACCTTCAGGGGAAACATAGCTGTAGATTGCATCATGAAAATACCTTATAAATGGCAATGTTTGAGTCAGCTAAATGCATTTTTCTTCAAGGAAGACTGTTTATCATACTGACACACTGACAGCCTTGATTACTGTGGCTTTTAGGCAAAAAATATACATATAGGAGATGAAATTATAAAAGTGTTAAAGGGGAAAGAAGTGAGAGAATGAAAGGAGAGATATATTGAGCACAAGTGTGAAAGGGAGGGGTAGGCATGCTGGAAAGGTGAGATAAAGAGGACTGGCAGGAGGCTACAATCAGTACCGCTGCTCCCTATACGCAGAGTATGGACTTTGCGTAGAGCACCAACATGCATCATCCCAATTGCTCAAAAAAAGAACTTTTGTTCTATATTAATATTAACATGTATATATACATAAATAAAAATATAAACGCCATTTTACGGCAGTGGTGGGCAGTAACGAAGTAGTTTTACTTCGTTACTGTACTTAAGTAAATTTTTAAAGTATCTGTACTTTACTGGAGTAGTTTTATTTTGAGTAACTTTTACTTTTACTTCACTACATTCTAAAGCATAAGATCATACTTTTTACTTCACTACATTTCATAAAACATATCGTTACTCCTTATAATATATCACATGCTCCGACACGCAGAAGCGGTGTCTGATTCATGAACAAACTGATTCGTTTCAATTAACCCGTTAAATCGGTTCGCAAATTGCACCAAACAATTCAATCACGAACTGGAATGATCCGATTGCAGCTGTTCTCGAGTCGACAACTCACTGATTCAAATGATCCGTTTAGTGCGAGTCTCCAGTGAACAAGTAAGAACCAGGAGATCTTGTGATGCTGCTAAAAGTAAGTTACTAATGTCGAATTTTAGGATTAATTATTGTAACTGAAAATCATATTTAGGTCAAAGCTGTCAGTTGTTTGTGAACTAAATCTGCTGTAAAGGGTGATCTGTTAAAGCCCACTGAAATGCTTGAATGCAGACACATTAACATCAGAATGTCTCTATGTTTTAGGTAAAAAAAAACATTAAATAACACAGATTAAATAAAATAACTCAAGCACGTTCATCTTCCCCGCTGCTGTAACTAAAAAAACAACAGGTTTTTTTACTAAAATGCTACATTAGCCCTATGTGACGTCTGTTTTTATATTGTTTGTCAGCACACATAGCCTAAGTTACTATGTATCTGGATCAACTAGCCGAGTAGACAAATAGAAATGTTTATTCATAACGATGCTGAAAATAAGTCAATGTTAGCTGATGCTAACTGTCTAGCTAACGAGCTTGCTGGTGCTAAATTGAGGTCATTTTTAAAAAATAGTCCAAATATTTTTATTCAACCACATAGATAGATTACATCTAAGGGAAAAATAAAGGATGTGATGTTCAAAACATGGTAACTACAGTAATTATCAAAATGGGAAAGGACAGAGAAGGTTTGAGAAGAAAAAAATCATTATGAAAATATAATTATATTTTCCTTATTATATTCATTATTTCCTTATTGGTTATTTTGGGAAAATCCCAGGTATTTTGAGCAGTACGATTATAAAAAAATATATGCTAATATAAAATTAAATGATAAAAGTAGCCTATATAAAATTGCTAAATAAATCTATCTATCAGTACTTTTTTACTTAAGTACATAAAAAAAATCAAGTACTTTTGTACTTTCACTCAAGTAAAATTGAAAACTGAGTACTTTTACTGGAGTAATATTTTATTATACGGATTTGTACTTTTACTCAAGTACTTGATTTGTGTACTTCATCCACCACTGTTTTACGGTGAACACAGTAGGCTAAGCACACGTGACGTGCCATTCCCGCATCTGCGCCCATTCGCACCTCATGTTTGCGGCTGAATGCAAATTATCATAATTAATGGACAACTATGCCCATGAAAAGACATCAGCAATCCGGCGCAGAGAAAAAAAAAAGATGAAGCCCATGCATCACTTTCAGGAACATTCATCATAATCCTGTGAAATGTTTTTGGCTGTTGACGTTAACAACGTGTTTTAATGTCTTAATACTTCACCACCACCAACGCATCTATGTTCTCTCTGAGTTTCCATGTTCCCTTACGAAAGTTAGCCATGGTTTTACTACGAATAAAACCAAAAATCATGGTTCTTGTAGCCATGGTAACCACAAATTAACTATGGTTTTGTTACTTCAAATAATAGTTTACAAAGTATTAAGAAAATATTTTTTTTGTGGTTATAAAAACAGACCTAAGCCAACAACAATCTTTAAAATGACTTAAAATGCATTATATAAAACAATGAGGCAATAATGATTGGTTAATTAATAATTATATGGTTTCATTGAATAACACTGTTTATTTTGTATTACTTTATGTATTTTAACAATTTATGTACATTACATGTTATTACAAATGCCTGCAAAGGGAGCCAAAGGCCTGGTAATTGTTGCTGATGCACCTACAGGACGATCAAATCCTTGTTTAATATTGTCCAAACATCTAATTCAAATATTCACTTAATCTTTAATTTTTGGCCACCTTTTTGTGAACGCCAGCCTCTATAAATATAATTCTTTAACCAAGACATGTGGACATCACAACCCTTACCAAAATTAACCATGATTTTATCATGGTAAAACTGCTTAATTTTCTTTTGCATGATTTCTGAATGCTTGATACTATAAAATCAATCAGACAACTTTATTAATAAAATCATAGCCATAGGTAACTGTCTAGAGCTACAATTGTAATTTGTAAGTAATGCAATTTAATTACAATTTGTTTATTTATTTACTTTTATATTTTATTAAAGTTCTATTTTGACCCCTATGGTAGTTTTTTTATTTTTATTTCTATAATATTTGGGGGAGGGGGCACAACAATACAATTCTGCTTAGGGCACCCATTTGTCCAGCAGCGGGCCTGGCTGCAATGCACAAAATGAAGAAAAAAAATATTAAGAGAAGAACATGTGCTGTGGAGGATACACATTCTCTGATGCTTGAGGCTGTGTGGTCCACATTTAGAGACCCACTAATAGCAATTAAACCTATAAGTTTAGTGACTCATCTATGAAAGCATGTTTCTCAATGATTAACGAGGCCTACAATCAATCAGTTCCAAAGAGAAATACAAAACCTATGCTAAATTAAAAGAAAACAAGTTGACAAAAAGAATGAATCCAAGATTTGGTGATTTTTAAAAGGCTGCCAATTTTTGAACAGGAACACCAAATTAGATATAGGATTTTCAGCACAAACAGGGCTAATGAGGGCCCGTAAGAAAGTGAGAGGTTGGTGCAGTGGAAGTATAATAGGTAATTCAAGATCTTTTTTGTGTGGGAACATCTGCTCAGTTTTACCTAGTTGGGGTAAAGTGATTAGTGATCCCCTACGGGAGTTTTGCAAAGTCACACACACAGCGTTTACACGTCTGGTGCGTTTTGTGTTCCACTGTTGTATGTGTAATATGCTGAATCCCCCAAGAGACAGTGTTAATTAAACAGACAGACTGGCATGTCCTACTGAGGCTCTGGGGGAAGCTGGAAGTGTACAATGTATCATTGCACAACTATGTGAATGGAGTGCCATTAAACGGAAAGAGATCCTGGATGCAAATCACACATAAGGCATAAAGCTGTGTTGAGAACTCGCAGAGACTGGTTGTGCCATCAGAGAAAGACGGCACCACAAAGTAATAAAAAGAAAACAACACAATCATCTTTTACATTGTTATGGCTAAGTACATGATAAACAAACATGTGATTCTGAGGCCAGTTCTTTTTTAATGAATTTGGTTCACAAATCCGCCTGAATCAAACTCATGAGTTTCACTGGTCTGATTCAGTCAGACTGAATTATTGACTGAATCAGCTCAGTGAGTTAACAACTGACTACAAGATATTGGCTGCATCTGAAAGCTGATAAATGTTGCCTTCTGAGGATGCACTGCCAGGTAGGAAGGCATCGAGGCATGTCCAAATCCAATGTCAGCTTCACTTCCCATCCGAGATGCTTTCATCTGATGGATTTTTGAAAGCAGCAGAGATGTGTCCCTTGCTGCCTTTGATATCCCACAATCCTGTGAGTTCCATTCAGTGATGGTTGAGCTAAAAAAAATAAAGATGGCACTTGGTGGCTAGTTTGAGTGTAAATGTATATTTCTGACCAACTTTTTGCACTTTTTGTTATTTCTAGTGAGAAATCAGTATTTTAGTAATTTAATATTCGCTTGGTTATCACCAAAGCTCGTTCTATTTTGATGCAGATCATTGAGCCGTCACACTGCCTCAGAAACCTTTCAGAAATCAGTTTTGTGAGGTGACTGTGCACAAACGCTGCCTGCAAAGTCATTGCCTGATAAAGCAGCGAGGCAACAAGTCAGCAGCCTAAGCTTTCAGACAGTCATAATGTCCAAGTTAAATTGCATCAACAACTGTTAATATTTCTTTTTCAAAAAGTAACAATAAAAATGCAACAAGAGAAACGCTCTTCATTTTGTGTTAATTCACTTTAACCATTCTTTGCTAAATATATTTTTTATTGTTTATTAATTTAATTTATTCAAAGCATTTATTTTATAATTCCTGATGTTGCGCCACTGAAATGGAAATATGACTTCCAATATTTTTCCAATATTTTATTAGTTCTATTTTGTAATTTTTTTATTTAATGCACACTACACTCTTAAAAATAAGGGTGCTTCACGATGCCATAGAAGAACCTTTTTGTCTAAATGGTTCCATAAAGAACCTTTTACATCTGAAGAACATTTCTGTTTTACAAAAGGTTCTTTGTGGCAAAAGAATGTTCTTCAAATTATAAAAAGGTAAGAAAGAGATGACTGAATGGTTCTTTGTGGAACCAAAAACAAACACGAGTCTTCTAGTGTATCTCAACCCTGGTCCTGAGCGCCCCCCAACTCTGCACATTTTGTATGTCTCCCTTATCTGACACCCATTTCAGGTCCTGGAGTTTCTTTTAATGAACTAATGAGTTTAATCAGGTGTGTTTGATTAGGGAGACACACAAAATGTGCAGTGCTGGGGGGCGCCCAGGACCAGGGTTGAGAAACAGTGTTCTATGGCATCGCTGATGTGAAGAACCTTTTAAGCACCTTTATTTTAAAGAGTGTACTGTTTAAAAATTTAGCTTCAATTTTTTATTCAGCAAGAATTTATTAAATTACAAAAGTGACAGTAAAGATGTTTATAAAATTACAAAAGATTTCCATTCCAAATAAATGCTGCAAGAGCAGTCTAGTGTGCGCAAGGGCACAAACTAATTCAGGGTTAACAAAAATGGTTTAAATATTTCCACACATGCTAGCATAACAAAATGTACAGTATTTACTAGTTGCCATATCAACACTACACAGAGGAAAAAATTGTGCCAAAATTAAAAAATCTTTTGAAGATATTGCTGAACATTTATTTTATTACAGCAAAAGTAAATTTTTCATCTCAGTTTTTACAGTGTTAATTTAAAATGAGAGAAATCTGCTATTATTTGAATCTCCAATCTGTTATTTATCAGATTAGGTAGTTATTTTAATGTTTTGATTACTAGCAGAAGACATGACACGGTTGAATTACAGTTGGGGAACATTGTAACACTGCATTACAATGTGCACCGCTAGAACTATGCTATTCTATGACATTAGCGATATAATTTACAATATATTCACTATTTATTTTACACAATTTATTTGATTTTAATGAGAAACCACGAGAAACAGGTGAATAAAGACTGACAGTCAATGTTCAAATGATTTCAAGAAATGTAAAGCATTTTGGCTCGTTTTTGTGTCTCCTGTTCTGTGAGAGCTGTGTGGAGGGAAAGGAGTGTTTTTGAATGTCTGAATGTGTTTCTTCATATATTTGCCCCCACTGCTTTGAACTATGCTGTATGTGTTGCGATCAGGACCTTCCCAAGCATGGTTGCAATGTGTTCATTGTCAAACTCCAAAATTAGATTATTTTTAATTCTTAAAAAAGGGCATTATTATTATTATGGGTTTTTTATTGAGATAGGACAGTAGAGAGATGACAGGAAAGCACTGAGAGGAGAGAGGGGAGCATGATCGGCAAAGGACCTTGAGATGGGAATCGAACTCGGGTTGCCTTGAGCACAGTTGTGCTGTACGTCGATGCACTAACCACGAGGCTATCTGTGCCAGAGCGAATACATAAATAATGAAAAAAAATAATAAAAAATGGCATTATTTTATTTACAAAATAATTTAGTCTGTCTTTTTTTCATTATAGATCAGAGTAAAAATTTTAAGCGCATCGCCATGAGGTCATGGTACAAGTGCCTCAGCTGTTTACAAGGCACCACCCTATGGGGCATTTTGCCACATTTAAGTTCCATTCTTTTGGGGTAAATAAAGAAAAACGTACACACTCCAATTATGAAACAAAACCACATATTTGTACTAGACAAGTGTGAAATTAATGTGGGAAAAAAATTATACTCTGAACCCCATGTGGAATAACACAAACTGAGAAAGTCAAAACGTGTTAGTGTTATGCCCCATTCTCCCCTAGTGCTCTTGTGGTTCAAAATAACTAGCGTCACAATCATTACACTTGGAAGTGTGTGTACATGTGTTTGTGTGTTTTTGGAAAACACAGCTAAGGCAGTGTGCTCTTTACAGCTGAGCTCCTTCAGGCAGAAGATTTAAATGGCACATTTCACATTATTTAACAGAAAACAGACACACACACACACCATGCATCCAGGCAGTTTGTGAAGCTGAGTCCATTTGTAAGACAGCAGTGAGGTGACAGAGGCAAGAGGAGAATGCCAGCACAAGCGCTCCAGAGGAGCATTTTTATAAATGAATGCAATAATAATGTTGCCAAGAATTTCTATGAATGGTAATGTACTCTGATGAAAAAAAAACAAGTGGCCTGCAGAGATGTCATTTTTAAACACGGAGCGGACAGAGCATGGGCGAAGAGTATATTTAAAACAGAGAGGTTAAACCCACCCTCGCTCTTGCTCTCTCATCTTTCTATATAAACACACACATACACACAAACACTGGAGCATATTCATCAAACCATGCAGAAATTGTAAATGACTTGAGGGAAGAGAGACAGACTGCTCTGAATACACACACGCTATAGCCATTTACATACACACAATACAGCTCACATTTATGCACAGTACACAGAAAAGGCCAGTATTTCACAATCTTCGAATGCATCATACACACATACGCGCTTCATCTTAAAACTGTTGAGAAATGGATCACAGACTGTGTATGTATGTGTCCATGTAAAAGGGTGAACGGGATTAATCTCCCCAGCAGCCCTTCCCCCAATCCCATCTTTCTCTCGGCTCTCCCTCTTCCCTTATTCATCTGTGCCTGTGTGTCACTGTTAACTTCATCCATCCTCATCCTCCCGCCTTCATCTTTTCCATCAAACAGGATTTTTGGGGGTTATGCAAAGCATGTTTGCTGGACTGGTAGCTTCTCAACTGAACTGTGTAAATCAAATTATAGACACTACACTTTCCCCCAAAACCCTGCGATTATGAGCCCTTCACCCACTTTTCATGTCCAATTTCCTACTGTTTCATGCCAGACATCTATTGATGATACAGTGAATGACCAGTGTAAGCACATCTCAAAAAGGTGTGCAGTTCAGCAAAAAAATGTGAATTGATTAACGAGTAAGAGAAAAGAGATTGCAAAACAAAAGTTTAGACAAAAGCCACTCAAAAATGATATCCCCATTACACTGTGAAACCCATCATAATTAATTCGTCATTAGCAGTTTTATATACACTGCTGTTCAAAAGTTTGGGGTCTTGGGATATTTTTAGTTTTGAAATAGTATCACCAAGGGCATTTGTATTGAGAAAAAATCACAGTAAATATTGTCAAAATATTTCTACATTAAACAACGATGTGACTGTTTTACTGTTTTTAACAGTAAGTTTATTCCTGATGCAAAACTGAATTTTCTGCATCATTATTTAAGCCTTCAGTTGTACATGATCCTCCAGAAATCATTATGATATGCTGATTTGCTGCTCAAGAAACTTTATTATGACCAAAATGAAAACCAGTTGTGCTGCGTAATATTTTTATGAAAACCGTAATACGTTTTTCAGGATTCTTTATGACATTATAAACTGACACTCGGAAATCTGACTATTGTAATTCACTATAATGTTACTATTCAAGTGAAAAGTCAATCTGTTGTTCATCCTCACCAAAAACAATTTGTGCTTGCATTTGGCACTTAGGATGTGTTCATTTCAGACCCTGCTCACGTCCTTCACCTTCATCATCCTATCTCACCCTAGACGTCCATTATCATCTGATGCTTCAAACCGACCTCCATTCTGCCTCTCTGATCATTATTCAGCCACTTTAGCCATATACTGTAGTCTTATCAACTAGGAGGAATACTTCATGAATATATACAGTATGTGTGTGTGTGTCTTTGTGCCTCCAACTTAAAAACTGGGTTAACTGTGGGTAGGATCTTAAAGGGGTCACATGATGCGATTTCAAGTTTTCCTTTCTCTTTGGAGTGTTACAAACTCTTGGTGCATAAAGAAGATCTGTAAAGTTGCAAAGACTAAAGTCTCAAATCCAAAGAGATATTCTTAATAAAAGTTAAAAGTCAGCTACGCCTACCTAAAACGGCTCATTCTAACACGCCCCCACATATCTACGTCACTATGTGGAAATATTAGCATAATGCCGCCCAAATGTGCACGCAAAGACAGAAGGCGTGGTTTCAAGAACGCAGTAGTGTTGATGCAGCCATGTCAGTGAGACGCTGTGTGTTTCAGTATGAAAGCAAAAGCACTTTATTTGGCCTTCTGGAAGTAGATGCAATTAGGAATCACTTGGGTAAGATTTATTTACAACCAGAACAGCAAACCCAGCTTGTTTCGAATTTGGGCAACGCATTTATGGAACCCGTTTTTTGAACTAGAAGAGTCCAAGGATGGCTGTGCAAAAAGGATATTAAAAAAAAAATAAAATAAAAAAAGGGTCAATCCAACTTTCGCTATGACAATCTGGCACTTCTGAATCAGCGACTGTAAGTATGTTTTGTTACTAGTTTAAGTATTTGCTATTGACTGTTCAAATGCGGAGGTTAGTTTGCGGTTAGAAACCCGGTAACCGTCATGTGTGTGTGTGTGTGAGAGGGGAACAGAGTCACATCACAGGAGAGTGAACTGCCTGTCAGAAATCATAGCACGTCAGCTGTCATAACTGCTGCTTGTGTACTGCATCATCACTGTCTGTCACGCGACTCTGTTGCCCTTTCTGGCTTGAACCGATGGTAAAACTAACAACATTATTAACTGTCTTGATATTTACTTTGAAAGCTGAAGCTGCGATTATGGTAAGGGGCGTTACATTTCCGACGCGTGCTTGTGGTGTTCATCACAATGCACTGGGTCAGCTGGCCAATCAGAGCAGACTGCGCTTGTCAAAGGAGGGGGCTTTGTTGAAAACGACATGTTTGAGAGAGGCGGGGCATAGAGGAACAACAATAATGTACAGTTTGTTGAAAATAATGTGTTTTTTGAACATTAAAGCATGTCAACATATTCTGTTATACCAAATACACAAAATAATGATCTTTAAAATAGCATCATATGACCCCTTTAATTCTAATACATGTATGTATACAGTATACATACACAAACACAAACACAGGTGTTGCTGTTGGAGAAAATGGTTCATGATGCAAATAGACAAGGATCAAGAACTAGGCCTATACACACAAACACTTACAGAGAATATGGTATTGATTGCTGTCATTTCTGGAGCTTTTGTCTTTATTAGACTGCTGTTAAATTGATGAGAATCAAAGCGATAATCGTTACCGGTTACACAAACACACTTAAATACACACACTGCTACACAAGCTCGTGGCTCGAATTTGGAAAGCCCAATGTTTGAAATTTAATATGGTAAATATAATAATTAATACAACATAATCCTCTTGTAATGATACACATGCAAGCATTTAACATTATGTTTATGATCCATCATCTCCTAATTACAGATTTAGAATAAATTGCTTACAATACTGCCCAAGTATGTGTGTTCAGAGCCCACTGGATTAAAAGGATGAGATTATAATTTTTTTCCGTTTGCAACATCATGCCTTTATATTATGCATACAGAATGACATACAGTGGGGCAAAAAAGTATTTAGTCAGCCACCAATTGTGCAAGTTCTCCCACTTAAAAAGATGAGAGAGGCCTGTTTTAAGTTCTCCCATCATAGGTATACCTCAACTATGAGAGACAAAATGAGAAAAAAAATTCCAGAAAATCACATTGTAGGATTTTTAAAGAATTAATTGGTAAATTCCTCGGTAAAATAAGTATTTGGTCACCTACAAACAAGCAAGATTTCTGGCTCTCACAGACCTGTAACTTCTTCTTTAAGAGGCTCCTCTGTCCTCCACTCGTTACCTGTATTAATGGCATCTGTTTGAACTCGTTATCAGTATAAAAGACACCTGTACACAACCTCAAACAGTCACACTCCAAACTCCACCATGGCCAAGACCAAAGAACTGTCAAAGAACACCAGAAACAAAATTGTAGACCTGCACCAGGCTGGGAAGACTGAATCTACAATAGGTAAGCAGCTTGGTGTGAAGAAAATCAACTGTGGGAGCAATTATTAGAAATGGAAGACATACAAGACCACTGAAAATCTCCCTCGATCTGGGGCTCCACGCAAGATCTCACCCCGTGGTGTCAAAATGATCACAAGAACTGTGAGCAAAAATCCCAGAACCACACGGGGGGACCTAGTTTTTTTGTTCAAACAATGACCTGCAGAGAGCGGGGACCAAAGTAACAAAGGCTACCATTAGTAACACACTGCGCCGCCAGGGACTCAAAATCCTGCAGTGCCAGACGTGTCCCCCTGCTTAAGCAAGTACATGTCCAGGCCTGTCTGAAGTTATCTAGAGAGCATTTGGATGATCCAGAAAAAGATTGGGAGAATGTCATATGGTCAGATGAAACCAAAATAGAAATTTTGGTTTAAAAACTCAACTTGTCGTGTTTGGAGGTGAAAGAATGCTGAGTTGCATCCAAAGTACACCATACCTACTGTGAAGCATGGGGGTGGAAACATCATGCTTTGGGGCTGTTTTTCTGCAAAGGGACCAGGACGACTGATCCGTGTAAACGAAAGAAAGAATGGGGCCATGTATCGTGAGATTTTGAGTGAAAACCTCCTCCATCAGCAAGGGCATTGAAGATGAAAATGTGGCTGGGTCTTTCAGCATGACAAAGATCCCAAACACACCGCACGGGCAACGAAGGAGTGGCTTCGTAAGAAGCATTTCAAGGTCCTGGAGTGGCCTAGCCAGTCTCCAGATCTCAACCCCATAGAAAATCTTTGGAGGGAGTTGAAAATCCGTGTTGCCCAGCGACAGCCCCAAAACATTAATGCTCTAGAGGAGATCTGCATGGAGGAAAATACCAGCAACAGTGTGTGAAAAACCTTGTGAAGACTTACAGAAAACGTTTGACTTCTGTCATTGCCAACAAAGGGTATATAACAAAGTATTGAGATGAAATTTTGTTATTGACCAAATACTTATTTTCCACCATAATTTGCAAATAAATTCTTTAAAAATCCTACAATGTGATTTTTTTTTTTTCATTTCATAGTTGAGGTATACCTATGATGAAAATTACAGGCCTCTCTCATCTTTTTAAGTGGGAGAACTTGCACAATTGGTGGCTGACTAAATACTTTTTTCCCCACTGTAAGCAAACAATGTTTAAATGATCTGTAAAACTAAATGAGCTTTTAGTCTGCAAGTGTAAATGAGGAAGTTTATGAACTGCACCGTACAGTTGTTACTGACCTGAGAAGCCATGAGTTTTTGACCAACGGGGCTGATAAGACAGAACAAAAAATGTTGCTGAAGTCAGTCAACAAGCTATTACATCATCATCATTTTATTATATTTCTATATAAAATGTGGCAATAAAAACATGCATGAACAGCAGTGTGATAAAGCTTAATTTGAATGATTTTGTGAATGTGTATCTTTAATTAAACATGGTCAATCACTACTGTTCAGAAATTTGGGGTCAGTAATTGTTTCTTCAGCAACGATGCATTCAGTTGATTAAAAGTGACAGACATTTATAATGTCTTAAAAGATTAGCCTACTATTTCAAATAAATCCTGTTCTTTTGAACTTCCTATTCATCAAAAAAAAAAGTTGAAAAATATATATATTTGTGTTTCCACAAATATATTAAGCAGCACAACTGTTTTCAACATTAATAATAAGAAAGGTTTCTTAAGCAGCAAATCAACATATTAGAATGATTTCTGAAGGATCATGTGACATTGAAGACTGGAGTGATGATGCTGAAAAATCAGCGTTGCCATCACAGGAGTAAATTACAATTCAAAATACAGTATATTACAATAGAAAACAAATCGTCATAATATTTTACAATCTCATCAAATCACTACAGCTTTGGTGAGCATGAGAGACTTTTCAAAAACTTTACAAAATATTACTGACCTAAAACAAATTAAATGAGTAATTCATTCGCTGATTCAAAGCAATAACTTCTAGGTCTTTTTTGGAGTGATTCAGTAAAAGAAATGGCTTAAAAGAGTCTTTTGTTTATAAATCAGACTGTTTGAGCACAGTATTTTTGCATGCAGCCAGTAAAATCATGTTTCTTATTGTCTTCGTATTTTTCCCTTGAGCTATACTTTTAAAATCTCATCACATTCAACTTAGACTGCAAACACACAAACTGGGTAATATCTTTTTTTTCTTTGTCGTGGAGTAGCACTGCCACTGAATAGCAATGCAGGAAATAGCACTGTATACACACAATTAATCAACACACACAGGGACTGAATTAACTCAGGGGAACTGTGAATATTACCTCAGCTCACCTCATTATCTCTCTTCGTTTACTCATTCATGGACTCTATTGCTTCTACTTATCACCCATGCTTTTGTTATTTGGCCTGCCTATTAATTTCTTCATTCCAGTCTTTCTACACCTGGTATTAATATCTGTCTGAGTTGATCAGATCACAAGTGGTCAGACGAAACAGATTTAATTTACACTTAAAATAACACGCATTACGTGCTATGCAGGAGGTGGCACTAAAGATTTAAACAGGGTTGTGTTCGCCATTTCACGATGGAGTAAAGATTTAGTGAGGGTCCACAACCACGGCTTTGCTTTGAAGGCAAATTCAGCAAGACTGCACTATGTTTGACAATATATTCTGCCCTGAGACTTAAAAAAAACAATTCTCCACTGGACCTTGTGCATAAATGTGGCCAAAAACCTGATATTCCAAACATTGTTGGAAATATTTGCCCTTGCACGTCAACACTAATATATACACAGCTTGGCCCTAAAACATCTTTCACACAGATGTAAACAGTAGAGCTACACATGGCTGTTGCCTTGACCTCAAGCTGTAGTCGCTGCTCTAAAACACACAGCACCATTATTGGTGACATCATCTTCTAGTAGGTACTGCAGGACAGTCCCCTGCTGAATTAGGACAATAATATTTACAGATATTTTCCACCTTTGTACTAACTGCAGGAAAGAGCAAGTCAGGTGTCTGATGATCCTCTACACTTTTGTGAGGTAAACGATATGGAGCACATAAAATCCCAAATCCAGACTCTACAGATTTAACGCTTAATAACATGAATTATGTATAAACTTAGTGTGCCATCTTGCACCTTGACTGCTAAAGCAAATCCTCAGCTGAAGCATATTAGCGCAGCATCTGCTTGTTATGCGACATATAAACGCTTGCATGTGCTCTACCGCACCTTCCTCTCAACCTCAATAACTGTCTTAAATCGGATTCTTGCGCTAAAGCTTCTTATGCTGAAGTATCTGTCACCGGTGTTTAAAAGGGTCATATGATGCTGCTAAAGAACATTATTTTGTGTATTTGGTGTAATGAAATGCGTTTATGTGGTTTAAGGTTAAAAAAACACATTATTTTCCATTAATTGTGTATTTTTATGTTTTAAATAGGGCTATCAAGCTATTATTTTTTTAAATCGAATGAATTACAGTTATTAATCAAATTAACCTCAAATTAATGACATTAATTAATTAATAACTTTATCTTTAATTAATCGGCACATGATGTGTTACGGGTAAGTTATCATTGTGTTAAATTAGAAAATCTAGAAAATTAGAAACATAATAGTATCATGAAGTGAGAAACAGCTTAAAATGAGTAAAGGAGAAATATTGTAGTCTCCATGGAAACGGTGACTTGCCAAAGAGAGGATTTCTCCCAAATCTGAGCTTTAAGCCTTTGATCAAGGTATGTGCGAGAATGTGTGACTGTGAGCGCGTTTGAGAGAGCGAGCGCCGCAGCTATGTGTTCCTCCACTGGCGACTCACAATGCCATATACCTGCAGATGATCCCACAGTAAATGAAAGCCATGTCTGAATAAAAACTGAGATTAGACTCGAACAATGGAATTCCATTTCCACGGACACAATCATTCCCAAAGGTAAACAATGCAATTCCATTACGGGTTTAAACCATGGGAAAATTCTTTTTTTTTTGCAGGAATTGCCCTCTATGTTGCAATAAATCCTCTGGCAAATGTTTTCTTTTCCTCTCTTTCCTCTTTACCTTACACACTCTTACAGCATAAACACTCCGGCAGACAATATAAATCAACAATGATTGTAGGTAGGAGAAACTCCACAGAATACGTTTCACCTCATTTTCTATTTTTAAAGGCAGAGTTAAAGGTTGTGTGTCTGAGGGGCACTTGCCCTGTTTCCTCTACTTCTGTCCATCTTTCCTATTCATGTCTTGCCTTAGGAAGAAACCAAGATGAAAAAAGTGACAACATAAGGGGAGACATTATAAATACATCAAGCTATTTAAAACTAAAGAGAGATTTGAGGTTCAAGGACAGAGGGGATCAAAATGAAAGATAAGGCCAGGGAGGAAGAACCGCGGAGCAGACGCAAAGATGCTGGGTTAGCGTTAGCACACTAGCATATGTGTCGCCGGCAGGCTTTTTCCTCGTCTAGAGCACATGGTGGCCCTGCGCTCTGATTGGCTCAGTCCTCGTGGCCATGGAAACCCAGCCATGGGTGAATGATACCCCCTCTGAACATGACTTGGGGAAAAGACAGGAAACAAGGACATCTCTCTCTCACACTCATGTGTTGGAGGACTCATGTTTCGTGTTGATGATATAACCAAGGGGTCTGTCACTGCGCTCATGGCAGGATCACTGAGGGAGAGTTAGAGGTGAATGGAAAGGAGAAACAGATCACACAGAAATGAAAAAGTGCAAAAGCAGCTTGTTTTTCCTGTCTCCTTTCTTGTACTTTGTTCTTGATTTACTCCTGCTGTAAAAGGAAAGCATTGAGCTAGAAGAGACATCCCCAGTGAAGTACTAAACAAAACAGTACTTTTCTTTTAGACATGTTTTTTTTTTTAAATAATTTTTTTTGTCATAAACATCCACTCTGTCAGATGTTAATTCAATAACTGAGAGATTCAATAATTAAGCTGTTAATGATCTGATTCAAATCAATGACAGTCTGAGACTTTTTGTCTGATTCAGCAACAGGACCAAAACAAGAGTAGTTTATTAATGAATCAAACATCATTGGTCATGTTGGCTTTTTTTTTTTTTTTTGCTCTTGCAGCCAGCAAAGACAACCTAACAAAAATACGTTTATTGTCTATTTACAGTCTTTGACAATTTTGTCTTTTTTTTCTACTGGCACAGTAGGACCAGCAATTCAGATTTATATTTGCCATGTCATTTTTCCACTGGCCTCAACATAAAGAAATATACATATCTATCAATTTATATGTAAAATTTTAGATTAGCATTTATAATTTCACACTTGCATATTTAATCGTTTTATATTAACATTTATTATATTATTTACTAAACATTTTTGTATTATATTAAAAACATGATTAAAATATAAAATATTTATTATTAAAAACAAAAAATACTGAGAAGCAGAATTTGCTAATTTACAAGGCACCAAAATGCAAGTAAGTGATAATAGCTAGAATATCTAAATATAGATATATATAGATTACTAACACAAACAACAATTTGGGTTGTTATTAACCCAAGGGCTGGGTAAATACAGGACAGAACCCATCTTGGGTTAAATTTAACCAGAAAATTGGGTTGTTTATTTAACCCAGCATAATGTGTTGATTTAACCCAGCTAACGGGTTTATTCATTTTTACTATATTACTAGCTTTTTTTTTTTACTTCATACATTAAATAATGTTCACAGATTAACTTAAATCCTCTAAACTATTGTAAAATACTCCACAAAACCACTGGTTTGCATGATAACTTCCTTCATTTTCCTTTATTTATCATTTACAGCATTAATTGTTTATATCGTTTTTAATAGGCTATACATATTACCTATATTTAAACTCATTTAACAAACATTAAAAGTAAATATTAAACATTAAACAGAAGTAATTCACGTATAATCAACCAGTCTCTGTTATTCTGTTTCCACCATAACAGAGCTGGTTCTCGTGCCCGAGCTGGAGTCATGTTCGGCAGGGAACTGCTAACGGACCGCCGCCCTGCGTTTCACTCTAGCTGAAACATGCTGTGACTCCATAACCTGCCAATAAACAAACAATATACAGCTCTGAGGACATGTTTTAACATCCAAAGTATTATATTCTGTCTCTTTATGAATAAAATCATTTATTTTATGCAAAGCATCAGGCTTTTCAATCACGCAAAAAGATTGCGACACTCCTTACAGGTGATTCACACCACACGCCTTTAAGTTGCTCTGCACAACATTGAACGATATACAGCACAGTATCGATTTTATAGATAAAATAAAATGTACACAAACCTGTATTTTACTGAAGAATGCATCAATTCGATGGCGCTTAGAACTGCTCTCTCGTGAAAAGAAGACGCAAAATCCCCGCGATAAATAACTCAACCGCTGGGTTACATCTGACCCAGGATCTGATTCTGAGTAACACAAAAACAACCCAAACACTGGGTTGTTATGTCTGACCCAGAAGCTGGGTAACACAAAAACTACCCAAACACTGAAAGAATAACCCCCCCAAAAAAAACCCAAAAGGCTCAACCCAGCATTTGGGTTAAAATAATAACCCAAGATTTTTTTTAGAGTGTAGCATTTGCCTAAAAGGGCAGATTATAGCTCTGGGCCAGCGGCCATCCTTTTTGTTGAGCCCTCATCGTACTGTTTCATGGGCCAGTTTTCACCATCACATTCAATTTAGGTGTAAAACTAACAAAAGAAACCATGGAGCTTCAGATTCTGGGGAAACACTTTGGGATACACCACATTGTCACTTTAACTGCAAAACCTCCTGTTTGTTGTGCCTCCAATTAGGCATGAGATCTACACCTCTGCTCTACACGCCCAGGCAAGAGAGCCAGAGAGGAAGAAATGGAGACCAGAGTCTTCAACCTAATAGATGTCCTTAGTGTTTCTGTTTTCCTCTGTCTGTCTCTGACAGGACCCAGACCTGACTGGGTCAACAGAGCCCATGTACTTGTCTTTGACACAGGTTATGTGTCAGCACAGAGACTTGCGCATAAGAAAGAGAAAGTTTTGAAAAAGATGATGTTGGGCAGGCCATGGGAGGGAAGGCTGTAAATCAGGATGGCTTGTGTTTGTGTGTTTTATGTGGCCTCTGCTGTCTCCGTGTGTCCTGTCTGTGCAGTCATCCCTCCCTGTCACAAAGCATTAATACTGACTGCAGATTTACTCACTCAGCCACAGAAGATAGAAAGAATGCCACTCAGTTGTGTGTCTGTGGGTCTGGCATGGCAAAAGCGTTCACTCGGCACTGAGCTGTGTGGAAGAAAAGAATCACATAAGACTCCTTCCCACTGGGAATGTCACTGAGGATCTATAACTATACACACACACACACGCACACACACACACACACATAAAAAAACATGCTGTGTGCATCACACCGAATGATGGAGTCATTTTGAATCATCATGATGATAAAGACAGCACTCCTTTGTAGAAAACACGAGTACACACACAAAAACTATCATAATACATCATTACAGACTCTCTTTATAGTGTGTGTGTACGGGTGAGGTTTTGCTTAGACTGTGGTTGCCAAATGCTAAAAATCTATCATTCAATGTTTGCCACCATTTATTTGAATCTCCATATGGATAACAGATTGACAGACTTTGTAACAGACTTACAGAGAGGCTTCAGAGCCTCCCCACTTATCTGATGCTGCCTCGATCTGGGTGGTCAAAACTGGCCTTGACCAGCCGGAACGAACCAGTCTGTTTTGTCTCTCTATGTGTGTGTGTGTATGTTCACATTAGAAAGCTGTACACAGGCCAGGTTCCTCAGATCAGACTCCTGGACTTTAGAGTGCATGAGCGTGTGTGTAATTGCATGCCAGACAGAATGTGCTCCTCATCGCTCTTTCACCCAGGCAAAGCGCAATTTCCATTCCTTTCTTTACTATTTTCTTTCTGCCATTACGTCCAAATGTCTACTGTGTGTATGCATGTAATAAGTCACATAGAAACATTGCTGTATCACACACTGATATGCCTAAAAGACTTGAGATGAAAGAGGTCTAATAGAAAATGAAGAACAGAA
This sequence comes from Sinocyclocheilus anophthalmus, assembly GCA_018155175.1. NCBI lineage: Eukaryota > Metazoa > Chordata > Actinopteri > Cypriniformes > Cyprinidae > Sinocyclocheilus > Sinocyclocheilus anophthalmus. The sequence goes on along the minus strand of JADLZN010001889.1, from coordinate 1,083,287 downwards.
AATAGGATGGGTGTGTGCATGAAAGAGGGGGTCTTGACATGCCATCGTGTCTGTATGCATATCACATATCTCGATTATAATGAATATAATATATATTATTAATATCATAAAGGATTAGATTTTATATAGGCTCCTTTAAATGATAATCTTAAATATAAGTACTATATAATGAGAATCCAAAATAAATTTAATAAACTGGTGTTTCTTTAAACAAAATGGTTTTCTACATTTTTCATGCAATAATAAATATTCAAATACTTTGTTTATTGCATTCTTTGTTTATATAATCAGTTTTAACCCTGCAATTAACTACTTGCAATTTTATGGGTTTCCTTGGGGTTTGGAGAAAAGGAATAAACAAATCTATATACCAAAAAGATATTGAAAATAAATTAAGGCATGGAAAAAAATAAATGCTAATACGACTTATATCTAAAAACATATGATTATTTAATTTAAATATCATATTTTTTTATATTTATATCACTACATTTTTATACATTTTCATATACATAAAAAAATCTGACACATTTAAGCACCAGAAGTAAAACAATCACCCAAATACTTTTTTTATACATTATGATTTTTTATGATATGATTTGATTTTTTTCAAAACTCACGGACACCTTTAACATGACGTTATTAAAGTTTGCAAGCCCATCAGAGCTATAAATCCATCACTGGGCAAATCAACTTGGCCAGTTTTCAAAATTATTTAAAGCAATTGGTCATTGTAATTTTAAACAGGATGCATTTGAGAAATCCAGACATATAAGGCATCTACATAGCAACTTCGCAAAAGAAGAGAGACAGAACGCAGAATGAAGGCACAGGCATTCTTGGAGTGAATGTATGATTAAAAAATGAAAAAGTATCTACGGCTTACATTGGACTATTTCAGTATCACTCTCCAGCTTAAAAACATCAGGTCAAAAAACCTGGAATGTTTTTGATGGTTTTAAGATGACTGATTGGGTTGTAGTTTCCTTGAGTGTCTGACATATTACAGTCTGCCTGATATGAATTTTTTTAATTGACTAATAGTTGCCCTAAATCCTATAAAACAGTTGTTTTTTTGTTGTTTTTTAAATATTACAGTACAAAAATATTACACAAATGCTAGGAAATGGTAGTAAAAACACACAAGAGGTATTCTGTGCCTCTACGCACCACCACCTCACCTCTGCTAATGAAATACTTTATGCTATATCAGCTAATTGCTTTAATCAGATGTTTTGGTGCATAACTGTGACAAATACCTGCAAGGCTTGTTGCTGTGGAGCAGTGAGCCGAACAGATACAGTACAGTGTAGCTACATTTAACCGCAAAACATGGTGTCTGCTTAGCAGACATTAAACAGACAGACTTGGACCAAACACTGAATAAAACTAGCTGGACACTAACAGTACAATATGAAAGCAATAGAAAAAGAAAAAGAAAAATGAAACTGCCAATCCCAAGACAATTGCAAGAACAATCCTCTCTAAAACAAAGATGCTTTTATGGACATTATCTGATCCCAGTGTATAATCTAACAATAGTGAGGGAGGGACTTTCCTGGAGATCTTAACAAGATTAACAAGTATCTTCTGCTCTCAATCATAACTTTTTCAGCTGTTTTTATGCATATCCATTATAAAAATAAGAAATAGAAAGAAAGAAGAGAAAAAATATATATGGTCTTATTAACTAACGTTACTTAGTAGAAGACTTGAACTACATTAAGGTTAGTGATCAATACATAAATCATGACTGCTACAAAAAGTGAAGAGCAAGAAACACGTCCAGTACCTCCAGGAGTCTTCGCTTAGGTTCACAACGGAACCAAAGAAAAGCTTTACTAAAACCTAACCTGCATCCTCAGTGTCAGCTGTGCCTGGTTAAAACCAAACAAAAGCAATGCAAGCAGAAAATGTGAAGTCCGTAATGACGCTTTGTTTCTGTCAGCAGAAAACGCTAAACCAAACCAAACGTCTTACAGCTGTAACCACATTATCAATGGGTTGCTTTTTACACAAAAGTACATGTAATTGCCCTTCATTTAAGTATTAAGCATCTAATTGATTGACACTCATTATAACCTCGCCAAAATATGGTAACGGGCTCCAGTTCTGTCACCCTCGCGCTGTTTCTCCACACAAAACATCTTGTTAGTAGGAAACACAAACGACTCTTACCGCTCTGCGAGTCTGTGATGATTATTTTAAGGAGAAGGATGCCCGGTCAAACGACGGAAGGTCCCAGAGTCTTAATCGCAGCCCAAGTCCTCCGTTAACGGACTCGCCTCCGCATCTGTCTCTGTCTCGTCAGGGCTGAAGACTTCACGAGACCTCAGAGCGCGACTCAAATCGTCCGATTTTAACATGCTGCTCGGTAACAAATGCTGTTTTATTGCGAGTGTTGTTAATGTTCGCTTGCAGTCGGTTCATAAACTCAGCTGGATAAATGCAGTCATTACGAAGAAACGCTCAAACACTCGCCGCGGAATTCATTTTCACGCGTCTGGCGTTAGCTCGTCTCGTGCCCCTACAGTATTTACCTGGCGAAATATTCTCGCGCGCCTGAAGTAACCTATTGCAGCGAACACGTGCGAACCGGCCATCCTACTAACTGTCATCAAATGACTGCGATTTCAAGCTGTGTCCGCGTCTCCTCGTGGGGGTCGGTTGGTTGGGACACAATGACTGCGTCGGCGGCTCACCCACGCGACTTATTTGGTTGTTTGTCATGGGGAAAGGCGAAAGTGCACGACCTTGTCTGAGGGATGCTACAGCGTGTTAACACTGAAGGGGAAGCCTGACGGATGCCTGCTCACTGACCAGAGGAATTTCTGACGTTCACAAAAGGCGAAGGATGCTTGACTTGCGCGCGCGAGCTCGCTCTCATGGTTTTCTTTGGACATAAAACCCAAACATTGGACATGTCTAACCCAGTGGTTCCCAACCCTGGTCCTGGAGGCACCCCAACACTGCACGTTTTGCATGTCTCCTGAATCAAACACTTCAGGTCATCAGCTCGTTAGTAGAGACTCCAAGACCTGAAATTGGTGTGTCAGAGAAAGGAGACATGCAAAATGTGCAGGGTTGGGATGCCTCCAGGACCAATGTTAAGCTATGGTTTATATGAATATTTCGATAACTTCTTTTATACTTCTTTTATTTTAGAATAATTGGTTTTTTTTGGGTTGTGCGTTTTTGTTAGTATGTCAAGAAATAGACCGTTTTAATATTTTTACGAATCTCTATGTAGGCCCATGTACATTTATAACACTATACTTTGTATTACTAGAACCTTTGAAGTAAATTACAAAAAATGGTTAACGCTGATGCGAGGGTGTTTCAGTCTATGGGAGGGACGGTATATTTGACATTGTTCGCTCTTCTGACTGCCGTTATCAGTCTCTAAGTTTTTCCATTTTGAGTGAAAGCGAAGATTATCTCAGGGAGTTTTTTTCTGTGTATTTGAGCGAATGGGAATGCAAAAAAAAATATATTTTGTATTACATCACTGCTTTCAAGTTTAACCCAACTTCTGAAGACTTCGGACTGACTGAGAAACCGGAGGAAAGTGAAAAAGGTCCAATGGATTGGGGTTACCTTCTAAAAAAAAAAAAAACAAACAGACAAAAACAAAAAAAACCTAAATTTAGTTTTCATGATAGCTACACTCACTTGTTGGAGAACCTGCTGTTTATTAAAGCTGAAGTCGTATTCACATCAGATCTTCAACTTAATTAAGCAAGACTTCTAATACCTGCCCAGCCCTATACCCTCTTACAAAATTTGAGTTGATGGTTCTTACCCTGAAACCGTGTTCCATCAGTCTAAAGTCTGAAGGAGCCATTGTAACCTCTCCATCTGCTCTCAACTCTGACATTCAGACACTCTGACAGGAACTTTGACAAGCTGGTTCAGGGGGAACAGGCTGAAATTCGAGTTACGAGCGCTATGTGAGCCATTGGAAATGGGGTTTCCTCTAAACCAGAGGCATCTCTCTCTCTCTCTCTCTCTCTCTCTCCCTCTCTCCCCTCTGGTAGCGCTTTGTTGTTATGTCGCCTCCGCTACCATTTCTCATAGTCAATGGTGGCATGGCTTAGGCTGGTTAGAGTCCAGGAGCATGAAATAATTATGGATGGCATGGATCCGATCAAACTGTTCTGATAGTTGTGACTGGGAGGTAGGGGGAAATCAGGCTCCCAAAGTTTGTGCATATGGTGCTCAAAAACAGCCTAAAGTGACACAAATGCTCCAATACTTCTGTTTGTCAAATCATCTCGTGGTGTCTGCTAGAAATTCCCTGGTGTCCTGTTTAACCCGAATCTCTCACTCCAACTTGTGGGAAAGGAGAAGAGTAGACGGCAGAGAGGCAACACTGAGCTGTCGGATAAAGATGGTGACAATGTCGCATCAAATCAGTCCATTAATCAGTCAGTCAGTGTGATTGAACAAATCATCGGACAGCCACAACTCATTAGAAGAAACTTTTTTGTATTTACCATTGTGAACACAAAATGCCAGAGTTAAAATCTAAAACTTTTTTTTAGTCACATTATGATGAAATTTCATTCAATATCATGATACTATAGTCGTCAACTTTTGTTTTAATACCTGTAATACTTAGGCCTGTTGCTATCGATTCACAAAGTTTAACAATTCCTTTCCCATGTATTTAGGATCAACTTTTCTTTTTTCCATCCCTTCTGTTAAACATGAGTGTCTCTTACATGTTGACTGTTACTAAAAATCTGGTCTGACTTGCCATGCAATTGATACTTCAAGAGGCTTTTTGAAAAGCTTTGGATTAATGGCAGGTTTTTTTCTTTTGAGAAATGAGCAAACTTAAGCTTAGCTCTCAATTTCCCCTGAGATTTATCTAGTATTGTCAGGATCCGGAAGCCTCTATCCACTCTTACTCTCCTTCTACTAGAAGGTACAATTGTAGCTTAATCTCTTTCTCTATTTCTTTCTGACCCGATTCATGATTCCTCTCTCTGCTGCTACTGTGGAGTGGCAATGTCATGTTTGTGTTTAAGTACTGACTGCATTATATCCAAAAAAGCATATATAATAGTAATCATTTGAATATATTATATTTTTCTGCACATTTTCTCCCATTTCTAGTATGATGAGTTTTATTGGATTACCATAAGTTAAGAAATATACAAATTTTATACCATTTTATACAAAATGTTACCAAAAATATTACAATTTTATACAAAGAAATATGCAAATGTTATACAAATGCAACATACTGCATATTTTACACATGCAACATGATAAGGTTTCATGAGTACAGCAAGCTACTATCTGAAGTGTTTATTGTTGCATATTTATAAAAAAGTAGGCAATATACAGTGTATACAGTGCAGCAATGCAGAAACAATATGTTGCATTCCAAACAAAGCCCATGTGTTGTTTATGTCTCTTATATTGCTGTGAGAAACGCTGCCCTCATGTGCTGTCATGACCTGGTTCTTTACCGGTCTTTTGACAGAGGGTCATGGGAAGGTTATGGTTTGAAAGTGTAGCAGGGATGAAGTATTTTTGTGAGCCAAACATGGAAAGGAGTTAGCATTTTAGCACTTCCAGTTCCATCATCCTATAGTCAAGCTTATGATATTTTCACGTTGTATTCTATGACTTAAAATACATCCGTAATACCAATGTGTGATTAAAAAAAAAAAAAACTTTATTTAGGCTGTTTTGAAAGAGGTGGTTGCTAACTAGGACTACAGAAGTTGCCATGGAAACACGCACACACACACACACACACACACACACACACACACACACACAACACAGTACATACAAATCAGCTTTTTACATCCTTGTGTCTATAATCACACTCTTGTAAATTGTTTTAACTCAAAGCTTCATGGTGGTGATATAATAATAGTGTACTTTGTTTGTAATAGTATAGTCAACATTTAGCTTCTTACTTCTGGTGATTTATTTAGGCTTCAAAATTGTGTCAGAAAATTAAACTTTTGTTGGTCACAGAGCATATTTTCTGCAGTAATCCAAAAGCTAATGGAAAATTCCAACTGGGTTTTTGTTGAGGAAACCAGGGGAGCCTACATAATGCTGCTTTTTTCCAAATCGATCAAACAAGCTCCAAAAATGTCCAAAACCAATACAAGTAAGTAACAGCAACAGCAGCACATCATTACTGCACTTATAAAGGTCATATAATCATACAGGATTGGCTCATAACATTGAGTAAACAATGACAGAATTGTTATTGTTTTGGGTTAAGTATTGTTTTAAGCAGATACTATGAAATTCTAATACCAAGAAATATTCATTCATGAACATTTGAACCAAAGCCTCTTCTAAACACTAGACTGAAACAATACCAGCTGGGCAACAACATGCTCAAAAGAGGTCATTTTTGATTCGTTGGGATAGAGCAGAGGTGACACTTGAGTAGCCAATAAATGTACAAGGCACAACAGCCTTGATGATCCATCAATTTCATTGAATGGAAGAAAACGTCTGGAGATCCAAGGCAAGTTGCCAGAGATAAATGTGGCTGCCTAATAAAACATGCGCAAATGCAAAATCTTATTATGGCATCAAGGTGAAAGTCTATAAAGTCAGTACTTGGCTTAGAACTTAGAAATTAGCTGCATGCACATATTTTGATGTTGTGGCGATTATGAAGTTTGCATTACAAGATTTCTGACTCATAATGCGATTGTATTATGACAGTTTTCTTACTCTGAGGCAGAATGTGTGTGTGTGTGTATGCAGTGTGACTGTGCGGGGCCCACGACATCTGGTCTGATGGCAGCGAATGTGAAATGTGCCGAAACACACCAGCACAGACATTCACACACAACCTTTGAGCACAATTTGAAAATCATTGCTAAATATAGAAGAAGAAGAAAACACACCAGTAAGCCAAGACCTTAGGAGAAGACTTTCATTCAGAATATTAGTTCAATTTATGTATTTCTGTGTGGTGAGATTTGAGAGTATTATTTGCCCCCCCCCCCCCCTCACTTAAAACTTGTTTAAAAAGGAGACGTTGGTGTGTCCCGAACTTTTGGCAACTATATGGCTTCAAGTGTTGACAGATATATTGTATTATGCAAGTGGTATGTGATGTGAATGAGAGCTCCACTTAAAAAGCCTGTCACTCATGCTGCCACAACCATCTCACATATTTACATCACACACACAAACACACACATCATTCGTGCAGGGAATCAGCAATGTAGTCCAAACTGATTATTCATCACCATTTTACCCACAGAGACATGCGTACAAACCCCGGATCTGAATAACATTATATCCTCTGGCACCACAAACTCAGCCGCTTGATTAGTTAAATGTCAGAAAATATAACATGTCAGTAACGTTCTGATTATATAAAAATTTTTACATATACTTTTATTTTTCTAGCATTCTTTTTATTTTAGTATTATCATTTATCGGGTAGTTTATTAAAAAATGAAAAGTCATTATTCCCTTACTCTCGTGTTGACATGCCATTCCTATGTTTTTTAAATGTAATCCTTTAAAATGTTAATCTGCCATCTGGTGCTAATTTCCTTAATTATATGACCAACCCTATTTAGCTGGCAGCATTCCTCCAATGTTCACTAAGATTGAAAGATGACAGGCTGCTCTAAGGTGACTGAAACCCTCTGACAGCAGGTTGTCCAGATGAAGGCTAAAGGGATGACCCTTTCAGCCATTGCAAGAGAAGTTCCAGATCTCTGATTTCTCCAATATTGCAGGTTTACAATGACACAAATTCATTCAAATCCCCCAAAAAGGCTGGTCATCCACAAAAGACAAATGCACGAGAGGACATGATAATGCAGAGACTCTCAATGGGGAATCGGTTCAACACTGCAGCTGGAATTGCTTGCCAGTTCAGTGCTGAAAGGGGTAGAGATTTGTCTCGGGACGTTTAAGAAGTCGGACTGAAAGCACACTCTGTAATGACCAAACCTCTCATCAGCAGGAAGAATCAAACGGCTCGGCTCACCTTTGCTGAGGAGCATGTTGTGTGGAGAGAGGAGAACTGCTCCAAAGTTCACTTTAGTGATGAGAGCAAGTTTAATTTATTTGGGTCTGATGTGAAACATTTTGTTCGGTGTCAAACTGAGGAGAGACTGAAGCCCAAGTGTGTAAAGAAGACAGTGAAAGGTGGAGAAAGAGGAGTGTCATTGTTTGGGGTATGTTTTCTGCAGCGAGTTGGGTCTCTTATACAGACACATGGCAGAAGACCTCTTTCAGAAACATGCAGTACTTTCCCTGCAAGCATCTCCGATTCAGCCTGCTATTTTCATGTAAGACAATGATCCCATCATGCGGCAAAACAGGTATAGCGGTTGGTTCCTTGAATCTAAGAACACTGAAATCATGAAATGGCCAGGCCAGAGTCCTGATCTAAACCAGACTGAAAATCTCTGGAAAATCCTTGGCGACAAAGTTGGCCAAGAAACCCACTAGTTACTGAACTTTGGGAGAAAGGGGAGGGGGGGGGGGGGGGGGGAGGGGAAGAAGAGAGGACCAATATAACACCAGAGCACTGTGAGAAACTAGTGATATCCTGCTGCCACGGATGTGCTTAAGTCATTCAAAACGAGGGCCTCTACACTTCCTACTAATTTCTGACATCTGTATCCCTCCACAATTTTTGTTGTAATCTTTCGTGCGACAGTGGTTACGGTTCTCTAATTTTGATCACTGCATTTTCCACAAAATACCTACAGCTAATATTCCTTCTAATTTTGAGTGAAGATTAAATATTTACATAATGTTCTCTAATTTTGATCTCCACTGTGTGTATATAATTATAACAGTATTTTATTAAAGGGATAGTTTATTCAAAAATAAAAATGGGCATGTACATTCACTTAAGTTTCGTATAACTTTCTGACGTTTTTCCACTTTATTCCTTTCTGGTTTAGGTTACTTTAAATGTTAAATTCAGAACTGAACTGAAGTTCATTTAATATGAATGCAATTTTTTTTAAGAAAAGGGCACAGCAACAAAAAAAAGACATCTGTGACATTCACTTAAATGTCAGACTTGTGTCTGTTGAATGGCCTTCACTCATGTCAACCTCACTTAGCTCTGCTTCTGCAGTGTCTATTAGACGGATCTGTTTTTACCTGCATGCATGCAGACGCGTGTCTCCTGCCCTTACATGTACTTCACTTTTATTCTGTATTCAGCAAATGTTCTCAAAGTTTCCCCTGCGTTGAATATTCTCTTCAAAAGTTTGAGCATACTTTCATACTGCATATCAAAACCATCTTCTCCTTCACATCAAAGAGTCCTTCCGGCAATATCAAAGAATACATCCATAATGTCCTCAAACTCTAGATCCACAGGCCAAATCCTTTTAATCACACTTACACAAATGATGTAAGATTTTAAAGAGATTTCAGACACTTTTCTAAAAGACTTGCCTGTGCTTTACATTATCTTATACTACAAAAACACTTGTCAAATATAAAAATAAGCAAAGAACACAATTATAAGGGAGCTCCTGAATGTCGCAGATTAATTTAGGAAAGTCTGCGGCAACAGCAACAGTAATCGGTGTGGATGTTTCTAGCACTTTACATATAAAAAATACATTTTTTAATTCCATCATACAGAACTGGATTGATTTGTAGTAGGGGCAAGTCTGGTGAAGCTGAAGGGGAATGATGGGATGAGTTAAGTTCATTTGTCGCATCACATCGGGTAATTGAGCACCACATCTTGTTTGGCCAGCTCCAGCAACATAGGGTCATCGAAGAACTTGCTGATACTGACGTCCTCGCTCAAACCCTGGAGGAAGAGAGAGATGATTAGGATGATGATATATGATGCATATTCAAACTAAACAAGTTGATTGACATTTCAGAGATGTCAAATGTGTCTTACTTTGCGCCTGCGGGTTTTGATCATAAACTCTCTGGCCAGATGAGGGGCCGGCTGAGGCTCTAGAGGACGAATCACAATGCTCTTATCCAAAGGATCACCGGGAACAATCTAGAGTGAGGGGCAGAGACAATAATTACTCAGGACAGGGGCGAAAATCTAATGCCATGTGACAAACATATACACACACACACACACACAAACACACAGAAACAGTGTTAAAGGCAAGGGAGTCCAAGATAAGCTGCTGACGACTCAATTTTCTGCTACTCAACATCAAACACATCAGAACAAATCCACTCACACACGGGTGAATCTTACGCAAGTCACATTTTCCCCAAAATTAAAAAGATAGAAGATATTATATTTTGCATAAATTAAACAAAGCCTATTTTTGCACTACTACTTGCACTTTTACATTATGAAATGTCTTATTACCACATTTTTTTTCCAATACTCTGATTCTTATTAGATTATCGGTTTAAAATACTGTAATATAATAATGATTTTTAAAATTTATATCACCATACATTACAGTACAATAAATACTATTGTGTCTAAATACATTAGTATTTACTAGACAAATACTAGATTTTCTTCCTCAAATTCTCACTTTTTAAATTCACCAATTCAGTAATTTTCTATCATTAATGTTGAATGTTAAATCTCATTAGGTTATTAGAGTAAAAATATGGTAATAAAACTCTTAAATTCAATAATTATTAATAATACACGTTATTAATAATTTACTAATTAACATAATATTATTAGTGCTGTCAAACGATTAATCGCATCCAAAATATGTTTTTGTTTACATAATATATGTGTGTATACTGTGTATATGTATTAATAAATACAAACACATTCATGTAAATATTTAAGAAAATGTATTATGTTTACATATATTTATACATAATATTACATTTTCTCTTAAAGATATATATGTGCGTGTGTGTGTTTATTTATACATATAAATATACACAGTACACACACATATATTATGTAAACAAAAAACTTTTATTTGGGATGCAATTAATCGTTTGACAGCACTAAATATTATATAATTAATTAAATTAATAGGCTTTAACCAAAAATGTTCTATTACAGTTTTTCTCGATTGCTATCACACTATATTAACTGATTCATTTGGCCCAATTTTCCAAACCATTCATACAGTTCTCGAGACAAAGACTTTGAACACATTTCACCTGTTTGCACACACGTTCCAATTTGCCCAGTGTTTTCTGCAAAACTCTACACAAAAAAGCCATCATTTTGCACAGGTTTAACCATGTTCTCATTCAGAACACACAAACACACAATATAATTAACTCAAGCATCAAAAAATGAACTCCAACAGCACACATTTATCCATGTGTGAACATTAAGTAGCAAAACTGATGACACACAGGTCAGAATCTCAGGATGATATGAACAAGAGCACAACTGATTATGTATTTTGGCAAATGAATCCTGGTAGTGGGAGACAAAAAGGAATTGAAGGGGGGAAATAAAAACGAAGGGGATGAGGTCCAATTTAATTTGTTCCTGATGAAATACAAAGCACTATAGTTGAGCATGCTCTTCTGCATGGACTGACCATGAGGGAAGCTCAGCTACAGGCTCATCTAAAAGGTTTCAATACTACTTACACAATACACATACAATATAATTACAGTACATAGTAGCAGTACTTCAGATGAGAGAATTGTCATTATTCTATGTACAGTAAATACTGTAGCACATGTTGTACACCCTCAAACTCATTACTGTTGAATTTATTTGTAGCCAAGTAGTCCTTACATGTACTCTATTTTTGCAGAACTGAGAGACGACTGTCTAGGGGAGGCAGAGAAATCTTTTATCAGAAGACTAAGAAACTGCTATAACAAATAAGGATACTACCAATACTGTAATGCAATTTGGCTTTGAATGAATTTATTTATTTACAGTAACTGACAGTATATTCTAATGTGTGTTCACTGTATATTCTGTTGTTTGGTTTTTGAACTTTTCTCTTCTAGTGCCTTTCATCTACTGTAAGATCTCTTTACAGTAGTGTAACGAAAGTAAACTTTTCTTACAGTTTAATGCTGAATTTTACTGTATCTGCATCCCTCTATTTATGTTGTATACTGTAACAGACATTGACTAGCAAAAGGATTCCTATTTCCCAAAAGGAGGTTTTTGTAACAGTGTTTTGAACTGATCTCACTAGTGTTCTCTAGGCAGTGAAGTAATGTGTGTATTTGACAGGTTTGTGTATCATCTAAGGCCGAAGTTTGAGTCTGACAAAAGATTTTGACCTGGAAGTTTGAAGTTTGAACAAGTTGGTGTATAGTTTTGAGATTGTGTTTATAGTTGTGAGAAGAAAATTGTGAATTGTTTCATGAATTGTGTGTTAGCAATCGAGAAAAACTGTAATTTCCAAAGGTGATTCTCATTTTTTTCACAATAAAAAGACTGTAGCACAATTAAAAAAACAAATCAGCATACAGTACTAATTATATAATATTAATAGCAAAATCAAATTATAAGTCATATTAATATTAATTTGACTTAATTTTATAATTTTAACAAAATAATGTAAATAAAATTTCCTCATATATACTTAAATGCCATTAAATGTCATTATGTAAAAAAAAGAAAAGAAAAAAAAAGTCCAAGTTGCAAAATAAATAAATAAAATTTGAAATCATATTTTGCTAAAAGAAAATGAAAAATATATGATTTCCTATTTTAATTTCTTTTCATGTGACCTGGTGTTTTGGACAGGTTTTGTGAGATTCGCTTACACATAATACTCTTACCCTCATTTAAACACGCATACACACAAGAAAGCAAGCAGAAAAAAAAGATATGTGGGTGTGTTTGTACCTGCCAGTGGTGGAACACACTGAGCGCGAAGGCCTGGCCCTGCGTGTGTGTGCGGAGATCAGTTTCAAAGCCAAACGAGTCAATAGCGGGAATGAAAGCCTTGATGGCGTAGAGAGGAGAGCCAGGGATTGGCGCATCCTGCGTCACATGACCTCTATGGGACACACAGACAAGAGATCAGTCAGAGGCTCGTTCTAAAAGGAGACTGTCTTTATTGGAGACTTGCTGACTTTTGCTGCCTTGAGCTACAATCTGCTTAATGTGAGTGTGTGTATGTGTTAACAGACGAGGAGTCAGCAATGTCCTCGTTCTGTTTGTGTGTATTGTACCTCCTGCGTGCCAGCACCGTGTACACAGCAGAAACGCAGTCAGCAGGGGCCTGAACCTCCACAAAGTAATAGGGCTCCATCAGCCTGGGCGTGGCCTACAGAAACCAACCAATCACAAAGCAAGGAAAAAGAGAGGGTGAGCAAGTGAGAAACCAATTACGATAATCAACTTAATCTACTGAACTGAGTTAATGGATCACGTAATTGAATGAACCAGGCCAATAAGACTAATGGAAACATTGATTAGGCAGAGAAAGGAAACAGAGGAAGATGAGGGAAGAAGAGAGGTGGCTAAACAGACCTATGGAAGGATAGATTACCATCAGGAAGGCAGAGTAGACAACTCTGCGAGCTGTAGGGATGACCTGTCCTCCTCCTCTGTGCAGCGGCTCCTGTGCGATCACTGCGTCCAGGATCTTAAACTTCACGTTGCGGATTGCTGAACTCAGGGAATGACAAGGAGATAGATTTGTTATTTAGCACAAACAGAAACACCAAACTGTAGCCATTTACAAAGAGGACATTTGCATATGAAAAACTTAAAGGCACAGTAGCAAAAGCACTGTGAGGGTGGAAAACGGCAATTAAAGGAAAAAGGGGAAGAAAATGTAACCTTACAAATGTGCAAGTTTCGCTCAAAATTTTGAGATCATGACATTTAACTTAGTAGTGCACTGATATTAACATTCTGGACGATAATTACAGTCATTTTATGGCTGATAAACAATACAATTGCTAATACTAAATGTCTATACTATGTCGTCTAAATACGTTAAAAACAAAGGCACCGAAAACTAATATCTATATTTTCAAGTGCTACAAGTGAATCTAGACATCACAACATTTTAATGTATGTTATGAATAATGGACATTCATTTGGAGATTTGCTAAAGATTACATTTAACAGTGTTATTAAATTATTAGTGTTTTTAAAGATTAACTTTATGTGAGCGTTCAAAGATGGCAAAGGCAAACTAAATGTAAAAATATATTAAATATCCAATGTTGCTGGATGATGATGGTCACACTTTATTTAAAGTCCAATTCTCACTATTAACGAACCATAAAACTACCACTTTTGCCTCAAACTCCTAATTTGCTGCTTATTTATAGTTAGTAAGGTAGTTGTTAAGTTTAATTATGGGGTAGGATCAAGGGATCTAAAGATATGGTCATGCAGAATATGTGCTTTATAAGCACTAATAAACAGCCAATATGTTAATATAGGCATGCTAATAAGCAAACTAGTTAATAGTGAGAATTGGAATTTTTTTCCAATACTCTGATTCTTATTAGATTATCGGTTTAAAATACTGTAATATAATAATGATTTTAAAAATTTAAATCACCATACATTACAATACAATAAATACTATTGTGTCTAAATACGTTAGTATTTGCTAGACAAATACTAGATTTTCTTCCTCAAATTCTCACTTTTTAAATTCACCAACTCAGACTCTTTTTTGGTAATTTTCTATCATTAATGTTGAATGTTAAATCTCATTAGGTTATTAGAGTAAAAATATGGTAATAAAACTCTTAAATTCAATAATTATAATAATAAGTTATTAATAATTTAATAATTAAACATAATATTTCATAATATTTAGTGCTGCCAAACGATTAATCGCATCCAAAATAGGTTTTTGTTTACATAATATATGTCTGTATACTGTGTATATTTATTAAATGGATAACATAAATACACACACATACGGTAAATATTTTGAAAATATTTATATATAAATATTTAATATACAAATATAAAATTTATCTTAAATATATACATACATGCATGTGTATTTATATATACATAATAAATATACACAGTACACATATAGTATGTAAACAAAAAACTTTTATTTGGGATGCGATTAATTGTTTGACAGCACTAAATATTATATAATTAAATTAATAGGCTAAATTAATTGGTCCATATATTAAAGTGTTACCTTGGCTGATATATATCAAATATCAACCGATAACAATATACAGAGCATCCCTAATTTAAATAAGTATATTTACCCTAAGAACATTATTCATTCTGTGGTGCTTTTTAGACTGTTCAGCCTTCATAACCATTGAAAGTTCTCAAATAAAATGTCATGCACTGTCTCACGTTCATCGCACAAAGGACCCTCGCGTGTGCCCCACTGGAAGCCCTGTACAATGCTGTCCTTCACTGAGCCAAGAAGAGCTTTATCTACCTACAACACACACAGAGAAAGAAAACAGATAATTTATCAAATTATGTAGCTGTCAACAATTTAAGCACACCAGTGCACAACTTCTCACAAAAACAGACACATTGTGTCACATCCAATCATATGCAACGTCAATTTTTTCCACACGCAAGCACACAGACACCAAACGACGACACACAAACACATCCATGCCAAAAGATTTTAACACACACATCTACATTCAAATGGCCAAAGGCACTATTTTAAAATTTATGTCAATATAGTCAGAGGAGAGGTGAAGTCAAATATCCAGAATTTCATTCATTTGCAACCCAATTACAGCTGAATTGTATAAAAAAAAAAATATTACAATGACTTCATGAATATAAATGAACCTTGCAGAGCATGATTAATATCAGCTGATATGCAAATTACCTCAGAGGGCAAAGTGTCGTCTACTAAAATGTTGGGCCCGGTTGTGTCAGGTCCAAAAGCCCAAATGGAACGAGCTGCTAGCAAATCCCAGTCATACTTCGTCTGGAAAAACTCTCCCAACTTTTTTCTACAGAGAGAGAGAAAAAAAATATACATTTATTGGTTTTAAAATAGTGAACAGATTTGAAGTGAAACAGTAGATCTTGTCGGTTGAACTGCACCACATAAACTACCACTTAAAAGTTTGTGGTTGTTAAATATAAAAAAATTTTTAGAGAAGTATCCTATGCTCAACAAGGCTGCATTTATGTGATCAAAAATACAGTTAAAACAGTAATACTCTGAAACATGTTGGTGATGATTTGGTGCACAAGAAACATTTATCATCATCAGTGTTAAAAACAGTTATGGGTCCTAATATTTAATATTAAGAAAGACATCTTTGTGTTACATATAACCCAGAAGTTCTCTACAGTTCTGACATGTTATTTTACCTGTTCCACGTGATCTGCACCACCTCGTTCTCAATGTCTTCGGCTAGACCCTTCTCCAACGGCTCGGCAATCATGGTAATCTTATTCCTGCCAATCACACACACAGTGTTACAACTCAAGTTCTAAATGGTGGTGCTGAGATACAGGAAGTTTGTTCCTTACTTTTTATTGGGCGTTTCAGCAAAACACTTCAAGGAGGACGTCTCTACCACAGTCTCACAGAAGGTCACTACTGGATCAGCCACCTATTGTGAGAGACCAAAGAAAAATCACATGAAAATAAAAAAAACATAGGCAAAAAGAGAGGAAAGAAATTTGTATGACAGCAAAAGAGCACCTTGATATCGATCTCAGAGTACATCTTCCGCAGGTCGTGCATTACACAGTCCAGGTACAGCTCACCTGTACCAAGAATCACATGTTCTCCTGACTCCTCCACCTGAACTCACACAAACCAGCACGGATTAATATGAAGCAAGCTAGTAAAAAGATTAAAACACATGATAGTTATGAATCTTGATACACTTAAAAAAAATCATAAAGTAACCCTGCTGATTGTTAGTGCAAGTATATGTAACATCTGGTTTGGTCCAGAGGCTCAAAACATGAAAAAGATATGGTTTTAAAACAAAATTGGTACCGTGGGGTGTTCTAGGGAGTGTTACCTTTGTTGTAAGTGACGGATAACTTTTGTTGACTTTTCTGAGTCCATCCAACATCTTGGGCAGTTCTGAGGGATTGACCGGCTCCACAGCGATTTTTATCACTGACGCAGTGTTAAACTTCAATGGCCTGAAGATCTGAGCCTACTCACACCAATTCAACATTCAACTTCCAAAGTCTCATAAATGAACACTGTATTGTTTCGAATAGATATCTCTCTTTCCTACCTCTTCATTTCCACGGGGCTCTGTGATCGTGGCCGTTTTAACAATAGGCTGGTCGCACCCTTCGATCAACACCCAGTTACCAGCAGGGACACGATTCACTTCAATCTGATACCTTACATAAACACATAAAACATAACATTTACAAAGACTACAGTGGGGGGGACTGATGTATGATTTACTTTGAAACAGTTTTCACTCAGAAATAGTACATTTTTACAAAACAACAAATAATACATTGAACTAAGCTTGAAATGTTTAAGTAGAAAGATTAAATACTATTTTTCTTTTAAAACATACTCCAATAATATCTATTTTACTTTTATCTTTGGGTCTCAAGATGTCATAAAATGATTTAAAATAAGACAAAACAAGTCTTTAAAATAATAATAGTCTTGAAAAACCTTTAATTTTTAAAGTTTAACTTCTAGAACCAGATTAATAAAATCATATAACTGCATAGGCATTTTTATAATAATATATTTTTTGCTAGTTATGCCAATCTCAGTTTTTTTTATGGGGTATACACTGAATACAAAATATATATTAAAAAAATCCTTAAGAAATTCTTAAATCCTGAACAACTAGAAAAGTCATGGGGCCTTCAAGTATTGTTGGGGAAAATGGGGGACCATGGACTAATAATGCTAGGAAAAAAAAAAAAAGAGCAATCAGAAAGACAGAGTGTGACGGTCACCTAGCAACAGAAATCCACAGGCGTCCGACATTACAGATCTGTGAGTCCTCCTCATCTTCCAGGCTGTAGTTCTCTCCCAGAACCTTCACCGGCTGGCCCGCCTGCAGGGTTCCGCTCAGGACTCGACCAAACGCATGGAACTGCACGCCGTCATCTGTGCTGTACATCTTAGTGGTGTGGCACATCAGTGGACCCTAAGAAAGAAGAGATAAAAAGAGCTTGGCTTACTTCTCTGGGCCTGTGTCATTGAGATATTTACATTTTTAGGCTTGTTAGGGTCAGTAAGATGGTCACATTTTATTTTAAGGTTCAATTCTAGCTATTAACAAACCATTAACTATGACTTTTGCCTGAATAATCTCCTAATTTGCTGCTTATTAATAGTTACTAAGGTAGTTGTTAAAGGGGTCCTATTATGGTTTTTCAACTTTAGTTAGTCTGTAACGTTGCTGTTTGAGCATAAAAAAGATCTGCAAAGTTACAAAGCTCAAAGTCCACTTCAAAAGGAGATATTTTATTTAACAGAAATCACTTTTCAAAAACTACAACGAACGACTCGTTTGGACTACAACGCATATTTTCCGGGATTTGTGATATCACAAAGATCGACGAATGGGACGAGACCTGGTTGAGCTGCACTAGAGAAGGCAACGAGTGTTATCACTATGTCTGAGACATGCTAGCTTTCTCAAGGCAGATGGACATAGAGTGGTTACAATCCTCCAGGTTTAAATCGCGCTCAAATTGATTTGATTTTGATGCAATATTTACACTGAAGCTCGCACGCGGATATGGTAAGGGGCATGACATTTCCCAACCAGGCGCCGAGTGCTGCCAATCACAACACACACTGGCCCAGCTAACCAATCACAACACACACAGGCCCAGCCAACCAATCACAGAAATTCATATTGCAGAAGGCAGGCCTTCATTTGATACAGGAACTATTCGAGCTGTTCATGCCAGACTGGGGAGAGAGGTGTTGTAATAATGTAAAATATGTGAAAAATAATGTGTTTTTCGAACAACCTAGTATGAGAGCCTGTTCTAGTACACCCCCAAAACAAAATCAAGACTTTGTAAAAGAGCATAATAAGACCCCTTTAAGTTTAGGCATTGGGTAGGATTAGGGATGTAGAATATGGTCATCGAGAATTTGTGACTTATAAGATAATAACCTACAAAGGTTAAAATAATAGGCATGCTAATAATCAACTAGTTAATAGTAAGAATTGGTCCCTATACTGAAGTGTTACCAATTTTAAAAGCACTTTAAATCATTTTACAAGCTGAATGTCAAACTTACATCAGGGTCACACTCAGACATTGTCTCTCCGAGGTCTGAGTCCAGTCCACCTGTGTAGCTGTGCTCTATCTTGGCTCTGGCACCCCCCTGAGGAGATGGTATGTGTTGCACACACATGTCCACAAAGCCTGTTGTATTAGCACATATTATTAGATTGAACGAACCTGACACGTGTGCAAGAATTATGATTTATCACAACAACACAAGAGCACAAAATAAAAGACACTCGCCTGTAAACTCTCCAAAAAAGCGGTTACAGACAAGGCGCAGCAGAGGTCTGATGTTGAGCTTTAATTCCTCTTTAGTCAGATGAATGCCGAGCTCATCCAACACACGAGGCAGAGACGTATCCACATCCCCCACCACCTACAGACACACCACAGTTACACGGCCTGTGTATTTGACTGCCCGAATGTGCATACATAAAAGAAATGTGAGTGTATTATTTCTCACCTGTGAAAGAATCTTGTACAGCGGCTCTAGTACGAACTCAACAAAGCTGCGCTGAGAGTTGCTGTTGGGGGCTTTCTTTGTGAATTTCCTCCTGACAGGCACAAAACGTGACCGTTACAATCGAGAACAAAAAAAACATGCTGCCCTTCTGCAAATTGTCTGTGAAATAAAATTTGCTTCAGATTCTTACGTTTTAGGGTTAAAGTAAATGTCTCCCCACAGTCTTTTAGCAAACTCCATGTAGTTGATGTCACCTGGAAAACAATTGAGAGTAAAAAAAAAAAAAAAAAGGTTGATGTTTTCAGACAGAAGCACTGAGGATGCATTTGAATTTGTCTTTTTTGTGCGTGTATTTCTCACCGTAGGTGTCTGAATAGATCTTGGCAAAGGAGCCAAGAGTGAAGCAGATGCTGTATTGTGAGGAAGCGAAACACACGTTCCCCAACAGGGGAGACACAATCAGAGACTCATCAGTGGAGTATGTGCTGCCAGAGAGGAAAAAAAGAGCTTATTCTATAGAATTTCAGACAACAGAATTCTATAATTGCTAAAAACAATTAAATTCATAAAGAAAATGAATAACAATAAGCAAGTGAAAGAAAAACAGCAGATCTAAGATTTGTCTCAATATCATGTTGTATCTACCAAAACCTCTTCCTTTAAACACAGTGAGGTACCTCAGCAAGCCGTTGACCTCATCCACAATGTGGCGCAGTTTGTAGTAGGCATCTGTAGGGGGCAGCTTGAGCTCCACGATCAGACGATCCACTTTATTAATACAGATAGTGATGGCCAACTTCTCCTGCACTGCATGCTTGATCAGTCGCTCAGTGTTTAGCATCACCTGAACACATTCAAATGTTTATACTTACATAACAAAGCTAATTTAATTTGACAAATATAATATAAGCTTACGAAAAACATTATGTTAAGACAGTGATTTTCATAAACTGTGTATTACAATGACAACAACATGATAAAAGCAGTCCTGGAGCCAAAAGCCTGACATTAGCAGTAGACTGTGCATGTGTGAACTCACCCCCTCAGCAGCATCGATGAAAAGCACAATGCCGTCAGACAGTCTGACTGATGATGTCACCTCATCAGAGAAATTCACATGACCTGAGGACAGGTTCAAGAGATAAATCTCCTGCTTTTGCACAGCATACTGTCTCCTTATATTTTTCTAAGTGATATTTTAAACATATGTCAGCTACTTTTTAATGTGTGAAAAGGTGAGCACAGGAAAGAGGGAAAGAGGTCAGGGAGTACCTGGCGTGTCCATGATGTTAAAAAGGTAAGATTTGCCCCGGGAGTCAGGCAGAACCATGGTTACAGGTGTACTCTTGATGCCAACTCCCCTCTTGTGAGAAAACACAAAAACATACATGAGATAAATGCACTGAATGCACATGCTTGCTTGTGATCAGACGAATTAGTTGAATTCTTACCTCTTGCTCTGTGAAGAGGATATCTGTGTATCGTAACTGTAAAAAAGTAAAACATCATTATTGTAACATATCCAGTGTTAGTGTAGAGCGAAATAAACGTCTGCTCAACAAAACACCTGAAACTGAAACCAAGTGTATATTTTATTAATATTCATATGCTTAATATAAACAAAAACACTTTTTTATATTTAATAACTATATACTTGCATCAGAGTCATCTCTCTTGCGGATTTCAGGATGTGTCTGTTCAATGAGGCAGTCCACAAAGCAAGTCTGTGGGGACAAACAAATGCATTTGAATTTGTCCTCAAAATTAATGTAATCAAACTCAGCACATATAAAAAAACACCACATGATGCACCTTCATTTATCAGACAAAACTGAACAAGCATGATGCTGTCCTTTACCTTGCCGTGGTGTAAGTGTCCACACAAGGTGACATTTCTGATCAGTTCTGAGCTGTCCATCAAATCAGCAAGGAACCTGCGGACAGACATGCATGTAACAATACGCAGTTCAGACAAACAGGGAGAGAGAGAAACAGCACTACAGTGAACTCACTCCATGTCATAGACGGTAACGGGAAGCTCTTGCTCCATCAGAGTAAACCGCTTCATCTTCACAGGTTTTATGATGGGCTCTGAGGAGGAAATAAAATGAGATACACTTGCTTTTGTGCACATGCAGTACATATACTAGTATTCCACCAGCATATCAGTTACCTGTCAATGGTTGTGTATCTTCTTCTTGGATGATAGTCTCCACCTCAGGACCATAAACTTCCTCAGCTGTGGGATAATACTTTTTATCCTCATGCAGAACCACCTCCATACCGCCACCATCCTCCTCATCAACCTCAGCCTGGTCTTCATCATCCTCCTCCTCATCCGCCTGTAATAAGATAAACTGCACTCATATCCCACTCATACTGTATATGCTGCAACTTGCACAAAAACACATTTTTGGGGCAGTTTCAAGATCATTTTTGTAATTTACAGGTTTCTGCTGTAATATACACAAATGAACAGATGGCATAAAACATCTCAGACGCACCTCATCAGCCTCCCGGTCATCTGCATCTACTTCATCTTCATCAGAGTCCAGCTCTGGTCCAATATAGTTTCCAAACTCATCATAAAGATCCGTCTCCATGCTGTCGAGCTCTGATGGGACAAAACAGATTGGAATGACATTTTCCTACCAGCCCTACTACAGAGAAGTATTGAGCATGCATGGGATTTAGTTGCAGCTGGTGAAGAAAGCGCAAAACTGTAATCTAGAAAAAATGTGACTACTTTGAAAAAGTATAAGATGGTTTTACTTTCACTCTCATGACTTTATTTACAGTATGTTGTTTCATATGATGATCATGTAACTTACTCCTTTACAATTATTGCGCACAATGCTATCTACAGCAGCTCCACGAGTTTATCTTCAAGACCCTAGTAAACATCACAAATATTACAGACGCAGAATGTGCATATGCAACATGATGAAACAAATGACTAACTTACAGACAATCACAATACATCTTAAAGTTAAGGATTTAGAAACGCCTCAAAAAAAGCTGTTACCACATCTAAACGCGCAACAAAATATGAATGAATGAATGACTGGCTCATTTAAATAATCTTTCATTTCTGTCTATCACATGTAAATGCACTATGTAACGTTATAATAGTTGTATACCTGTATGGGACACTTTATGCCTGGGGTAATTTTATTATTGTTTCAAAGTTATTCCTCGTACTGTTTCCAAACCACGCACCGCGAGGTCCTCACGCAGAGCAACGTATGTCGTACGTTGGTGACGTCATCGTGAGTGGCCCTGTACATTGCCCGTTTGAAAAACAAATCTAGGGTAAAAAAAAAAGGATGTTGTATAAGTTGTTAAAAGACTGCTTTAAATGCATACATTTATTTTAGAATTATGTTGTTAGATGTTGGCGTAAAATACTACAGAAATGAACGAGAACATTCAGTGTTCAATAGTCACCGTAATGCACATAATGTAGTAGGCCTACACATTCACATAAGTGCAAAAATGTACTTCTTGTCTTAAAAAATGATCATTATCATTATTAAGGAATATGATTAATGCATCTTGTTTAATAATTACATTATAATTTTGGTTAAACTTTTGCAAAAATGGGCTACTAATAGAAACCCCACCTTCATAGTAGGTCATTAGAGACTCTTTGATTAAGACTTAAAATATTTGTCATATATTTTTAATATAAAAATGGTGCATACTTCTTTCCACAATTAATACCATATATCCTCTCAAGACTATCCAACAGGCCAAATAATAAAATGTACTGACAGAAGGTGGCACCATAACACTTGTGTGTGCTTGTATGTACAGAATTTCTTAGTTCCTCTTTGGGTTTCATGCATTGGGCATCTCTAATATTTTCAGTCCCACATAGTTTACAATGTCCTAGTATGACGCTGGCTCCATTTGTTGATACAGGGATCTCATATGGCACTTGAACAGTGGCAGGACTACAGAGGTCAACACCCACTGTTACTTTCCAACAGTAAAAAAACTGACTAGGCAAATAGCCTACAGGTAGACTTAATGGCCAGTTGAATACAGCTGACATGTTCAATAGTGCTGTAATCACACTGCTAACATATTGTATTCAAAGTTCTGACAAAATTATGAGGAAATGCATGGGTACAGTTTGCACAGAGACAAACATTTACATTTACATTACATTTACATTTACTTACATAATACTCACAATTTCCTGTGCTTTTGGTTGTCTCAAAAGCCCTTTGAAGACGACTTTGTTTATAGTAAGAAGGGGATTTTATTTATCAGTCCAAACTTAATATCAACAGTCTCTAAAGACACTCTTTCCTTAAAAGAAAATTGAATGTGATCTTTTATGTGTGTAAGAGAAAGCCAAGGAGAACATACTGAAAGAAAGGAAAACAAAAGGGAAGTCAAACATGATGCTGTGAGGCGAACAATTGCTGAGAAGAACATTATGTCGATACAGTTTAATTGAATTAATTAAATGAAGAAGAAGATGAATGATAGGAAGATATTAAGAAATCAGATATTAAGAAATCAGAGAAAAATAAATATTTGTCATTTTAATGTACAATGTTACAGTAATAAACAGTGAATTGGTAATCATTACCCGACATAAAATGTAACATTAGAATTAAATTGGATGCAATATTTGGAATTTTACTGTAAAATAACATATTTTTGGACAGTAAAATGCATGAATTATTACATAAATGAAAATGTACACTACTGTTTAAATGTTTGGGGTCAGGAATGTATTTTACCTGAAAAGAAACACAGATAATTTATTCAGCCATGGAGCATTAAATTGATCAAAACATATATTAAAGGAGACCTGTAATGCCATTTTTACAATATGTAATATAAATCCCAGAATGTGTCTGTGAAGTTTCAGCTCAAAGTACCAAACAGATCATTTATTATATCATTTTGAAAATGCCTATTTTGAGTGGAAGCAGAAACACGCTGTTTTCATGCATGTTTCTTTAAATGCAAATGAGCTGATGCTCCCCGCCCCCTTTTCCAGAATGGGACTGTGCCTTTGCAGCTGGTACCTCATATACTCTGCTAAAAAACATCTGTTTGGTTTTGATTATCATGTCACGCTGAAATCATGCGTTTTAAACTGTATTAGTTTAAACTTCTGATATACGTTTTCTGAGCGTACACAACCGAAGCACACGGACAGAAAGCGGCTGTCACACGGCATGTGAGTACTAAACTAAGTTCTCATTCATGTCTTATTTTATTGCACTTCCCAAAGTCAAAAGTATGTACAACAACGACATGAGTTGTAAAACAGTTGGTTATGCACGGTGAAGGGGAAAAAAAAAAAAAGTTATATAAGATCTGTGTGGCAGCCGTGTAATATACAGTAAATAAATCAATAAAACCACTGCTCTCTTGTCTCCTCTGAGGATGGGACTCTAAACAGTGTTCTGTGCTAGTCTGTGCAGCCAAAGACAGAACAGTTAGCATGCTTTTTTTGAACTTTTGCCATGGTGTTAGAATTGGTACACCGTTGTTGCTTGCGAAATCAAAATGACATGCCATGGGTGGAAATTTACAGATTAAGAGGCGGTAATATTATAATACGTACTACTTCCACTAGTGAGCGACAAATCTGAGCGGTTCATTTTTCCAAGCTGGAAGAGAAGGCTTACCCAAATTAAAGTTACTGGGTTATCCTTTTTCATGTTTTCTGGTTGGTAGTTGCACGGGGAACCGATTCAAACACGTTCTGATATGTCACATTTAAAGCATCCTTATAAGTGTATAATAAATGCTTGATTGTTATCAATCATCGATTAATAGAAAGTCAAAAAAATACGTACAGTTTCACAGAAGTATTAAGCAGCAAACTGTTTCAACATTGATTATGACTTGAGCAGCAAATCAGCATATTATTAGAATGATTCTGAAGGATCAGTGAAGACATTGACGACACTGGAGTAAGTAAGGATTGCTGAAAATTCAGCTTTGCCATTACAAAAATAATTACATTTTAAAATATATTCAAATGAAAACTTATGGTAAAATGTAATAATATTTAGCAGCATATAAAATCTTGTTAAAATTGTTCCAATTTTTGTCATTTGCAATTGACAGTAAACCTGTGACATATTAAATATGAAAAGACAAAGTAGCTGTGTAGTGCTTCATATTACACTTGTTGCATTGTATGTTCATTAGCGAATTGTTCATGGAAATGCCAATTTTAAAGGGGTCATATGATGCGATTTCAATTTTTCTTTCTCTTTGGAGTGTTACAAGCTCTGGGTGCATAAAGAAGATCTGTAAAGTTGCCAAAGACTAAAGTTTCAAATCCAAAGAGATATTCTTTTATAAAAGTTAAGAGTCAGCCACACCTACTTAAAATGGCTCGTTCTAACACGCCCACACATACCTACATTGCTCTATGGGAAGATTTGCATAACGCCGCCCAAATGTTCACGCAAAGAAAGAAGGCGTAACTTTTATTCTCGCTGTAGTATTGTTGTTGCTGCCAGCGCCATGTTGTGGAGATGCTGTTTGTTTAGTTGTGAAAGCGAAACTACTTGTTTGGTCTTCCAAAAAGAGGACGATATCCGCTTCGTCATGCCTACAGCTGATCCGTGCTGGTCGCTGAGGGAATACATCAACTTAGTGCTGTGGATCACCGGATCGGCTTTCACCGTGGACGAAGCAGAGTCCAGCCCATGGTCGTCACATGTGGTTGCCGCAAGCATCTTTCGTCGAATCCGCCGGCCGCGCTGTTCTCAACCCCGCCGTTGTGAAAGCGAAACTACTTTGTTTGGTCTTCCAAAAGAGGACACGACTACAAATCAGTGGTTAAGTTGTCTTTACAACACTGTTCCAGAACAATTCAAACCAAATATTCAGATATGTGCAGCACATTTTATGGAGGACCGTTGCAACTTATTTGCCCCCCTGGACCTACAATGCCGGCTGTTCTGACTCACAGACTGTAAGTACGTTTTCATTTAAAGGATTTGCCACTGATGATTCAAACGCGAGTTTTGGGCAGTGTAGAGTAGCGCTTGTTGTTTGTCATTTCTCCGATCACAAATGCAGACATGGTTTTATGTTTACGCGGCGCGATGCAACGCAACACGTAAAAAGACAGTATAAATCATTATAATCCGTAATTATGTCCCCACTGGATGCAACAAATGCCTCTTTTGTAATGGGTTTTAATGTTTTTGTCTCATCGCTCCGGCCGGACACGGCATCAACAGTATGGTGAGGGGCATAACATTTCCGTCACACGCTTGAGGTATTCAGCCAATCACAACGCACTGGATAGCTGGCCAATCAGAGCACACCTCGCTTTTCAGACCGATGAGCTTTGTAAAAATCGATGCGTTTCAAAAAGGCGGGGCATAGAGGAGAAACAATAATGTACAGTATGTGGAAAATAATGTGTTTTTTTAACTTTAAACCAAACACATTTCATTACACCAAATACACCAAATAAATTTTCTTTTTAGCAGAACATCATATGACCCCTTTAAAGAACTTTAATTAATCATGTAAAGTTCAGTTTTACCACCTGTATTATTATGGTAGTTTTTGTAATTGAAATGTTGATATATTAACTCATAACAATTAAAGAAATACACATTTATGTACTGTAAAATATGCAGGCACCAAAATGACACCTTAGTGAATTTCTGGCATAGTTGCCAGTTTACATTTAACAGGATTTATTTTACAGTCAAGGATGAGAGAGGCAGAGAGAGAGAGAGAGACGAGCCTACACAGAAATTCGTTCTGATCGTGTTTCATGAATGAGGGCCAAAGTGTTTCTATAGCAGTTGGCCTCAGTGAAGCATAAAGCACCTTACTGTCCATGTTTTCTGAGAAAATCAAACTGAACATCGTCTCTTCCACATTGTTGCATCACTTACAAAATGCAGGAGAAACAAAGAAATTCACAGAACCCACTTTTGTATGAGTGCATGTCTTTACGAATCAGCAACATGTTGCATCTACCAGACTATATCATGTAGTCATCAACATTATGTGACACTACACGGTAAATTTTCATGAGTGGTTTATACTTTGTTTTCAGACCGCATTAACAATCACACATCAACAGCGTATCTTAATAAAGCTATTGTTATGTGATGACATCATTCATGCAATATAATATGTGTCTACGTGATTGCATGTGAACCCTCATATCATCACAAATAGATCTCTGGATGGAATAAATCATCCTAAGTGCACGGGTGGAATAACAGATGACGTTTTCCACCATCCCGATCTGTTCGTGCAGAGGTTTTGGAACGGGTCGGTGCTGAAACGTGTGTAAGAAAGGAAGCGCCCATGCTTATTTGCAGCAGGGCTTATGTGTACCATCTAAAATCTATCTGAGGAAATGGCGAGGAGACCTCAAGACCTCTTGGGTGCAAGAGATCCATTTTCCAGGGGCTTGATGCCAAATGTCACAAACATAAACATGATGGTGCCAAATGCACAGACCATGTATCATGAGCGTAAATACTCTGGCATAAAGAAGAAATTTATTGCGGTGTAGAAATGCTGTAGCGGACATAACGGACAAACAGGGTTACTGTAGCTCAGCTGGTAGGGGATGGCGCTGCAACACCAAGCTCATGGGTTCAATTCCTATGAAACATGCAAACTTTATCGAATGTATTAATAAACACCTTGATTCAAGTATTTGCCATAAAAATAGCTGATACTCTTTCCTTCTTAGCATAATTCTTGTATTTAGTTTTATAATTCAAGTTTTGTGTTTGCATGTATGCATGGTGTGTGAGTGTATTCTCTGAGGTGCTGCTCTACTAACTCTCTCATTACTCATTTTGATCAGCACACCTGGGCAGCGGCGAAAATAAACGACACACTTTCCCCCATGTGCAATCCCACTCTTCTGTTCCGTATCAAACACTAATGTCTGTTCCATTACAGCTGCATGTTCATTTTCTGTTGCTTCTGGCTGTCTTTGGTGCAACCTCATCTCTAACATTGTGTATATATAGGCTACAGTAGATTTAGGTCTATATCTCAGATCGCTCCATCTACTGTATCTACTCCATTACTGGACACACAAAAAAACATCCCACACACATACATACACACACCTGTTAATCTGCAGTTGGTCCTTGTGCTGTAGTTGATGAGACTCTTGGTTGTCGGTACTCGGTAGAGAGAGAGGAGAAAATAGCAGATGAGCTCGTCAACCCAATTTACATAATGAAAACACAACAAGAGGCTCAATTAATGCTTGTTATTTAATTCTTTTGTGAAACTGAGGCATTACGTAAAGCTATTTTGTGTATTTTGCTATTTCATATAGCTATTTTCTTTACTACCTCTAAACAGAAATGCAATAAACAGAGCTGGGTAGTAACTGAATACAACTTGATGTAATCTGGATTACGTAATCAGCTTCATACATCTAAGTCTTGTAATCGATTAAATACCTTTAAAATACTCTATCAGACAAACTGTACATTTTTATTGATTATATACTCACACAATAGCAATAAATTCATAATTTTCTGAAAATCTCGTTCTCTCTCTTTTTCACCTTTCTAAAATAGCCTACTGCTAGAAAATCTTACAGTTTTGTGGCATTCACCACAGGATCAGTCATTAGTCAGTGGCAAAACAGCAGTGACATGGGATTTCCAAAAAATCATTTCAGATTTACGAGTGTTTCAACCTTTATCACTACTAATGAACACATACATTTATTGATTTGATTTATTTTTAAGCTTTCATTAAACTACACAACCCCCCTTTTTAGACCCCCAGTTTGGGAAACCTGATGTAATAATGTTTATTGCCCTTCATGTTGTTATAACAACAAATGGAAATATTTTCTTGCTGTTGTATTTTATATCAAAATGGTAAAATAATCTCCTGGCATAAATGAGTTAGGTCAGAAGTAATCTAAAAGTAATCAAAAAGTAGTTTGATTATATTACCTAAAATGTAATGTAATAGATTACATTACTAACAACAATTTTTGTCATGTAATTTGGAATCAGTAATAATTTGTAAATAATCTAGACTTTCTTTCTTCAAAGACATTTTATTCAGCAAGAAGAGGAGTGGCATATGCCATGTGGCCAAGCATTTTGACCCATACTCGGAATTAGTGCTCTTCATTTACCCATCCAAAGTGCACACACACAGCGTGAACACACACACAGCAGTGGGCAGCCATTTTAGCTGCGGCGCCCAGGGGGGAGGGTAGCGGGAGCAGTTGGGGGTCGGTGCCTTGCTCAAGGGCACCTCGTCGTGGTATTAAAGGTGGGAGAGAGCACTGTACATTCACTCCCCCACCTACAATCCCTGCCGGTTCGAGACTTGAACCCGCAACCTTTGGGTTATGAGTGTGACTCTCTAACAATTAGGCCACGACTTCCACCTGCAATGCAATTAATATGATCAAAAACGGATGACAAAATTAAATGATTTATGTAACATTATAAAAAATAAATATACTAGCAATTGGGATTTGAAATACATTTATTTCATGCTAAGTATACTAAAAATACATTTACATTTTTATGTACTTAATAAAAATACCCTGGAATTGAACTTTTGGTATACTAAACTGGTATACTTAAAGTTTGCTAAATTGGAACAATTAATTTTGTACTTAATGCACTTTATTTGTGCGGAAGTAGTGCTGAAGTCCAACTAATGATATACTGAAGTATATTTGATTGTGAAGTGGAACTATTGCAAGTATACTTTCAGGTACACTTCAAATATCTTGCATTAAAAGACTGATATTATTCAAAGATCATAAAATCCTCATCAAAAGTGACATTAAAACACATTTTAAGCTTAATATTAAGAAATGTGCATTGCGCAAAGTAGTACTCCAAATAAAGTTTAATTATAATTTTATATCAGTAAGTCTTATGTGATATGTCAATAAATATGTTAATGGAATTGTATTATACTTAGTATGAAATAAATGTATTTGAAATACATTACTTTTTTGCTAGGGATGTTACAATAAGGATTTCTAAAATTGCTGTTTTTTTTTTTCCCTATTCATCAAAGAGCCTGAAAAAATGTATCTAGTTTGACACAAAAATAGTAAGCAGCAAAAAGGTTTTTGTTAACATTTATAATAAGAGAGAAATGTTCTTAAGGTCCAAATAACCGCATATTAGAAGATTTGAAGGATCATGTGACACTGACGGACTGGGGTGAATGACTTGAAAAAAATTTCTGCCGCACGAATAAATTCCATTTTTAAATATTAAATTATAAAAGTTATTTTGAATTGATATAAAAAAAATGATTTAAAAAATGCAGCCTTGGTGAGCATAAGAGACTTCTTTCAAAAAAATTACAAAATCTCACAACCTTTAAACAGCACTGTATACTGTACGTGTTTTAAAACAGAGACAGAAACAGATACAGTTAGAGACTTTGTTGCACTTAGTGTTTTGCGTTTATGTTGTACATTTTCGGTTGTTATTCCTGCAGGTGTCATTTTTTACTTCCGATTAAGCAGAATGAATGCAGGTCAGTCAGAAAGATGGAGAGAAAGATGAATGGCAAACAAGGTGCGAAACTAGTTTACAGGAAGGTGGAGAAACAGTACAGCATATTTGAGGTCACACACTCACACACTTCTCTACTCTAAGTAGATCACGCTTAGTGCACCTCTCTCTCTCTGTGTGTGTGATATTTATCAAATTCACATTGTATAAATGGGTCTGTGTGCTCTTTAAATTTGGTATCATTCCCTGTGTGATGCATACCTACTGTACTCCATTTATCTTTAAAAAGAAATGTGTGAGGACTTCTCAAACAGGGCTACAGTGACGAAACACACAGCAAACAAAAATTAGTGTAAGTGGCAACACATAAGAAAGTCTGTGGCCTAAATTCCAAACATGATAAATATTGTCCCATGTGCGTCTGTAAGGCGTCAACATGTGTGTTGCATTTGTTTGTAACGAATACACAGTAAAATCACACAAGCTCCTGTGAAAAGGCAAACAGCTCCTTCAATTGACCCTCTAAGCTTTGCTTCCTTAGTTACTCTTGCAAGTTCAGCCAAGCTTTACATTCCCATTGGAATTAACTCTAAATGTCTACAAGAGCAAAAAAATTTGCTCAAGAAGTGGGATTTTTTTTAAAAAGATATTCTTATGTGGGCTGGAATGAAGCATGACATTGGCAAAGCATCTTTATCTGCCATTATTCTTTAAAGAAATTGGTAGATTACACAGTAATATGATTAAAAGTGGAGGTGGCTGTGAATCAAATGGTTATTTAAAACCTCATTTAATAGCAGTAACATTCATGCAAGTGACCTGAATTAATATGTAAATTAATTAACATAATTTAGGGCTTGATTAACAATTTACCTATGAGAAAATGTAGGTGTGATGTTACATCTTAATTTGGTAATGAAGGCACACAGATAGTTTAATACAAAGCATTTCATGATTTATTTAAAAATCCTGAAATGGGGAAAAAAATACTATGCAACAATGTTTATGCAAATGGTTATTGTTTTTAAACTATACTCCATATATTTTCAGAAAAAGAGTGGTTGCCAATGGCACAAAAGCTAAAAGATTCATCTTTGTACCTTATTTTCCCTTAAATGGTACATATTATTAATACCTTAAAGGTACATTATACTTCAAAAGTACTAAGTTGTACATACAGTATTAGTAGCCTACCTTTTGAAAGGTTACCGCCCCATTGACATTTTTTGACAGTTTTTTTTCTAAAGTGTAGACTTATATTATAAAAGAACAAAAGCTGGACTAATAAAGCAGATGGCAACAGTTGTTAAGGTATGACTGGTCAACAGCTTTTTTTGAGGGAGGTCAAAAGTACCATTTCACTGAACCCACAACTATGTACACACTCGCTTTTGTTCATATCTCTTTCAATCAGCCTATTTTCCACTCATCTTATTTTCACATGCTCCATATGGCATAAAGTTAGAAAAAGGGACACACACACACACACACACAGTCACTTCGATTGATAAACTGCAGTGTTTAGTTGCACAGAGCATAAGGAGGACAACATAAAAAGTGAAACTTCTTTCACATCTGCAGAAGGCCAAGATTATCTTCACAGTGGGAAAACATTCACACTGTTATTTCATTGATAAAAAGGGACACATTGACATGATCGAATTTATGTGCGTGTCTCTACAGTAATAATTAAACTCTAGTCCATATGGACCCTTGAATTTCCACAACAGACATCTGTTCCTCTGCCTCAGGGCCAACATGCAGACATATTTCCTAATAAATATTACAACAAAATTACATGCACTTGACACCCTGGAGTCTTCAGCTTTGTGCAGAATAAATGAGCAATTATGTAATGGCTGAATTAGTCTCAATAGGTGTGCTTTAATGCATAGTGTTCACACATTGACCATTTTGGCTTGTGCTCTGGAGTGGAGATAAATGAGCATTCATAATTTATAAAGAACTAAGATGCCTTATTAACTACATTCTGCATGCAGAAAGTGTGTTTCTCCATTGATGGCTATTTAAAGTTGTGTACGTTTTAATTACTTAAATTTTGGTTTGTTCCTCACACGAAGTTATGATTTTAGATTATAATACAATGTAAATGACAATTTTAACTTAGAGATTGCTAGTAAATTTCACAAAAAAATCCCAAATAAATGGAAAGTAAACCATTAATTTAAAAACATGTTTGAAGTAGAAAGTGTGAAATAATGTTTTACTGTAAAACATACTCCAATGTTTGTTTTATAACCTTTTTCTGTGTACTTTTATGAGGCTGTTTAGAGTGTGATATCTCCAGCCTGATATTCCTCAAAAATTCATCTTTTCTGTTCAACAGAAGAAAGACTATAAAAGAAAGATTAAGAATGACATGCGGATGGGTAAATAATTACACTTTTTTCTCAATAATCACAGAGGCTCTAAGGCAAATTGAGGAACTCTGGGAGCAAATGCCTGATCAAAGACAAAAAAAAAAGGAAAAAAAAAAGAAAAAAGAGAATGAATTATAAACTGTAAGAGGGAAATAATTTATGATGCAAATAATACACTTGGGGCTTTTACTGTAACTTTAAAGGGGCCATAGGATGCCCATTTTCCACAAGTTGATATGATTCTTTAGGGTCTTAATGAAAAGTCTGTAAATAGTTTGGTTAAAATTTCTCAATGGTTGTGGTAAAAAAACATCATCTTTTCAGATCAAGCCGCGTTTTGGTAGCATTTACGTTAAATGTTATGAGCTTGCTGACCCCGCCCCTCGCTTCCGAGTGCTGCTGCATAGAGGGACTGTTTACTAGCCGAATTCATCCTTGAAACTTGGCTAATTAGCAATTTTAGGGGGAAACGGTGATTTGCAAAGATTCATTACAAAAAATTATACTCACTTCTTCTGTAGGTGAAGCTAGATCATGAATGATTCGCGCAAGCATAGACGCATTTATGTAGATCGGGGGCGCATTCACTTCAGAAACAAACGTAATCCACTGCGAGTTCAGCGGCTCAGATGTCGGGAGGGGAGGCAGTGACATAATGACGTTTCAGTTTTATAAACAAATGATGATTGCTATGTTCATTATTACATCCAACACCAGAACACATCAATCGCTTAGGAGTCATTCTTTGTCTACATCTGCTCCGGCGTCGAAAAAATGGCGGACTGATGACCCCAGTCACTCGACAGGTGGGTCTAAGGAAGACACCGCCAGTCTGGCTGAAAAAAGTACTGTTCAATAAACTTCTTGGGAGGGGCTGTCGTGTGACGTTCACAAGACACAGGCATCTGACATTCAGCTCGATTGGGAAAGGGAGGGCAGGGGAGGGGGAGAGGGAAGAAAAACATTTTAACGATAAAAACAAAAAAAAAATAACACTGGGTGGATTTTTATCATTTATAGGGTGGTTGTGTACACACACACTGCCAAATGTGCATTGTAAATGGCAGTCGCATCCTAGATGACCCCTTTAAACTTCGTTATAATTCCAGTATTCAATTAAATGTACAGGAATAATTAGGAGGTGCTATGCTAATAATGGTACACAATTAGGTAGCATGTAAAAAATTGTACGATGTCACAGAACACAGGCTGGTTAAATCACAGTCAAATCTAAAATAACTTTTCTTCCCAAATAATATCCCTAATATTTTTTTTTGTAATTTAAATTAGTTGCAATATTTGTGGGAATAATTTATTTCTCAAGACATACACTATGCCATTCAAATGTTTGGATTTTTTATGGAAAGAAATTTTATTTAACAAAGGATGCAGTTAATGATCAAAAAAAGTAGTAACAAAAGTAACAGTAAAGGACTTTGTTTACTGTTAAAAAAATCGATATATATATATATAATAATGATCTAAACTAATAAAAACTTTTATTCATTTAAAGAAATCCCTTTAAAAAAATGGTTAGTTTTATCAAGGTTTCCACAAAAATATCAAGCAGCAAACAACCATGATAATAATAATAAGAAAATTATTTCATTGGCAGACAATCAGCTATTAAAAAGTTTTCTGAAGGATCATGTGACACTGAAGACTTTAGTAATAACTGCTGAAAATTCAGATTTGCCATCACAGGAATAAAATACATTTAAAAAAATATATTAAAAGTAGAAAATGTTCTTTTAAAATGTAAGATTTCACAAAAATTACAGGTATACCTGTGTTTTCAATCGAACAAATGCAGCCTTAGTGAGCATTAGCAACTTCTTCCAAAAACATCTTATCAACCACAAATGTTTGAACAGCATTGTATATTGTATTGTAAAGTATAGTAAAGCATGCCTTAAAGTAATTTCTTTACATTCCATTCATTACTCCACACAGGTTCATTCGGACGGTTTGTTGTTTACAGTAAACTTCAGTCAACTCCTAGCTCAGTAACAGATCAATAGCAGTCCTTGTAGAACAGTTCCAAACATAGCAACCAACGCAAAACATGAAACAGTATCAGGACAAGCCACTGCAACCCAAGCTGACATCACAGCCAGAGAGCCTTAGAATGTTTACGATGAGAGGTCAACACATGGCTCTATCTGTCTGTCTGTCTGTCTATTTATCTATCTGGCAGTAGTTGGCGGAATCTTTCACATAGACACTTATAAAGCCACATAACACGTTCGGAGTCGCGGAAATTAATTGCCAGCGTGCCAGGCATGAAGATGAGCGATTCGTGTGTTCGTTTGCATTGATTTGTAGAGGCAAATGTCCTGGTTCTGTCACCATCCTTGCGTGTGCAACCCAAACCAAAGAGCTAGCCTCTTTAAAACGATTATTCATCTGAGAGCATGTTCTCAACACATACACACTAACCTTATACAAACACTATGAAAAACAGAAACCATACAAAACCCTCAAACACAAAGGATTTTTTTGTCATTTGTCAGTCTGGAATGTATTCAGCCAACGTAGAGGGCAGTAAAATGTCCTTATTTTGGGTTTGAGCATGAACACCAGGCTGCTTTTCAAGAGCTCTGTGTTTGAGGTAGCATCGGTGAGACCGTGGTCCCTGCAAATGCCAAATTCAGAGAGAGAGAGGGAGCAAACGAGAGAGCGAGAGAGTGTGAAAAACTGCAGCAAAGATCAGATAGCAGACAAGGGTGAGAGAGAGAAAAAAGGAGAGAGAGAGAGAGAGAGCAGGGTTTTAAACACTCAAAGAGAGAATCATTGGCGAGGTGTCGCACCGAAACATTAGGGAATCACTGGACATGCCAGACCCTCAGGGATGACCAAGGAAGATTACTGAACCGTCGAAATCAACGCTAGAGAACGTTAACGGAACATCCTGAGGCTGTTAGCTTATAATCTGCAGCCTTTAGATAAGAAGATCCTTCGAATACATGCGTACATGTGTGCGAGTTTCCATCTGTGTATGTGACGCTAAAGATGAGGACCTCGCTGGACAGTCAGGATCCCTTTTTTTCTTTAAAACGGTGATTTTTCCTGTAGGGGAACTGTGAGGAACTTAATGGAATCATGCTTTAGCTCAACTTCAGATCTCTTTCTTATATATTTCCATGCACGCGAAGGGAAGAAAAAAGGTAAGCAGAATGTGTATGTATTCTTTCAGCTTCTGTCAGCTCTGTTTCACTCACATGGACAGTCTACAGGTATTTGCTGCAACCTGTAGGCGTTTTTTTATGTCTGCGAGCGTACTGGTGCCTTTAATGTGCCTCATGTGAATAGAGTCATAATGAGTAGGTGATGGTGATCATCATTGCATATTCTGTACTTTCCACTGTGTGTCATCAAATCAATGAGGGGACTGTCACACCCAAGACAGCATTCCTAAAATGACGGATGTCCCCTGAATGCTGGAATGTCTGCACATATTGAGCTCTTCCTTGATTTTAAAGCTCTATGAGAAAAAGCATGCATGCATTTCAATAGAAATATAAATTCAAATTAAGTCTAAATATAGATACGGTCAGCGTAATCCAATTCCTGATTGTGTAAAGGCTGTACTTCCAACACACAGGCACCTGTTTGGATGGATATAGCATGCCAAAACAAATCATGCAAACGTTCTGGTTTTTGAAAACCAGACTGGCAAAAAAGTCACTAGACGCAACTCAATTGCGCCTGCCGATTGGCGAGGGTATACGAGTTAGAAGTCCGAAAGTTATTTAAAGGAGACTGATGCAGCTCTTCAGGGGCTGTGGAAATGTTTGATGGAGTAATATCTGACATCTGTCAACTGACTGTCAAAGTTCTTACAATCTGTCATCACTTTAATTCCTCATCATATTGCATTCGGGACGCTGGAGGAAGGGGGTGGGTAGTAGAATATCGATAGGTTTTTAGAGTGAGAATATGTAATACGTTTGAGGATTGATGTGATAGCTGTCCCTTTTGGTTCTAAGTGTGCATGAAAAGCAAAAGGAAAAGGAATGTTCTCTTGAGATGAAGTTTGCATCGACCACCGCCATAGGGCACAGGTATTTACTTCAGATGCCCATAAGCGAGATTATCTGCTGTATATCAGGAAAAGACATGCCTTTACCCACCAATCTTTCTCGAATGCTTTACAACAATGTGCAAAATCTTTTCAAATTACGATTTTATTGGTGCAAAGGAACCCAAATTTATGGCATTATTTTAGCGCCACAATGCGTAGTACTGCATAAAAAATAGAAATAGATAAATATTAATTAATAAAGTTTTATTCATAATTGTATGTCAAATAAATCTACTACAATTATATATATATATATTTACAACAAGGATTTAAAATCGAGAATGATATAGATAGAATTTAATTTTAATATATTTTAGATTTAAAATTACATTTGGAAATTTTATACATGTCATTTAATTTCATTACATTTCAGAGATACTGGAAATCTTAAATTCAGTGGGTCTCGAAAACTCGTGTCATTAAAATGAGCAAATAGAAAAGAAAAATTGACAAAATAGGAGCTAAATATAGCAGAAATACTGAGGACTGAGAGTTCGTTTTCACCTTTAGCCATCACAGAACATGGATTAGTTTATCTTTACTCGTCATAGTGCTGCTATCGAACCACTAAGTGGTCATTGGATCTGCTGACATTTAGATTGGAATTAGCTGACATCACATCAGAACGTAGTGAAGATACCGACCCCACTGTCTCCCCTCCACTGGAAATCTACATTGTATTCTCACGGCTATCATGGAAAACTGTATTAAGTGCTCAACTGTCTCTCTCACCTCTCTTCTCTCAATTTGGAGTGATTGGCCACCTGGATGATGACTAAAATACCACCGCATGAAGCCGACAGTCACCCCTCAAATAAACACACACACCTACACACACACAAAATTTCTACCAGACAGGTTTCCATGGAAACCTCTATATCCCAGTTTTTCATGTGATTCTTTTAGTTTAGAGCAGTGGTTCTCAAACCTGTCCTGGAGTACCCCCAGCCCTGCACATTTTGTATGTCTCCCTCATCTATCACACCTGATTCAACTCATCAGCTCATTAGTGGAGACTGCAAGACCTGAAGTGGGTGTGTCACATATAGGGAAACATACAAAACGTGCAGTGTTGGGGGTACTTCATGGAGAGGTTTGAGAACCCCTGGTTTAGAGTATTGTAGAACTGTGCTGCATTTTTCTGCAATCATGGGTATGTATGAAGAAAATTATATGTTTTTCTCATTATCACTCTCGTTGAATCTGCAGCTTCTTAGCTATTTGCACTCACCAATAAAGCAGCACCTGACACTACCCAGCCCCCAGTGTGTGTGTGTGCATGTGAAGTTTGTGTGTTTTGATGTCTCTCTCTGTCAGTACAGTATGTCTTGGAGCGCAGATTCTTGCAAGTGTGTGTGTGTGTGTGCAGTAGGCACACTGAGACAGGCATCTATTAATAGAAAGACAGATCACTTGACACAGGCACTGGCTAGACGCCTAAATCTGGACCCCACCGGCAGCTCCCGGCTCAGAGCTCTGTCAAAAAAAAAAGTGCAGTGAGAAAATTCGGATAATGATAATCATGATAACCATAACAATAAGGTCCGCAGTACAGCTCCTC
The DNA here is from genome assembly GCA_018155175.1 of Sinocyclocheilus anophthalmus. Lineage (NCBI taxonomy): Eukaryota > Metazoa > Chordata > Actinopteri > Cypriniformes > Cyprinidae > Sinocyclocheilus > Sinocyclocheilus anophthalmus. The sequence continues at coordinate 1,044,207 of JADLZN010001889.1, read as the reverse complement.
TCGGGCTATGAGATGTGTGTGCACTTCAGCACTGCGCAAAGGTGCGGAGTTTCGCAGCAAAAGTGCTTTAATTAGCTACATCTGCTGTGAAAAAAAACACGATGGATGTGCACATCTGCTCTTTCCTCGCTCACACTTACAGAGTAGCACTTTTGCACACACTGACGCAATGGAGTAACACACGTTTTTAGCTGCAGTGAGAATTCAGAAGATTTATTTTGGGACTATTTTGGCCTGCATCACTTAGGTTTCCCTTTCATTGACTTTCAATGTTTAAATACTAGAAATATATTTATGATATGGACTCTAAATTCTGATTGGGTCAAAGATAAAAAAAAATGCAGACACAGACTTCTATAATCGCATGTTTTATATTAATGTGCCAAGATGTTATAGGATACCATAAACAATCTACAGTTAGAGCAATCAACTAAATTACTTTTTAAAGTGGTTGTTTATTTTAATTATTATTAATAGATCCTGATATTTGTTACAATTTTTCATCATACTGCCATTTTCTAAAAGCATTAAGCCATCTGAGGCCCTGTGTTACAGTAATTTTACCAAGGAGGCTTTGCGTCTTCCCAAAGAACACCTCTAACCACCTCCCTTGGCTTTTAGTTTTACATTTTATTTAATTACTTAGTTGTCCTCAATTTTCATCCCAACTTGCAGAATGTGGATTTTTAAAAATTTTGGTAAAGTCTCTTATGCTCACTAAGGTTGCATTTATTTGATCAAATGACTGTAAAAACAGTACTATTGTGAAATATTTTTACAAGTTAAAAAAGCTTTCCTATTTTAATATATTTTAAATGGTAAATTATTCTTTAGATGGAAAAGCTGAATTTTCATCAGCCATTAACTTCAGTCTTCAGTGTACATGATCCTTCCGAAATCTTTTGTAAAATAACTTTCCTGGTCACTTTGAGCGATAAATGTGTGTATTGAATAAAAACAGTACTTTTATTAAAAGGTTGATTAAACCAAATATTAAGAAACTTTTTTTTAACATTTTTAAGCCCTTTAAATTGTACAATGCATTTGATATGTGGAAGTTACCTTAAATATGTGTTAGGCAACCATTTTAGGGCACTCCAAATAAGAGGATAAGATTTTATCCAATTTTATTGGAACTTTAAGTATAGGGACCAATTCTCACTGTTAACCAGTTGCTTATTAGCATGCCTATTTTTTAACATATTGGCTGTGTATAAAGCACATATTCTGCAGACAATATTTACATCTCATCATATCAATCCTAAACTTAACTACTTATATTAAAAGCAGCACATGAGGAATTGAGGCAAAAAAAAGTTGTAGTTAATGGTTTGTTAACAGCAAGAATTGGACCTTAAAATAAAGTCTGACATCTTGGGCTTGACGCGAGCTGCGCAAAAAATCGCGCGAATATGAACGTGGTTTTGCGCAGCTCGTCAGTGAACAACGGCTCTGTGTAGTTAATGCTGCTCAATTTGAAAGCCCGCAGGTGATGGAGATTTACCTCTGATTACAGAACGGCTTTACTGACAAGATGTGCGTTAAATATCTTATGCGATTTATCGTGCAGCCCTACCATTTATTTATTTATTTTTTTTAAAGATCTGCAACGGCGAGTTGTAAACAATATAGCTAAAATATGACAAACGATATACTATGAAGACTGCATGACTGATCTTATGTTTTGCTTCATCTTCAGGCAACGCAAACTGATCCAGAGCTGCTTTGGTACTCTCTCTCACTTACGGATTGGTTCTGGTCGGGCAGAGTGGCATGAGTGTGGGCAAGCCCCACCGCTACAACATCGTGTCATCGTCGGAGGAGGACGTGTACCGGCACGGCAACATGCCTGCCCTCGGCAATGGCTTTGGTAACGGCAAGATCCAGACGCGCCGGAAGGCATGGAGCCGCTTCGTAAACAAGACAGGTCAGTGCAACATCAGTTTCGCTCACATGGACGAGCAATCTCAGCGCTACCTCGCTGACATCTTCACCACCTGCGTGGACATTCGTTGGCGCTGGATGTTTGTCCTTTTCTCCCTTGCATTTGTCCTGTCCTGGCTCGCGTTTGGTTTCGCCTTCTGGCTTATTGCACTTGTCCACGGTGACTTAGACCTACCCACTAAAGATGACTTCACACCATGTGTCATGCAGGTCAACAGCTTTGTTGCGGCGTTTCTGTTCTCAGTTGAGACGCAAACAACGATTGGCTACGGATTCCGCTGCGTAACCGAGGAGTGTCCCTTAGCGGTGTTCATGGTCGTCTTCCAGTCCATCGTGGGCTGCATCATTGACTCTTTCATGATCGGTGCCATCATGGCCAAAATGGCACGACCTAAGAAACGAGCAGAAACGATACTGTTCTCACACAATGCTGTCATCGCAATGCGAGACGGGAAGCTGTGCCTCATGTGGCGGGTTGGGAACTTGAGGAAAAGTCACATCGTAGAGGCTCACGTGCGGGCGCAGCTTATTAAGCCCCGAATCACAGAAGAGGGCGAGTACATACCGCTCGATCAGATTGACATCAATGTGGGTTATGACCAAGGTCTCGACCGCATCTTCTTGGTTGCTCCTCTCACCATCCTCCACGAGATAAATGAGGAGAGTCCTCTGTATGGGATCAGCAAGCAGGACCTGGAGACATCTGATTTTGAGATTGTGGTCATACTGGAAGGGATGGTCGAGGCGACTGCGATGACGGCTCAGGTGCGCAGCTCCTACCTGGCCAGCGAGATCTTATGGGGCCATCGCTTTGAGCCAGTGGTGTTTGAGGAACGCAACCAGTATAAGGTGGACTATTCGCACTTTCATAAGACCTATGAGGTTCCCTCCACACCACGTTGCAGCGCCAAAGACATGGAGGAGAACAAGTCCTTGGAGTCCGCCGCCAACTTCTGCTATGAGAACGAGTTAGCCTTCATTAGTAGGGATGAAGAGGAGCAAGAGGAGGACAGGGGTGAGAGGGGGACTGAGCTAGAGACCCTTTCAGCCAATCTGAACTTCGATCAGAGGTCATATCACAAAGAATCCGAAATATGACCCTTGATTGTCACCTTAAAAACTTTGCTTTATCGTAGACTCAGCCTATTCTTCTAGTGTCGGTTGTAACGGTTAGCTACAGAGCAATGCAAGTGCCATATGAAACCTTGATCCACTGTCCTAGAGCCATGCTGTAGTTGGGGGGCAGGTCAGGAAAAGAAAGTGCTTTTTGTAGTTGTTGGAAATGCGAGGCCTTCCTGTAGGAAAACTTGAAATCTGATTATCTGTTTCATACTGTAGTTTGAAGTGATAGCTTTAAGTAGTATCATTATGCAATACTAAGCTAGCCTGGGTGCCATATTGACTAAATCTCTCTCGTTAACAGAATTTGCACATAATAGGTTGTCAACCACTAGTGTGTTTGCTTGGATATAGAGTAGAACATGATACACTATTGTTTTGATGTGATTTAGGCAAGGCAAGGCAAGTTTATTTGTATAGCACATTTCATACACAATGGTAATTCAAAGTGCTTTACATAAAATAAAAACAATAATCACAACAATAAAAAAAAGGAATTTAAAAACTTTGGAAAAAAAAAAAAAAATTTGATTTAAGAGGTTTAAAGTGAATTTAAGAAAACGATTATACATATATATAGTGCAATCAGTTCGGACATCGCACAGTGTTCATTCAATAAATGTGCAGCTAAACAGATGAGGTTTGAGTCTGCATTTAAATGTGACTAATGTTTAGCACATCTGATCTCTTCTGGAAGCTGATTCCACCTGCAGGTGGCATAATAGCTAAAAGCGGACTCACCTTGTTTTTTTGTGAACCCTTGGTATTTCTAACTCGATCCTAATGATCTGAGTGGTCTGTTAGGTTAATATTCAGTGAGCATATCTGCTATATATTTCGGTCCTAGGCCATTGAGTGATTTATAAAACGAGTAAAAGTACTTTAAAATCAAAATATAACTTAAATATAACTTGAAGCCAGTGTAAGGACCTGAGGACTGGTGTAATATGCTCAGATTTTCTGGTTCTAGTCAGAATTCTGGCAGCAGCGTTCTGGATGAGCTGCAGCTGTCTAATGGACCATTACAATTGTCCACCCTGCTGGTGATAAAGGCATGACCAAGTCTTGACTGGAAACAAAACATATAACTCTTGCAATGTTTTTGAGATGATAGTACGCTGATTTAGTTACAGCTTTGACATGAATACTGAAACTAAGGTCTGTCTCCAGAATCACACCAATATTCTTGACTTGATTTTTAGTTGTTTGACCTTTAGAGTCAAGGTATGCATTCACCTTGAACTTCATCTTTGTTTCCAAATGCATTGACTTCGGTTTTTTCTTTGTTTAACTAAAGAAAGTTCTCGCACATCCAACTGTTAATTTCATCAATTGATTGGCAGAAGGAGTGTACAGGTCAATGGGGCTGTAGTCATTTGGAAATAAGGCTAGGTAAATCTGGGTATCATCAGCATAGCTGTGATAGGCAATTTGGTTCTTTCTCATTATTTGACTTAGTGGGAGCATATACAGGCTAAACAAGAACGGTGCAAGAATTGATCCTTGTGGGACTCCACATTTCATGGACGTCCACTTAGACTTACGCTCTCCTATACTCACATAATAACCTCTCCCTTCTAAGTATGACCTGAACCATTTAATTACCATGCCAGAAAGCCCAACCAAGTTTTCCAGTCTCTCTAGTAGTATGTTATGATCGACAGTATCAAACGCAGCACTGAGATCTAGTAGTACCAGCACTGATATTTTGCCAGATTCAGAATTTAAGCGAATATCATTTATTATCTTAATGAGTGCTGTCTCTGTGCTGTGATGCGGTCGAAAACCAGATTGAAAAGTCCAGGTATCCATTTGAGTTTAAATATTTGTTCAGCTGATTAAAGACTACCTTTTCAATAATCTTTCCTATAAAAGGAAGATTTGATATTGGTCTATAGTTGCTCAATATGGTGTTATCAAGATTTCTCTTTTTCAGAAGGGGTTTAACAACTGCAGTTTTCAGGGAGTTTGGAAAATTTACAGCAATAAAGAGACTTGAAGATATTTATCCATTGTTTTCCCTTTACGTCAGAACAAAGACTGCAATGTCTGATAGTTTTATTTTTACCGTGTAATGAGGTACTACTTTAGAGGTGTGTGAAAGATAATTAACACCTACACAGAGGCTGATTTACTGCTAACTGACAATGAGCAAAATGGTTCCCAGGCTAGAAAATAGCAAAGACACAAAGCTATTTATTCAGTATTAGAAAGTGAGTAGAAAATATATACTGTATGAATTTGTGAGTGGATGAGTGAAAGATAAGGCATGATGGGATACAGTTAAACTTTTTTTTTTTTCACAACAATCCACCATTCAGGCTCAGGCCAGACACCCTTGGATAAACCACTTGTATACTTACAATGACAACCAGAGGAAAAACAACAGTTTCATGTTGCTTAAGTGCCATATTAAACCCATAACTTATGGATTTCTACGTGTTGTAGCCACATTTTGAACCTCTAAAACCAGATATTTACAACATTACATGTTTTGCTAAAGCAACAGTTATATTGTGCTAGTGTGTTTTATAAGGTATGAACTTCAGTTTGACCTTTCTTTATTGGCATTTCTTTCCTCAATAACAAAACAGCTGCCCACTTGCGAATGTGAAAGGAAATGATCAATACTAAAAGCTACTTCTATGGTAGATGTTAAAGAATGAAAAGTCAGTATTGGATTAAGGGCACACTGCAAAAAAAAAAACATTTTTATCAGTATTTTCACCTAAAATTGCGTAACATTATGAATATATTTAAATACGTTTATTTTTATTACCTCTGTAGTATTTTTTTTCTTTAAGCCTAAATTTAATGATAAATAATTCTTATAAACAATCAGCCATGCAATGTTTTCACACAGTTGAAAACTAAATTATAAACGTTCAGCACAATACGACAAGTCCATTTAATTATGCAAGTAGTTTTTTTTTTTTTTACTATGAAACTAACCTAAGAGCATTTAGAAATGAATTTCAACATACAACTAACAACAGACCAACAACAACCACCCACCTCTGGTATCTTACGTGATAATTAGTGATCATGACAATCTCCCTCCTTTTCAAAATCAGAGCAAAGTGAATGGGAGAGGTGAGAACGAGAGCCAGAGACAAGGAAGGAACAAAGGAGAGAGCGTTCACCCACTCACCTCATCCATCACTTTGCTCTGTGGGGGCAAATAAGTGTGCCTGATTAAATAAAGAAGGCATTATATAAGATGATTTAAATAAACGTTTCATCAAGGTAGATTATAGCCAAAGTCATCCTCTTTCGCAAAGAGGGGCAAAAAGAGATGATCCTCCCGACATCATCCTCTCCAAAAATACAGTACCACACTAAACTACGTCATGAAACCATCATATAACCCACAGTTTGTTGTTTTTAAAAGTCCGTCTGGTTATGAAAGGAAAATGGAGTCATTATTCACACTATTTTATGCAGCCACATGGCTGTTTTCAGGTCATGTCCTCATAACCTCTTCGGCTGGGTTTCTGAGGGTGAAAGTGAGTCAGCTAATGATGATTTCAGCTCTTCAGAAAAGGCAGCAAGATAGATATAAAACAGTGAGGTACTTTACAGCAAATGAGCTTAGCCCTGCAGGAAAAACCAAGTCATACCAGTTTAAGGTGCTCAAGCTGATTTTTGGATTATGCTAGCGGTTTTTTGCTGGTCTAGAGAGGTATACCAGCTCTAACCAGCTTGACAACATGTTATAACCAAGACCAGCAGGTTTCCCAACACAAGCCGATCAACCAAGCAGCTTTTGAGTGAGTTAAAAACCATTAATGATCAGCTTGGACCAGATACCATATAAACCCACCTACGACAAGATCTGGATTTTGCAGCAGAGAGGGGAAAAAGTGGTGATACAAATAAAGACAACACAAAGTCAAAATCTGAAACGCAATAAAAAAAAATTTCTTCTCAGCAATAGGATCCAGAAGTGTACCTTACCGAATCAGAACTACCTGCAGGATTTACATTCTAATATTGAACAGAAATAAGTAATAAACCCGAGTGGAGATGTGTAACTTTGTGCAAATGTATGTTAGAGTGAAGGAGATTTGAAGATATTTGCAGCAATGATTTCCAGGTGTGCAATTTATAACCATAAAGCATCAAATCTCACCTCCAGCTGCATGAAGTAATTAAATTGCAGAATAAGGAAAATAATTCAACACTGGCATGGCATGAGGGTACAACTAAGGAAAAAAACTGATCAAACCGTTCAAGTACAAAACACATATAGATGAATCATTTTCTGTCAGAAGCGGTGTAATCTAGCATGAAACAAATGTCATTGTAATGCGAGGGAGTGAAGTGTGAGTATTCAATGATTGATATCTCGACACTCTAATATTCAACTGTATTTAAGCATAAAAATTACTAAGAAAAAGAAGAGTGAAACCTAATTTGAGCAATAGGTGAAGCTCATATATGACTTTACAATTGTAAAATATTCAAATGCTGTTTTATAACAAATCTTGGTATTGAGCTACGGGTATCCTGCTGTCTGTCATCGGAAGAGAATCATAATACAAAACAATGGTGACAAATGTAACCATGGAAACAGTCTATCTATAATTACTGGACGTATAGGCCTATCTATAGATTTGTTTCTCTGGTGTTCCACTGTTGCACCACCATGCACCTTAAAATTACACACATTTATTGTGCAACAATGTTCCATTAACTAACAATAAATGCAGTTGAATAATGTAAATACAAAATTCCATTCAATACGAAGCAAATGCCAATTGACAATCAACATTTGATCTTTAAACAACATAAGAATTATGGATTGCAATTGTAAAGACTTAATTAAGGGAACATCCATTATAGGCTACATACTGTTCCTATGGCCAGTGGGAGGGAGAGGAAGTCCACACACCCCAGTATCACCGGTCAACATCTGTGCTTTGTGTTCCACCCCAGGGAATGTCTCGAATTGCCGTCTCTCTGTTAGTACATTATAACTATGGGAATCAGAAGCATGTGTGCCCTATAGGTTCAAGCCTAAAAGCTTTGAGAATACTTGTCGCATACAAAAGGTCAAAGAGATCATGTACATTTGCCTTCTGAGAAGGCTGGTAATTAATGCCAAATATAACAAAACCAGGAGGGGAACATGGAACCGCGGATTCAGCATTTACACGTCTATTCGAGCACTCCTTACGCAATCCATGAAAATGGCAACAATGTAGGGATTTCAAATCTAGTTCTGAGTACTCATGGTTTGACATTATTGTTTTAAAACTACTTAATGTGAACATTAAGTTTTGATATTGAGCCTAAGACTTTTGGAAAGAAAACGATCAACACACACATCACAGAAAAAGAGCACACTATGACGCAGACAAGATTTCTTCTCAGCAATAGAATCCAGAAGTGCACCTTAATCAGTCAGAACGGCACAATCAGGGGATTTACATTCTAAAATTAAACAGGAAAAGTATTAAACCTGAGAAGTTGTCACTTTGTGTAGCTGGATGAAAGAGAGTGTGAAAGCATGAGGATATATACACACCACTGAGTTCCAGGAAAACGGTGCATTTTACAACCAGTGATCTGTATCAAATCTCACCTTCAACTGCATGAATTCTTAAATTATGAAGTATTAAATTGTGATTCCTGTACTGTGTGTATATGTGTGTTGTGTGACGTTTACTGACATGCTACTGATACAGAAACCAAATTATCCATTTCATAACCCTCCCTATTTGCTTTGCACACAGCACAAACACAAAACAAATGCTTACTTTTCCTTTCATAATAGAGACCTCATATAGATTAGGCTATAATATTTCCACTGGTATATTTTGCTCTAAATACGATAAAATGCTCTAAATATGCTTGTTTTCCAAAAATGTTTATTAACAAACTTGGAATGTCAATACATGAATTAATTACTCCATAAGTTAAGAATGTTGTAGTCTTTTGGGGGGGGGGGGGGGGGGGGGGGGGGTTAAATAAAATAATCTTAAAGTAAAATAATAAAAAATATTTTTTAATTACATTTTAAAAATATACATCTTATTTTCTTATTTCATATGCAGTTAATTTAGATTAGTGTAATAGAAACTTCGTAACTCATTTTAACTCATGTTTGGTCCTAGTGAGAACAAACTGAAGCATGTTTATTAAACAGGTTTTTCAGCTGGTGGCTGAAATATTTGGTTTTAATTATTATTATTACCCATGGATAGATATTACATAACCAACCCACTATTATTGCATTATATATTCATTGTCTACAGTTTAAAAGGTATATTTGTAATATGCATACATACGTTTTCTAAGAGCCAGACAGAAAGAAGGAAAATGTTCCACTTATAACTACTACAAGAGTGCGGACTTCTCTATGCTGAGAAGAACCTCCTTTTTTCTTCTTCTTTGCTCTAACATCTGGCCAGACTAAAAAGAGTTGATGGACATGAAATAAAAGTTACTCAAACAAAATGCACAGAACATCAAAGGTAAGCTTTGCATCCCTAACATGGCCTCATGGGACGATACCATCAGTGAGATTAGTATAAGTCAGTACTTGACAAGTTTCCCCCCCCAAGATATCAATTTACCTGTTATAAAAACAGGACTTCTCTTACCCTTCCTGTAAAACGATGTAAACATGGTTCAGGTGGAGGAGCTGAGAGCTGCATATGTAAATGTTTCCAAGGTAGGCCTAACACAAATGCTCTGAAACTAGCTGAACAGGATGGACACTCGTACACACACTTTTGGTTAGAGAGAGAGAAGAGAGAGCATTAGGGGATTGTCATTTTTTAAATTAATCAGTGTTTTGAAAATTTAACAATGAAGAGATCATCGTTTCAAAGCAACATGCATTATTCATAAGTAATTACTGACAAAGAAGCCGTCAGAAATGTAATTAGCAAGCGCACACACCTGCCGCGCTCCCCGCTCCCTCTCTGTAGCTTATACACAGACCCCAGACATGAAAACACAGCTTTACTGAGACGTATAAGCTAGCAAAACATTTCAAGACTCATAAAGGATGTGAAACGATATGGAGCCCGTCTTAAATGAGGGAAACAGAGCTACCCGTCCTCATGTTCAGATGCTATCAGTTAATTGTTTTTTTGGCTAAATGCTTTCGACGCTTTTGCACTCAGTAGCACATAATGAAACGTATTAAATACCTGGGTCAAACAGGACTCCTTAAAACTCCGAAAATATAAATAGTGGCATCTCATTATTAACATTAAGCAGAAAAGAAGCAGGTAAAGATTTTTTGCACTTGCATCTTTGTACCGAGGCGGGCCGGCTGGTCTCCAGACGAAGCACGACATCTAGTGGTTAAAAGCGCACTACAGAGATTTGTAGTAGCCAAGTGACATTGATTTTAGTAAGAAGCAAATGCGAAGTAGCACTTTTTTTATAAGTGCTGTGAAAAAAGTCAGGAAAAGCTTGGTAAAGGAAGATACAGTGTCATTTACAGCGTAGAACTGTTTATCAGATACCTTTAAGATTACTTATCAAAAAATCCTAAAGGATTCCAGTAAGAATATTGTTCCAATTAGAATTTTTATTATAATTTGGAACCATTTCAATGAGATTCTTATAGGACTTTTTTTTTCTGGGATCCACTGGCATCCTAATGAAATCATTCCCTTTAATGAACATCGTCTCAGCAAACAAGCTACTGCAAAGAAAATGAACAGGATAAGAACAACATCCTTTGTACAGGAAGTCCTAGATAGGAATCGTATAGGAATGGTTCCAAAATATTGCACTGCACGAAAGTCTACATTATCTAAGAATTCTGTACCTATCAGATTCTTATGGCATACCTGACAAGGGGCTATGCTATCATGAGTTGATACAAATGCTAAGCCTCCAGGCTTACGGGCACAGTTAGTTTAAAATCTGCACTATAGCGGTTGAAAAGTTAGTGCCTTCCTCAAATCCCACATAAACACTTTAAAGACCTTGTAACTAAGCACAGCATTTTTATTCATCACAACCGGTAGAGATGATAGCTAAACCCTCCCGCACTGTATGGTTAGTTAACACTCACCGCACTCGTAAACATCGTCAAACCAACACAAGTACGGGTCTTTTAGATTATCGAGGAGACCCCATTCTCAATTATTCAAAAATTCTATTTAGGGTCTCTAAAGTTAGTCAACGGAACAATAAAATGACATGCGTACACACACACTCACGCACCTGTGCGAAGAGGTATAGTAGTAGACTTATCTATAAATTTGTGCCTAATACACAGATATAATTTAAGACCCTTGTAGCTTCCACCAACCCTCCACCTTTTAAGACCACCCCCCGAGACTTCCCTCCACCTGTTATAATGACTTTCCTGTTACTTGCTTTCTCTCTCAATCTACTTGCCCCATTAGAACCTTGATCGTCGAATTCTACTTTGCTTTCCCCCGCTGCGCGCCGTTGTATCCAATCTCTACCGCAACCCCCATGCTTGTATTGTAGCTTTATGTCAAACCTCCTTCTAGTGAGAATTTTTACAGTTTATTTTGATTAGGATTACCATTATCGCCAACCCACTCTCAGTCAGGACTCGGATGTTATGCGCAGCACACGCGGAAATTTTAGGGAACTTCCAGTATATCGTGTCCCCACGTTGTCCTAATCCCGGTCTACAGTATGTGTATCATAACCTCTTGGACATTGAAGGTGTGAGGTGTATTGCAGTTGGGTACCTCCGTGGCACATGTACTGGTTTGCCTCGGGAGGAGTTCACATCAGCCGCTTCTGCTCACAGGATTTTTTCATATTCCCCCCCAGACTGTATATGCGGGTCCCATACGGTCCCTGTTATGTCCTAGATCTTATATGTCTGTTTGCCTTCGCAGTAACATGTCTGTTCTTGTAGATTTGCTTACCATATTTTAAACTCTGTTGTCTTGCTGGCACCATCCTCAGTTTAGTGAAGTCACTTTGAGTTTTGACTTCTGAAGCAATCAACTCAGAGTCTAGCTCTTTAAAATACTAAAAAAAATGACATTTTAAATAGAAATACAGAAAAACTTGTGACACAAACTTAACTTTGAAGTGGAAGTGAATTCTCTATGTAAGCATTGGTTGAATTAGCTTTTTTGGAAACGGTTATGGTTAACATTTGTGAATAAAACAATGTAACTTACACAAATTTGTCATTTATATTTTTTACTTATAATAATAATAATAATAACAATAATGACGACATCTTTTTGGATTAATTGACAACAAAATTACTCAATATTCAACTATTAATGTGTTTTAATTGAAAAAGGCGTTACCGTATTTCCTGCCTGCAGTTCCAGTTTAAGCGAGTTGATCTCCTGTTTCAGACACTTAATCTCCGATTCCTTTACTCTGAGATTTACCTACAGCATCAAAGAATGAGACAGAGCACATCTGTTTTTACACATGTAAACTTTATAGCACCTTTGATGGAATATACCTATGACAATCTCATCTGAGTAGTAATAAAACCCATGAAGGCTTCTTTTGTGGAAGCTGATTAAATGTACTCAACTAATGGCGCTTTTCCACTGCATGGTACAGCACGGTACGGTTCACTTTGGGGGTTCCACTAGTACAGTACCTGGTAATTTTGTAGTACCACCCTCGGTGGGGTTCCAAGTTAACCGTACCGTTACTAAAACGTGACTTGTAAACTTTGCTGATCACGGATTGGCCGGAGAGAATCGTAACTACCTGCGTCACTGAACTTGCGACACAAACACAAAAGAACCGCTAGATTTAAATCAGCACAGCCAGCAAAGGATCGAACGCAACTGTTTTGAGCGAGCGCACCTTTTTTTTAACAACCAGAATGTTTTGTTGTCTGTTGAGGAAGAACAGACGTTCCTCTCGTTGATAGCAGAGGAGCGGATCCAGCGAGAGCTTGAAGGGGTGACGCGGAGGGAAAATTATTATTATTTTTTTTAGGAGTCGTGGTAGTAGAGGCGGCGCAACTATAACGAAATGTGAATAATCCCGCCCTCTCTAAAGCAGTACTAACTGCAGTGGAAACGCAAAACCGTGCGCAGAGCCGGAGATGTACCACGCAGTTGGCCCAACCACAAGCACCATAAGGGTGCAGGTAACTTTAATCTGGGTTCAGTCATCTATCCCCTGCTAATTTTAGTAGTACAAGTCAAATTTGTGCACTTTGCCATATGAAAGGGTGTCAAGTTTACCTCCAGCTGATACACGCTTTTCCTGAGAAGATGGGAAGTTTCTTTTTCTTCTTTTTTTTTTGTTTTTTTTTTGTTTGTGTTTTTTTTTTTTAACATCCCCATTCATTGCGTGATAGGGACTCCAGGGATAATTCAGCAGCCAAACACTCATTTAATTCCTTAGAAAAATATGTGATACATATGTAAGACAAGCAGTAAAGCATTGGCTGTGTGAATATGCACATGTGTGTACACGTGCACGTACCTGGTTGTGAATGCGAAGTTCCTGGTTATCTCTCTGTGTTGTACTCAATGCTTCCCTTTCTGTTTCTACAGTCCGATTCAAATGTGTATTTTCCAGGCATTTCTGAGAATACTGCTCTGACAACACTTCCAGCTCCCTGTGCAATGTTTCCAGCTCCTCACTGCACCGTCCACCCACAATTGTCGACAACATACACAAAGACGTATATGGTTAATATATAGTTCTGCAACCATAAATTGATTTTTGATGTTGTGGCTGTCAGTTCTCAGAGTACTGATAGACATATCACACGCACTTGTATTGTGCACGAAGCTGGCGGATGTCCACATTGGCTCCATTTTGCAGGGCTTTCTGTGTCTTGTCCATTTCCTCTTTATGAGCTTTCCTCATAGCCTCAATAGCTGGAAAAAACCAAATAATATTAAAAACTGGTCAGACAGAACTCAAGACCAAGAAGCAGAGATGCTAGATCATCATTTGTATGTCTAAGCATGCAGAGAACAAATTTACATTAATTTAGCAGATGCTTTTATACATGGTTAAATACAAGAGAGTAGCACAAATTTGGAACAAACCCCATGTACTTTATGAGTGCTTGAAGGGACAGTTCACCCAAAAAAAATTTAAATAGTCAATTTTCTCAACCTCATGACTTACAAATCTATTTGAATTCTTACGAGGAACTCATAAGTAGTTACTTAGCAGAATGTCCAAGCCGCTCTTTTTCTCACAATAACAGTTAATGGTGACCACAGCTGTCACTGTTTCCTATTCACTTTCACAGCATTGCAAAAGATCAAGAGTGTACATTTTAAAAGGTTTACAATGAAAAGTATTTGCATGGTCTTGTGAATGGGAGCTTGTGTTGAGAGTAGAACCTGCAATGGTGGCATTCGTCTCTTCCTGCAGTACTCTTTCTCGCTCCTCTGTCAGTCTCTCCACCTCTTTCTGATGCTGCCTCTGCATCTCCTCAATCACTCGCTGGTGGCTGTCTTCCATAATGCCGAAACCATGCTCATACGTGGCCTAAGACACACAAAGACATGGCGTACCTTCATCTTTGTGTATAATTACATGTTAATCTCACGCTGTAACAAGAAGACTGTGCATACCTTGACGGTTTCCAGGTCAAGCTGGAAGGCTTTGACATCCTGGTTACTAAGATCTGCCCTCAAACAAGTCACCTCCGTCTCAAGCTCTCTGATTCGGTCTTGCAGAGCAGTCACCTGCTCAGTCTCTTCATTCTCCTCTAGTTCTGAGAGAGTTGCAGCTTTTGGCCTTGACAAGTTTTGAACGTAATATTCGTGGAGACGGCTCATCTCCTCTTCATGGATTTTCTGTAGCTCTTGGAGCTTCTCCTCAAACTCCAAATGCAATTTTTCGGCTTCTTCCATCCTCAATTGAGCATTGGTCTCCGCGGAAACACGCTCCTGCTCTGCCTTTTCGACAACAACACGCTCCTCGAGCAGCTTCTCTTCGTAACGCTCAGTCTGTTCCTGGAAAAGAGTCTCCATGCTACGACACACAGCATGACACTCGCACTTAGCCTGCTCTCTCTGTTTGCGTAGGGCACTCATCTCTTGCTGCAGGGCCGAACGGAGACGACAGGCCATGTATGCCAAAGTGGCTTGACAAATTGCAGCCCTCAGGATGGCTGAGGGTAGTTCACCAGGAAGGTCGTCCTCTCTAACATTAGACTGTAGCTGTGTTGAGAGGTTCTGCAGTGACTGGGCCTGAGCACGGAGCTCTGCCACCAGACTCTTTCTGCAAGCAAGCTGTACCTCTGAGCCCTCAAGGAGAAGATCGGTTGCCAGTTCGTCATCCATTTGTTCACTGTAAGGTGCAAGTTCTGGCGGGCTAATGTCAGCAAGTCTGGACCCCTGCTTTGAACAGTTTTCTATTTTGGTTCCAGATGAGGAACTCTCTGGCCAAGGCAAGACATAAAAAAGCTCAGATCCCTTTTGCTCCTGTGAGGGATGAGTACAGAGAGTATGTATGAGGTATGTCATCTCTGCTCTTACACACAGTCTATGGATTGCACTTTCACTCAGCGTACTGTCTACCAGCTCTTGCTCAAGAGGGTCCAAGAAGATCTGGGAGTAACTAGGTTCTACAGCCCCATTATGACTGCCTCCTTGAGCCATCCTAAGCACCTGGACATGCACCTCTGACAATTTATTAAGCAACTTTGAGCTGGGATGCTCAAGTGCAGAGGCAGTCCTTTGGATAATCAGTGCCTCCAGTGACAAAACTCTGCTGGCCATCTCTAGAGCTTGATTTCTCCCTGAACTCTCGCCAACCAACCTCCAGCTTCCAGGTTTACCATCATCATAAAGGGAGATTTTAGCTTTGTCTGAGGTTGTGTCTAAAGCCGTTCCCTGCAGGCTATGCAAAGCTTCAGTAAAACTTGGTAGAGCATCCACAGAGAGTCGACCCTCCGGATTCTGGAGGGAACTGTGCGAGCACCAAGAATCATTGAGTGCATGCGGTCCAGTGTTGAGTTGTTGCAGTTGCTGAAGATGCATGGTAAGCTCCCGGAGTCGCTCTTCAGTGTCACATAACTTGCGCTCTAGTGCCTGGATCACGGAGATCACTCTATGTGACTCGTCTCCCCGAGTAGTAGGTTGCATTTCCGAATCACTCTGCCCTTTCTGTCTGCATTGTTGTGGCTCAATCAATGCCTCACAGAGAACATTAGCTTCAGAAGAATGTGTTTGTGCTTCCTTGAGCCTTTGTTCGGTCTCCTCTAAACTACTGCCCAGGATGGCCATCTTAAGAAGCACTTCCTGTAGATCTCGTTCCTTCCTGTCTAACTCTTGCTGCACCAGCTGGGTTTGAAAGCGCTCCTCACTTACCCTCTCGCAGTCCAGCAGAGCACCTCGCAAACTCTGTATCTCCTCACAAGCTCTTTCATAATCATGCTCCATGTCATAATAAAGAGTCTCTTCGGTTTGGAGGCGTGCCTGCAGACGACAGACCTCACTGTCTGACTCTTCCAGCTGGTTTTGTAGCTCCTGGCACCTTCGCAGAAGTTCATCAGTAACATCCCCTGTTGGGCTTTTCTGCAACTCAGCCTCTTTCTGCCTCAGACGCTCCTCCAGTTCCTTCGATCGCTGTTCTGATTGGTCAAGGCTGTCACTGAAGCTCCTCCTTTCTCGTTCCTGGCTCTCTTGCAGGAGGCGCAGGTGCCTCTGTAGCCTGACCTCTTTCAAGGCTTGCGCCTCTTCGGTTGCTTTAAGACGACCCGTTACCTCCTCCAACCGTCCACGCAGACTCTCCAGCACCTCCTCACGCTCCTTCAGAAGAGTTTCTGCCTCTTGAATCTTTAACTCTGTCCTCTGAAGACATTCCTTGCAGTCATTAAACTCAGCTTGGAGTCGGGCCTCACTGAGTCTTAACTCCCTTTCTTGAGTCTGAGTCCTCTCATGCTCAGCCTTCAATTCTCTACGCAGGCTCTGAAGCTCCACATCCCACTGCCATTCTGTCTGCGCTGAAGATGAAGAGAAGGCGACTGGCAATGGAGATGTGGAGCGATCAACCTGTAATGAATTGTGAGACTTTGTTTACAACCCTGACAAATTATATGTAAATAGTGCATTTGAATTAAGTATGTAGACATTGGAACACCACAACCATATTTGCTTGTTACGCTACCTGCTTTTCTTCTTTGGGTTTAGCTTCCTGTAGTTCTCCACGGCCATCACAGTGGACATATACGGTTCCTGCATCAACTTCTAAGCTGTCTGGGCTGATTGATTCTGGGGAGGTGCGACTGGACACTGCCGTAAGTGATAAGTTCGATGGTATATCAGCTGACATGATATTTAAGCGTTGCCTCTGTGAGATTCTTTTTCTCTGAAGATATTCATTCTCTGATGCCTCAGAGGCTGAACATGTTATCTGCTCTTCAGGGGATGATGCAGGTGCAGGAGGCACAGAGCGCTCACTGTTGTGGTTCCACTGCCTTCCGGATGGATCATTTGACAACTCCTCTTTGTGCTGTTTACAACTTAATTCTGCCCAATCAAAGGTTTTGTAACGCCCCTCTCTACGGCGCTCACGGATGCGACTCCTTTGCTCTGCCTCTTGGGAAACTGTACTGCATTGGCAGGAGCTTGTACGACCATGTGCACTAGTCATTGGCACCTTTTGAGGAATTGAACTAAGGGAAGAACAGAAGTGGCTATGATCATGTTATTTAAATTATATTTCTGATATTGTAGTTGTGTGCGTTTTACCATACACTTCACTTAAATTAAAAGAAACACTCATGGTCATGAAAACACATTCAAACCTGGGTTTTATAGCAGGATTTTTCCTTGTACAGCATAGGGGAAAAGATAAAAAGCAGAGTGAAAGAGTCAACCCACTAACATGTCGTTTTGTGAGAAAAATACAGCAATAAATGTATTAGGCTTTGTATGTATGAAATATGCGTAGTGGATAAATATATTTTTGGGAATGGCAGCTAGTTTTGATGTTGTACCATGTGACATCAGGGGCAACGGTGGGATGAATGTTTTTCATTACTGCCTGGACCCAGTTGCGTCGTATCCCATAAGTCATTGCACAGAGGGTGAAGACTCCATTCTTTGTCTGTATGAAAAGAGTGATGAATAAAGGTATATAAAAGGAATAAAAAAAATCAATAGACAAATACATAAGCTTAAAGTTGAGCTAATATACACTCACATGAATCTGAAAGCCATAGTTCCTTTGTACAGGGAAATCTGTAACATCATAGCAAGTAGACAAGTTGATCTCACCATCCACATCAGCTGCCTAAGACACAAAACACAGAAAGACCTCTTAACTGAAAATGGCAAATCAATTTTTATGATGATTCTTTATAGACTGAACATCACAAATCACTTTACCTCTTCTGCTGCAGAGTCACGATAGAATCTCAAAGTCTGGTCAGTAAGAACAAACCAGTGTTTTCGCCACTAGAGACAGAGAACATCAAACCACTTCCCACAGAAAAAAATCATGAACAAGTAGATGGAGATCATGCACTCAAATCTCAAAATCACCTTTCCATCTTCTCCCAGTCTAGACATCCATCCCTTTTTGAAATTAAGGAGGTCAGGCTGAGAGGAAAAGAGCATTACTGTAGCAATGACATGTGATATGAATGATCAATTGTGATTAATTTGACGCCACACATCCCAATTTGTTGGATTTAAATGTATAATCAATTTACAGCCACAATAAAAATACACATTAGAATCATTCTTATTTGTATTGGTTGTACTGTACTTACTGTGGGCGTGGAATCAAGCGGCCTGCGCTCCAGTGATTTGGAGCGGAGATTACATGACCTCAAATGTTGTGAGTGATCAGGAATATCATTAGGGAAGGAATCCTGAGATGTACTGACAGTTGTTTTATGGTCATTTTGTTCAGTAGAGGAAGTAGTGAAGGTTGAGTGGGGAAGCTCGGTATCCAGAAATGAACCCTTTTGTTGAACAGCTCCCTGAGATCTCCTAGAAACAAGCATGCAAACATATAAAAGACAAGTGTCTATCAGTTTTAGATTCAACTTTGAGCTCTACAAAACTTCAAAAAATCTAAAGTTCGGAATGTAAATATATATGAAAAACAGAAACAGGAAAGGATAAGACTGAAACAGAGGGTAATATGCAATACAGGCCATTTGGAATTCAGTATGCACACATTAAACTGGTTTCATAAAGATATATACAGAAAACACACAGAACACCTAAAACTGAAATGATCTACAAAACGGTTTAAACAAACTGCAAACATTTGTTTGAGGAGCATCAATGCAGTGCTGCCAATCATTTTAACATTTAAAGACATTGTAATTTTGACAAACATAACGTGAAAATATTTGGACGAAAATGGCAAATGGGAATGCAAGCAGCCCGGTTTGATTTGACTGATGGAGATGGGATGAAGTCTCCTGAAAGACAAGCAGAGAAGAGTGCTTTTGACATGCTGTCGAAGGAATGGCAAAAACATGATGAACACTAGAGGGAGCTACAAACATTACACATAAAAACCAACTCTGTACAATTGGTGTAAAAGGGAATCAGAAGCAAAATTAACCCGTCTTACCTGTACCGATTTCCAAACAGCCGGTGTACTTTTCTTCTTGGGCTGGGTGATTCATGCTTGAGTGCGTGTGTCATGGATGTGTGTGACTGCCTCTCCCCACTGGAGTCCAAACTTCTCTCCCAAGAGAAACCCACCACAACTTCAGGATCAACCCCACATGCCCCCTGTGAATTGTGATTAGTTGGTGGAGGGAAGGGTGAGGGGCCAAGGGACATTGAGGTAGGAAACATACAAGGATGTGTGGCAGGTGAAGAAACAGAAACACGGTCACACCTGGAGTCAGTGTGTGCTTGTGCATCCACAACACTTGGACTTGTCTTCTCCAGAGACGAATTGCCGCTTTCAGTGCCCAATCGATTCTTAGTACCTGAGAGAGCAAATAAAAGCAAAGTAATGGGCTGAACCTGGGGGGAGGGGGGACTTAAGCAGTAATATATATTTGTCATGCCTAGTAAAAAGTGTAATGTGCAGAATAGCATAAATGTTAACATTGTTTGACATTTCACACAAAAATGAAGTTCTGTCATCATTTACGCTTTACCTCTTATGATTTTCTTCCATGGAAACAAAACCTTCTAAAGAGCAGATGCTTTTTATGCAGAGTTTTTATGGCGTTTTAACTTATGGAGTTTTTGCTTAAAGTAAACAAAAAGGAAAAAGAAAAAAAAAAAAAAGTTTTGTCAGCTGAACACCTGCCATGTTGTTAAACAGTGCAATTCTTTGAACACACTGTACTTAATCCCTCACAACCTTATTTTCATAAGTCCAATTTTGTATATGGCGCTACCCTGACTAAGGTCCATGCAACTCCAGTAAATGAATAATGGAGCCTTTACGTTTTATAAATAACATAAAAGTATTGTAAAAGTCGCCCAAAGATCTGTATGAATAAAGCTTTGGGTGAGAAACAGATTAAAATCTGCCCTCATTGTCCTTCAAACAGAGATGTCAAATTTATAAAAGAATCATTAGAGCTGGTTTTGTAAACCTGATCGACAGATTCGTTAAAAAAAAATATCACTCAAAAGAACGAACTGATCACATGTTTCACAGGTTTAGAATGAAGACAGAATTTACATTTTCATGCAAACTACTCCGAATTCTTTACTAGAAAAAATTAACAATATTCTTAGCTACTACCTACCTTTATTTCCTAAGCTGACAAATCGGTAACTACTACAACCATAAACAAGTACATCCAGTTAGAGTCACAAGTCCACACACAAAGGCCAGTCTGAGGTCATACCGTCTGTGTCAGAGCAGCCCGAGGACTGACTGAGCGATGAAGAGAGAGAGGACCCAAGCTTGGTATCGAGTGATGAAGCATTACCAGTGCTGGCAGGAACCCCGACTTCACCACTGAGTGACCCCTCCTCCAGCTCCTCCTCCATCGTGCTCACCACGCTACTTCTTCTGTCATTTTTGGTGGCCCCTTTAGTACTACTGATGCTACTTCTGCTACTGCCTTTAGTGGCACCGCTGGTACTAGTGCCAGCATTGTCGCTGATGGACACTCTAGTGCCGCTATTATTACTAGAACCGATGCTGCCTTGTCTTTTAATGCTGCTGGTGAAACCATTTCCAGAAGTGCTACTTTTCTTAGCAGCAGCACCACCACTGCTACTACTGCTGCTGCTGGAGGTTTGGTTTTCTGCTGTCTGCTGAGAGAGAAAGAGAGAGGCAGAGAATATAGATGAGTAAATCAGAGATTGACAGGCGGCACAAGCGCTCGGCCAGCGAAATCCAATTGGCAGGGGTGGTATAGGAAAAGCCTCTCTTTCTATATACAACCTGCCTGACAAACAAGCACACGTCTTTTGCACTCTGCTCCCACTTTGCAAACTCGTCACCCTACCCAGGGGGGGGGGGGGGGATGCTCAATAATCCTGTCCAGATCACTTAAGTTAATTCTACTAAACTTCTATCTGACTAACGCTTCAAAATACATAAAAACAAACACACAAAATACAGGAACACAGCATTTCATGTACATGCCGTTAATTGTTGCAGCACAGTGGAATGGCACTTTCACACACTAGATCAATTTGCTCTGCTGTCAGCAGAAAGAATATGCAGAAGGGAGATAGAGAGGGATTAGTAAATCAACCGGACATAAAGATGGGCACAGCACTTAGAAATGTAATTAAAGTAAAGAACAGGGGTGGAGGAGGAGCACATTTAAAGGAGCAGTACTCTAAAACAGCATTGTTCTCTCAACATTACTGTGACCATCTAAAAACAAACTAACTAGCCTTTTTTTGAGTATTATTAAGTTCTACGTGATCTGCCTATACTAAATCATAGTGAGTATGGAATTTCTCTTATAAAGTGACACTCCACTGAGGGACTATCTAATGATAAGATTCATATGTGTATTCTAGACGTGTGGTCTGCGATATTGTGAGCTCCCCAATCTGGGACACTGATGTATCATGAACGCTGAACAGCGTAGTACTAAACTTGCTGATGTTTAGGCATCTAAAAACTTACAGGTCACACGCATGAACAAAGAACAAAATCAGAAGACAAAGGGACAAAATAAAGCTTTAGAGGTGCGGGAAAAGTCTGTTTTGGCATAAAGATAAGAAGGATCGAGGGACAGACACCGGCTTGTGAAGGAAACAACACCTGCACATGCACGAGCACTATACACACACACCGCAACAAGCGGTAACATACACTCCAAAAGTATTTCACCATACATTAATTCGGCAACAGGATATAAACATACAAGGAATTAGCAATTTGCATAATTGATGTGCTTGAGTAAAGCAACAATACCTCTGGCGAAAGATGCTACATTTTAGGCGACTAGTACCCTTATAGCATGGCGATTCGTACTGAGGTCTGCGCAAATACCTGGACCAACATAATTTTAAGCTCGCATTAATCGCATCTCCTAGTACGCTTAGTGTCGGACAAGTTGTGACTGTAAGCTTTTCCAATAAACGCTATATACTGAAGTTAGTAAGGTCGTGACAAAGTGGCATACATAGCTGCACGTATTATGTCAGGGGACCATCTCTTTCACAATATATGGGCGAATGTTACGAGAGGCCGTCAGAATATATATTGATCCCGTAGCTCGAAAGACATCATACCTCTCATCATCACACAAATATTTGTGCACATCATGCAAAAACGATTTTAGGCAGCTCTTAATACGTAAAGCGTGTGCAGTTGGGCCAACAAGGTAGTTGCTCCAAATTAAGTCTTTAATGTACGCAAGTTTCTATATCAGTAAGTCCGACAAGTGCAGGTCGATTCAGTATATATTGTAACTAGATCCAGTGAACCTATTACTTTGACACGTATGAAATATAAATAAACTACTTATATATTTAATTTCTTTTCACTAGGGATACATACTTTAAATGTTCCATCTCTACTTTTTCACTAAACGAGAGATCACCCAACGGCAACCCAATCGGCGGAAAGACTACTCGCATCGCAAGCGACTAGGACGGTCGCACATTGTCTTCCCCCTTCGTCTAACATTTGCTTAACACATGTCCATCTTTGTATGAAATAGCATTAAATATAAACAAGACTCACTTGCGGTGGGTGGGCTGGATCCTTCCCCTTCTTCGGATTTGATTTAGCAGCTTTGGGGTAAACAATCAGATTTTCTTGCCACCTAAACGAAACAAACAATCTTAAATTCAAACACACGGCAGACCCCAAAAATGACCCAGGCGGGAAATTGCATGCATGTGCAAACTCAAACAAGCTTTCAGATTTCTCTTACTTCTGCTTTCTGGACATCACGCTTCAAGAATAAAAAGCTCCAGTTGCAAGGAATCAGAGAATTGCAAGCAATAAAAGAACAACCCTAAAAGAAACAGTTCTAAAGCTGGTGTTCTCAACACAGACAGAAACACAAACACACACTAATCTAAGACTCCTTGACACCTTTTATTAAACTCTCAAGGGATTAGATCAACCTTGCTGAGATTTAGTGACTTATAACACTTAAGTAGAAACGGAGGGATGAGACTGAAGACAGAGAGAAAGAGAAGATTTCAGCTGAACTAGTGAACAGAGCTGAGATTTTGGCACAAAACAAGAAATTGATCAGCTTCAGCTCTTTTGTTCCATTACATCACAACATATGATTGTATATCAATTGGGATAAAAAAACAACTAATGACAAAATAGGTGTTATGTGTGGCCAAGTTCACACCACAGGTCAGTGAGTGTATTACCTACTGATGCTGAAGCGGTCTGTGCTTTCTGTTCGGATGTAGTAGTCTCTGCCAGTGAAGCGCAACCTCAGACAGTTCTGGAAGCCAGTTTGAGATGAAGCGTCTAGAACCTCACAGCATTGGGACATATTTACACTTCCTTGGGGCAATGTACCTGGCTAGATGAAAACAGTCGCTCTGTCATTGCACAGAGAAGGTAAAGATTTTAATAATCATATATTTTTGATGGACTATCCAAAAGTCAATGGAAAATCTTATTGGGTTTTTGTCAGTGAAACCAAGGTGAAGATGTATTTTTGTAGGCCAGACTGGAAGTTAGTATTTTTGAAGGTCATTCTTTTTGTAGGTGCTTTTTAGCACTCTATTCATGATAATGCTAAATGGAAATCATTATGAAAAGAGTCAAAATAAACATTTCTGGTCTCGCCTGGCCTGTGCCCCCCTTGTCACAAGCTGGAGGATAATTAGCTTGGGATAGTCAGGTACATAAGACAAAAAAGGTTAGGAAACACTGCATGAAGAACGAGTAAAACCTCACCATCTCATCCAGAGAGTATCTTAGAAGCCCATGCTCGTAAAGCACAAAATATCTCCTCTGCCATTTCTATAACAGAGATGGCAAAGAAAGATCAAGGCTAGAGTTGAACATATTACGACAACGGCCTCTGTATTGTGAACGAATCTCGGGAAAAATGCCCCGTGTCCTCACCCGTTTCCTGAGGCCACAAATGCTGAAGTCAGTGTCCTCTGGGGCCAGGAGGAGCCAGCCCACCTGAAAGACAGGCTTGTCTGAGGCCAAGGAAAGATATTATAAATAAATAAATAAATAAAACAAAATTAAATAAAAAGTCAAGGTAACTTAAATTAACAAGTTGAGAAATTATCCTCACCTGAAACAGATCTGCTTCGCTGAGTTTGTGCGAATCCACGGGTTTGAAGCAGTTCTGACATTTACTTTTATTGAAGATGTTGGCCTGAAAGCGATGACACCGATTCTCGCGTGCAGAAAACATCGTTTTTGGGGGGAAATGTGAAAGTGTCGACATTTACCTTTTTTTTTTTGGTGAAAGATAAAATGCTACCATACCTAATTTAAGTGACGATTGTGTTTGCTTTTCTAAGAAAACGGTGTGATGTGGTAGATCCTCGTTTCTTTCTCCTGGTATATAATCGGCGCCTGAGTCACTTGTGCACGCGCTCTTACGGGGTGTTTATTGCTGCGTCTTCCAGGTCCTTCATCTGATTGTTACACCGGTACTAAGTGTCAGAGTGGATACCTGACGTACTCAAGCACTGACTCTAACATAGTGGAATGAGCTCGTTCTTCTAAAAAGAATACACCCCGAACACAAACACTGAGCCCGGCGGGGGGGGGGCGTGTCGAGCTTTGTGGTTGATCAATGGCCTTTACCAGCTGTATTGCTAACCTACTAGTGCAGCGGCTGGCCCAACTCGGTCCGGACCGGCCCGCCGGTCCTGCAAGAGTTTTAGCACCCAATACATGCCCTCACAAACCTGATGGAAGTTCTGTGCCTAGTAAGAGCTTGATTACTGGTTAGGTGTGTTTACATTAGGGATTGGAGCTAAACTTGCAGGACACCGGCCCTCCAGGACCGAGTTTGGACAGCGAAACTAGGGCCCTTTCGAACGGTGATTAGTTTTGAGTCATGCACTCAGTTGATTCGATTCTTGTTGAACCGTGCACACCAAAACAGAATTAAAAAAACCACCAGGGCACAATCGTAAACTTTTGGTGATACGGTTAAAGGTATTTTTAAAACCACTGTAGATATACATGTCACGAAATACACGTTCTTGTATTTATGAAAAATAATATGTCTGGCTTCTTATAGCTGAAGTGCATCTCTTTTTGCTTTGACTTCCTAAGGGGGCATTTAAAAAAAATGTTTACAAACTTTTAATTTTTATACAGTGTGGTATGCTGCCACTTGACCTCAATACATTTAAAATGTATTTCAAGTCATGTCCAGTTATCATTTTCATTTTTTTGTGAAAATGCCCTGAACTTGTAGTATAATCAAGCAGTAAATTAAAAAGATAATAAAATCACTTTCAGTTCATCAAACTAACAATAGAAAGGCCAGGTTGTGAGCAGTTGCATTATGGGGTACATTTAAGAAAAAATGAATATGATTAATAAAATATGAATACCATTAAAATATGAATACAGTCAGTATTTTAATTAATTTTATTTATAGTTAAAATACAATACATAAAGGAATGTACAGGTTTGATTTCTATATGATGAGTGGTAATGATGAAATATATGTATTATCAATGACACAAAACCAACAAAGATCATTATGGTTAAAAAGATCTTAATTCATGCCACATCTGTCTGTTAAAGCCTTAGCATAAATGCTTGTCTGAATGTGTGAGTGAAAGTGATATCCATTAAAATTCTCCACCCTCTGCTTTCAGATCAACTTTCATCTTCTGTTTCTTCATTATGGCCTCCAACTCAGTAGCCTTCCGCTCATCCTGAAACAGAGCGACGAGAAGACAGATATGAAGACAATCATCATTTATTTCTGCTAATCTCCCTCTTGTTTTTGTTCCACTGATTTCAGTCACCTCAAACATTCACTGAGACAAATCAACTTTGAAGTGTTCGGACACATGACTTTTATACTGTTAGTGAAAGTGCTTCTATTTCACTATATTTAAATTATTTATCTATTGACATATTGATGCAGCATTTGATTAGATTTCTCAAAATCATAAAACTGTTTATTTCTAATCTTAAATTAAAGAGAGAGAACTTTTTACATTTTTTCCCAATACATTTTTAATGTGGTATCAGACCTCATCATTAAAATTCAGAGTTACTATCCCCAGTCGAAGCTGACTGACAGAAGAGCCCTTTTCTATTAATTGAGGTCTGACACCTGAAACTGCCAGAGGGGAAAATGAGAAGGCATGAGAGGTATTTTGTAAGAATGTGTCTGGGAATGAGTGATTTACCTCCAGCAGTGCTTTCTGCACCATGATCTGGCTGTAGACTCTGGTTCCCTCTTCTGGACAAACAGCACGCAGCTCCTCCTTATTCAGAGAGAAGAGCTGAGCTCCCGTTAGGACACCCAGACTCTGTACAGTGCTGAGACACAGATAGAGATTACAACATGAGCAAAGGTCTTGCATCAGTTTCAGCTCCAGATCGTGATGTGTGTATTTTACTCACTAATCATTGAAGCCTTTGGCCCTGAGCCACCCCTGAACCTCAGCTGGAGGGGAGTGATAGTCCAGCGGTGCGGTTGTCTCATTTGCTTTGTTAATTACCACTGGGCGTATCGATGCTGATTTACCATTGGCCAATCGTTGCACGAGCTCATCGTTCATCAAAAATACTGTTAACACAAATAAATAAGAAATCAAATAAAATATGCATTTTAAAAGTGGACATTTAGGGCATTTTCTGATATGATATATGTGACCCTGTCATAAGGGTAATTTTTTATTTATTTATACAAAATCTGAAAGCTGAATAAGCTTTCCATTGATGTATGGTTTGTTAGGATAGGACACTATTTGGAGAGATACAACTATTTGAAAATCTGGAATCTGAGAGTGCAAAAAAAAAAAATCACCTTTAAAGTTGTCCAAAAGTTCTTAGCAATGCATATGCTATCAAACACATTAAGTATTATACCAGTAGGAAATCTACAAAGATCTGCATGAACATGATTATTTACTTAATCTCCAATGAGGATTTTTTTTTGGCATAAAAGACAAATTGATAATTTGGACCCAATGTATGTTGGCATTTAGCTACAATCTCACAGCGCGGTACTTATGCCACTGGTTTTGTGCTCCAAGGGTCACTTAGGAGATATTGTACAGGCGTTCTGGTCATTATAACAAAAACCCAGAGGGGTCTAATGTATCATTCTGTGTTGTTATTTTTCATAAAACCTATAAAATATAGTTTTTGGTAATTACATAAATATATAATTGCATGTAACAATCCCTGTACACATATTACACACCACTGTGCCCTTGGACTAACTCAATAAATAGTTTAAGTTGCAGTACTAAATTCCAAATTTAAACAACATGAAATAAAAAATAAGTAAGTATATATAAATAATTTAAAACAAAAACTGATAAAATGACAATAAAACTCATAACAAATTTCTTTGAATAAAAAAAGAAATCTAATACGAAAAGCTAAATAAAAAATGTAATTAAAGTATAATAAAAAATTATTATAGTTTATATCGTATATATATATATCTATATATAACAATCTAAAATAAAACTAGTAAAATCTGAAAGGGGTTTATTTTAGTGATAGTGATCAGAGAGTCTTAAAACAACCATTTACCAAAAATGATAAATACCTATTATTTCAAATAAATATTTATTACTGCGCTTACTAATATAATAAATACTAATATTTGAATGTAATTAATATTAAGAGAATAATTAATAACTAAGATGATAATTTAGTTATGTGAAGAAAAAATTATCCACAGAATGCTACATGAAACTAGCATATTGTTAAAAAACATTTGCACACATGGTCAAACATACAGTTTAGTGGACATTATACAAACATATTTGACTGAAGAATATTTGACTGAAGTATTCCAAAGAGTCAAATACTAATACTGGAGAAAAATCAGTCAGATGTTTATGAATAAAATGCTAAATCATTTTCCGTTTATTTGCTTGCATACAATACCAATAAATAATGACTTCACCATCCTCCATAACTTTGAGGTATTTGACTTTTACTCCAGAAGCATTGTCTTTGTAATCATACTTTGAATAAAAGGCATTTATTAAATAGTTAGAAGTGACTCATTTACAAATAATGTTGTAAGAAACAATACCTTTATCTCCGTTGTCTCCAATTGGTGGCATACTGTGTGGGCGTGGATCAGGGTGGAAAGCATTTTTGCCTGTGGAACGGGGCAGAACACAGGAGACTCTGCCTCCTCCCGGGGGAGGAATAGGAGCTTTCTATGAAAATATGATAGGAATTAGTTTGTGAATTAGCATGCGGGTTTGTTACTGATTACATATGTGAGCGCATGATGCCTTTACCATGGACTGGTTGCGCATTACTACGTTGGAAGAGTCAACTTCTGCGTGATTGATTGGCTCGAGGATATTATGTGGAACAAAACCAATTTGGCCGTATTCATTCTTACATTTCCACCACCGCTTTGATGACTCTAACACCTAAGACAGAGGGGATAAGAGACACAGAGAGACAAAGTAAGGGTAAAAGACAAGGAATCAGCTTTTTATAAATAAAATACTTAATAACAACAACAGTACTTTACATTTTATAGGATTTGTTGCTCAAGAAACATTTAAAAAAATAAAATCTTACTGAACCCAAATTTTGAATAGTAGTGTACGTGTAAAATAAGTACAAAATATAAATCCAAATGGAAAGGGAAACCGTGCTTGTGTGTATGTCTATGCAAAATACCTCCAGAGTTTCTCCATGTAATACTGAGAGTTCACTACTGTTTCTTGCCACAAAGTCATAACTGCAACGGTACAGCCTTTCTTCATGAGGAGGCAGGGAGTCCTCCATCCTAAACCAAAATCACACACTCAGAATGAAACAAAATGGCATCACAAAGACATCGCGCACGCACACACACACACACACACACACTGCTGACTGGTCAATACTAACCCGTCATGTTCCTGGTATACAGTTAGTCGTGCTTGATCAATGACCTGTGGAAAGAGAAAGGAAGGAACTGAAGGTGTGTTTGTATTGTGGCTGTGTTTATATCAGTGAGTGAGAGGTTTTATACCTGTTGAGTCTGCATAAGTGCTTCATGTTTGTGCTGGGACTCTATGGGGTCCTCGATGGGCTGTCCATGCGTGTCTATGGCTATCGGCTGCCAACCATCCAGAAAGACAGGTTTGTATTGAGGCATAATCTCGCTGAGTTGAGAGCTGACAAACACACACTGGAGTTAACTAACCAATCTTTATTAGTTATAGACTTACCTATGCAAAATAGAATTTACACTTTTTATGCTTTTCCTTTTTGAAGCTCAAACACTCTTTTCCTATTAAATATAATACTACACCACCCTGCATCATATTTGCTGAATGAAATCCAATCCTTTTTTCTTACTAATTTTGAGGTGCTGATTCCAAAAATAGTGCCTGTTTTGCTCTAGCATGTCATGCTTTCTCAGAAAATCTGAGCTTTTCATAGCATTTTGCTTTCAGTAGCAATTTGAGCTAAAGTGTTAGCCAATAATAACCCAGCGGAAATGATCTATTTCCTCCTGAGCATGTTGCAAACTATTTTGTTTATATTCCCAGCCGATTTTGACAGGAATGATTATGCTTACATTACTTTGCAGATTGTAAGTTAAATTATATATTTTGAATACTCTTGAATATAATACTAAATAATGTAGCATAAGGTCTGATATGTATAACATAATGTGCAGCACAGTATGGGTATCATTACCCTGCTGAAAAAAACAATAGAAACGATCACAGAAATTCTTATAGTTTCCATTAAATCATTACAAAATTCCTTTTTATTTTGGGCATTATTCCAATAGGAATTACTGTTGTTCTATTGGTTCCCATCTGCCAGATTACATCCCACCAATAGAATCCATCAAATAGACACCATTATAGTTTACATTAAAACCAATACAATTCCCATTATAACCCTGAAATCCATTACATTTGTTATTGTGTTTTGGGAGGGGTTCTATTGTTTTTTTTTTTCAGCAGGCAAGATTATAATGGTATAACTACTTTTACAGAATTAACTTAATTACTGAATTTCACAAAATATTTGTTTATTTTTTATAAATAAAGACCTGTATTTCTTAAGTCAATTATTCAAGTATTACATATGTTACATAGGCTGATTTATTCATTTTAAGTATTTGGGATTTTAAGAACAAGTGGAAAATGTGCTGAATGTTTCATTTCATCCAAGTGAAATTAGCAAGCAGTTAGACTGAATTTACACTTGTTTTAAACGCGGAGCCATGCGCGAGTTGACACAGGTTGCGCGTGTGCGTCAAGCCTCATCCATACTGCCAGATGCGCTCGTGAAGACTTGCGGTGCGGAGCCGGGTGCGAGTATAAACGAGCATTACGAGACAGGCTGCGTGTGACGCGGGACAGAGAAAAGCGAGTATGAGAAGCATTCACAGACACAGGCTGTGTGTGCGCTCTTCTGAATTAGGAATAGCCAACATGCATCATAAACTTATTTCAAATTAATCTGTTGGGGAGATAAAATGTACTAACAAAAACATCTAAGAATGTATATTTTATTCTCCAGTACTGAAAACAGAAACAATAAGGGAGCTTTTGATATGCGCTGTAACGCAGCTCTTGCAAATTACCTTTTTTATTCGTTGTCTGTCATTTCGAAGCTTAAATCGCATACGGTTTTCTTTAGTTTTCATTTGCCTAACTATCGATCTGACCCAGTAGACGCCATAATCCCACTCTGTCTCTCTCCCGCTTTCTGTGTTTTTTAAAAAAAAAATTAAATGGTGGGTGTTTACTCAGTTGGCTAGAGCAGTGCTGATTGGGGAGAACGGAGGTGTGCTCACTCTATTGGTTAGTAAAACTGCAACTCAAGGCTGGCAGTCATGCATATGCCCTGGAACAGAGTAATATTGCGTCCATATCGCAGGCTTTGCGATTAGGAACAGCGTAAGGTCGCAAATAGCGGATTGCGATTCGGACTTAGATAAAGCGCAAAGCCCTAATTAGCAGCAAAAAAGGTCGTGGGTTCAGTTCCCGGGGAACACACATACTGGTAAACAATGTATAGCCTGAATGCACTGTAAGTACGCTTTGGATAAAAGCAGGTCTACTAAATGCAAGGAAGTTATTATGCATCTAAGATATATAGTTTCTATTTTGTAATATAAAATTGTAAAAAAAAATTTACTTGGCATAATCAAATTAGGTAACATAAAGCCTTTTTTTGTAAATCAGCAATTTACATTATTTTAAAGATGCAGGGCTGTGTTATAGAAAAGAGCAACTTATGTTGTGTTCTTTTTTGTGCAATGAAAAAGAAAGAAAGTTTTCAGGTTTGGAACAGCATTAGGGTGAGTAAATAATAACAGAATGTGCATTTTTGGGTGAACTGTCCATTTAAGTGAGGTTCAAACTCAAAGCAGGTATCTGTTTGATCATGTATTCTAAGAGTATAATTTCCATTCAAATTTAAATTCTACAGTTTTGTTACTGACTATGGCACGGTCCAGTTTGGGCCGAGTGACTTCCACAGTGGTTTCTCTTGTTCATTAAGGTTCTGCTGTAGTAGGGCGATTGCTCCACTGGTCATAGCGGGGCTGGAGACTGTTGCTGCCAACTCAGGACCACCTGTGGTCTTTACCATCTGGTGAACATACAACAAACCATATACACCATATGGCAATTACAAATTCTTTCCTTACTTTGTGGAAAAAAGTAACTTCTCTTCTCTTCTCAGTTAAAGTTAGAGAAAGTTATACCTATGTTGCCAATTCTATGTTCTAATATACTAATATAATTTAAAGTAGGCATATGAATGTTAAGAGTTTGGGTGTTTTCTCTATGTCTGCTGTGTGTGTTTAATATTCTTACCAAGTGCAAAGGGATGAATACATGGTGCAAGAGTTCTTCTGAGGTTGGCTCTGAGATTTTCATCTTCAGGCGATCCTACAATAAAGACACACACACACACACACGGGTCAAGCACAACAGTTTTATGAAGTTCTTAAATATGTAATTTCTGCTCTACTACCCAAGCAACCAAACACAACTGCATAACAATAACTGGAGAAACTGGAGTTTGGGGGTTGAAATGCAAGATTAAGTAAAATGTGTCAAATTCGTCACCTTACCAGAAGACTAAGAGAATATTTCATCTTCTGAAAAATATCCACAAACTCTTGTTCTGATGGCGGCGTCACCCTTTGTGTGAGAGGGTCATCTACAAACATAGATGCTTTAAGGTTTACTATGTTTCTGATGGTCTCAGATAGGCTTGTGAATAATGGAGATCATTGGGGGCATCTCTCTCACCATCCTGCTCTTTCTTCTTCTTGGTTTTCTTCTTTTCATTCTTTTTGCTGTTCTTTTTAATGCTCTGTTGCTCTAGAATGTTCTTAGCCTCTGCTGTCTCCTGAAGACGGGCCATGAAACGCTCCACATCAGCAAAACAGTGATTCACCAACTCCTACAAGAGCGGGATATGAAAAAAGAGTAAACTGTAAAGTTTTAAGCAATAAGTTCAGTTACAAAAACGCAGTGCTACACAGTGGTTCAAGCACTTTCATTAGTCTTTTCACTAAAACTAAAATACCAGTAACATCATATTTTTCAGGTCAATGCAAGCTGTCACAATTTTACTGAGGTAAGTCGTCATGTTGTTTTAGCAGTTTGCCATTTCATACAGTTTCTTAATTACAACTACTGTAAAACAATAGTTTCATATTTTTAACATTATGTTTTACATTTGTTATGAATTGCTTTATCTTTTTATATTTGTTGTTTTACTAATTATAGTATAGTATCTGTTTAATGGCAGGTTTTAAAGTGACAACTTATAAAGGTGAACGTGCATTCAACTTTTTTTCTGAGCAATAATGTTGAAAATGATTGCAAAATACTTTAGGGTGTGTTTAAAACACCCTAATTTTAGTCTCTTTTAAAAAAAATGAATCACCTTCAGAAATATTCACAGGTGTAACAAGTGTGACAACTAGCCCTGGTCTCCTCTATTACAAAACTAAATTGTAATTTTTCAGGTCTGCATTCTATTCAACAGTAAGTGTCCTATTTAACAGTCATACTTACAACTTCTCTCTGTGCATGCATCAGATGTGTATCTGTTTTCACTCTGTCTCCTCCATTTACTAAGATAAGCAAATATAGAGCAATGAAATATAGTATTTATATATAAATATGTATACATATACATGGGTATGACAGAGGTATTACAATGTGAAGGTGGTTTATGAAGACACTGCCTATGTCCCTGTGATTCAAAAGGCTTAAGAACATACTAAATTACTTTTTTGAAAATCTAAAAATGCAGAAAGTTTTCTGTAAGGGGTAAACTTAGGTGTAGGGTTACAGTATAAAAATCATTATGCTATAGAGAGTCCCCGTAAACCACCAATACCAACATGTGTGTGTGTGTGTGTGTGTGTGTGTGTGTAAATTTACATAAGTAGTCAAAAATATGTATCGTTTATTACGTATCTTTTTAATAAAACAGACAAACAGAAAATAGACATATACACACATGCATTTACACCTATGGGATGTGAGTTAGCAGCTGTGTCGTTTGTAGACTTAGACTGTCTCCTGGGGATAACTGGGGGAGCAGCCATCTTACAGAGCGAAATAATGGAAATGGAAAAGACAAAGAAAGTTATATTGACA
This sequence comes from Sinocyclocheilus anophthalmus, assembly GCA_018155175.1. Lineage (NCBI taxonomy): Eukaryota > Metazoa > Chordata > Actinopteri > Cypriniformes > Cyprinidae > Sinocyclocheilus > Sinocyclocheilus anophthalmus. Next base: position 1,010,011 of record JADLZN010001889.1, on the reverse strand, counting down.
GTGATAAAAATTCCTGTCATCCAATTGACAGTTCACACACAGTCAATGTCAAGTCTGGTATGGTTCAGCTGTACACTGATGAGTCACAATAACAACAAAACCATGGAAAGCTTGGACAGGTATGTGGCTTTTTAAATGCATTTAAGAGAACAAATAATGTCTGAATTTTTAAATCTACTTAAATTATACCTGCTGTTCCTTGGTCACCACTTTACGTGGGACTAAACTTTCAGTTAAACAGCATTATGCTACCACAACCCAGTTATCAAAGAGGATTATTGGGTAGCGGACCATTGGGGAGAAAACATCAGAAACTGAAGACAGAATTTTATTCAACTGAGCTGGCAGGCAGACAAAAAAGTGAGACGACTATGCTAAGGAGCCTGAGAGAATCACTTTATATGGTTTAATGGTTTCATAAAATAAGCTTTAGGACTCCCTATAATTAAGACACGCCTGTTCAGATTTTTCTTTTTTTGCCATACAAACTCAATGAATGGCAGGATTGCTTGAGAGTTTCACTCCTTCATTGTTTAAGACAATGAGAAGGTTGACATTCCACACATAACCAATACATTACTGCACATTAGCTCAGTCACAGCTATGGCCTCCAACTAGTAGAAACCAATAAATGCTTGTCAGATCTTTATGATCAATTAGCTTCTTAGTTGTGGGGTCACACCAGAGCTGTTTAAGAGTCTCTGAATATTTATTTTCAGGATCTTAACAGTAAAAAAAAAAAAAGTCATTAAAATGTGCAATTCAACTTTTACAGATGGATTCCAAAGTCTGAGACCACTTGTTAAAACACTTTTTTTGTTTGTATTTTCCAGTTTTAAATAAATGCCAGTCTTCAGCATCTCCACAGCCCCATATAGGACAAGCAGTTTGCAAAATGTATGAATGGTTGGAAATAAATAAATGAAATAATATAGACAATAGACCGCAAAAAAAGGTTTGTGCAAAAATGAGTGATCATGTTCCTCAGCATGATTTGAGATGATCCATAGAACACTGTATACTTCAGTGGAGGCAAGAACATCTTACTGTCTATACAAAATGGCATGATCATAGTAATAATCAATGTCACAAATGTAGTTATTTGATTAGTGACCTAGAAATAGTGTAGAATCTAAGTCATTTGTTCTCCGTTTTATGTCATAATAATTCTCAATTTAATGTTTGAAATGTTTCAAAATCCTAATCCTTTTTATTTCAAGGTTTAGATTAGATTTTGAATCCCTGGTTTCCAATGTGGTCTCAGATTTTTGGACCCCGACTATATTCTAAGTAGAAGTAGAAATTTCCAAGAACCCAACACAATCGCCATGTCAAAATCACTGCATTGACTAAACACTCTTGTGTTGTTTAGGAGGAGTGGCAGCATCTATGCCACATCTATGCCACCCAGGATTTTTAACACAGCTGCGATTATTCTAGCTGCTAGAGATCTATTCAATGACTTGTTTGAATTCACACTGTCATGTCATTGTATCGCCAAAGAATAGGTACAATACACAAAATATAGCTCTTAGATATGAGATTACAATGCATTGAACATTGCTATAGATGAGTGAATACTTTCCAGTTCTTCAGGGAAAAGCATTCGTTACCAGTATGCATCGCAACTAGCATCTGCATGTGTGACCATAAAATCATAATATACACCTGTTGCCTAAATTGCTAGTATTAATATAAAGTGTTGATTTCCATGGCATTCTTATAAAGATTTAAATGGTTGGTTTAAAAGTCTTACCGTGTGTTAGATGTGTGCACCTCCTTATGTCACATCTTCTGTTTACACCTAATAGAGAAATGCAAGAACAAGAAAAACAAGTTGATCTGTTTAACCTGAAGAAAGCCTGGACTCCCTCCCTCTCTCTCTCTCTCTCTCTCTCTCTCTCTCTCTCTCTCTCTCTCCTGAGTTTCATGATATGAAGAGCATAGAAACCTGGGTGGAAGTGTGTTAATACAGTCTGATGACTGCATTCCTCTTACATTCCTCTGCGAGACAATAAACACAAGATCTTCACAGAGATAAGATTTTTTATAAGAAACTTTGAGAAGCCCAAAGGAAAATATTTAAAAAATATATATTGTGTAAAACACCACATAAACATATGTACTAACACATAAAGACACATAAATGAAATACTCACCGAGCCACAGAGTCTTCAGCAGTGCATCAGTCACTGCTTCAGTGCAGTGTGTTCGGGCTAAGCTTGTTTGTCTAGATCTGTCATTCTTCTCATGCCCTCCCTCTATCTTTAGTTTTTTCTCTTTCACTGTTCCTGTCACTCACATGTGTAAAGATACCCTCAAGGGGGGGGGAGGGGGGGGGTGGGGGGGGGGGGGGGGGGGGGGGTGTTTAAGCTATTTGAAGTATTTTCGTGAGTCTAGGTCAATTTATGTGGTGTTTGCTGTCAGCATCCAATACATTTAGAGTGATATTATCTTACTGCAAAGCTTTTGATGCATAGATTGTATTAGTAATGTATTGTTGTTGCTTTGCTTTTTTAAGCAATCATATCTCATTGTTATGAAATATTTATTATTCTTATGAATCTCTGTAGCTTGCTCAGTTGTTGGAAAACTATCTATTTATTATTCATGCTAAAAATAAGGACATCTATTATTAGACATTAGGTAAAGAAGAGGTATAGAAGGTATATAGAAGAATTTCTCAAAACACACAAAGTAAATAATAAACATACACTCCCACGCTTACATAACCTCTCACTTGCAATGATTGTGTCATTTTGATAGGAATTCTGTCTGTTGCCTCAGACGCCTTGCCAAGTAGAGCACAAATGCTGTTCATCCTACCAGGATCTGTGAATCAAGTTTCACATGACGTTTTTTGTACCTACATTTCCTCTTTCCTCTCATTCAAAGTGCTGCACTGTACCTTACGAATCTGCATTTTGAATCTTTAAAGCAATGATTAATTTAACACTTATTCTGCAGTCTCTAAGTAGATTTGTAGATGCGCAACTTTTAATAAAAATAAAAATGAGAAAGACTTGTTTCGTTCGTGAAGAACTTCTGTGTATTTAGCGAACAGGTTGAGTAACTGATTCAATGATTCACTCAAAAAGATTAGCTTATCTCCACCTACCGGGGAAACATGCTAAATTTATTAGGACACCAAACAGGATATGGTGTCACACTCTATGGCTTTTGTTCATACATTTAGACTGTGGAAAGTACAGTCTTTCATCAATTCCATTTTCAGAGCTGGGTAGTAACTGATTACATGTAATCTGGATTACATAATCAGATTCCAAAAATGAAGTACTTGTAATTAGAGTAAATTACATTTTAATATACTCACAATCAGACTACAGTTAATTTGTTGATTACATATTATTCACACAATAGCAATAAATTATCCATAATTAATTTATTCTTCCTAATTTCTCTTTTTAATCTTTTAAAATGTCCTTTCTAAAATAGCCTACCACTTCTATACTTCTGTTTTGTGCACATTCACAGCATTTGACCCGTGGATTTACAAAAATAATTTCAGGTTCAAGAAGTGTTTAAACATTTCATCAACTACTATTGCATGACGCTACATTTTTATTTAATATGCATCACCATATGAGTCAGTGAGCGTTATTTAACCACATAGCTTTGGAAGGCTTTTGTCTTTCAAATACATTAAAATGCACAAATTCACGTTATTACTTACGTTATTCAGGCATGTCATATAAACATCTTTCACCTAATATATGCACTTACCCCTGAGGTTTTAGAATAAAATATTTAAACAATTAAGTATCACAAGTTCACGTCGGTCTATGGCACGTACATGACAGTGCATGGACGTAAACAAATTAAAAATTTCATTTTTTTAGTTAATTTTTGTATTTTGACTGATGTTATTTTAAAATGACTTATTTTAATTTACATTTTTATGATTTAATTAATTATTATCTTTCCATAAAAATAAAAAAAAACTACAGTTAATTTACTAACCTCATGTGAAACCTTTGATGTAATGTAATGTTTAATGCACTTATCCTATAATGTGATAGTTAGGTCAAAAGTAAGCTAAACGTAATCTGATTCTAAAAAGTAGTCTGATTTTATTACCTGAAATGTGTAATGTAATGGATTACTTCTACAATCTACATTCCCAAATTTTTTGTATGTAATTGATGAATCAGTACACGGACTTACAATTGACGCCCTAAGTAATCTACCCAGCTCTTTCCATTTTTCACAAAACTGGATGCTATTGGACACTGCAACCCTGCATCTTTGTTTGGGATGTCGTCCTCTCCTCTCCATACGAATTATCAAGCAATATTCCCTAAACTTTTGTTTAAAAAAAGTACAAGAAACAACATAATGGCACCGCATACAACTTAACTAAGATTCAAACTAAGTGTTTTCTAATGAGCTTGCTTCTGGTCTCCCGATGTCACACGCGAATGAATGCAAGTCAGCGGAATGCAGTGCCTGCAGAAAAACTGAACGAATCACTGAATGATTCAAAAGATTCGACTCAGTGGGTTCAAGTGGAATCTCCAGAACTGTCAGCCTTTCACAATTTCATCCCAGACATGATGTAAACCCTATCACACGTCCCAAAATAATACAGAATAATGCCCATGTCCGTATAACTCTTAAGGCCTTTCAGTAAAGAAGCATGATAGCAATAATAACACTGATCATGCTCAGAATACTTTTAGAAAGCATCAGGTAAGGCAATGGCGCCCTCGTGTGTCAAAAATTGCAATGGGCCTTCTTGGCAAGAATGAGTGATCTTATGCCTGTAAACGTGCCTCTTCTTGCAAGAACTAGCTTCTTCACTTCTGCTCTTGTAGCAGATGTAGTATCTATGCGTACCCACATACTTTCTATAGGCTCTCAACGCATATGAACAACATGCTTATTCAAAATACAAACAAGAGTCGTGGCGCGAGGTGGAGCTTAGCGGTCGTACATTTACCATTCATAACTCTCGTTTTACTGTCCACAGCAGCTCCCCAAGTGATTTAAAATCAGTTTAAGGGACTTTATACACTTACTACGTTGTAGGTATTTATATAGGTAGGGTATTTATATAGGTAGATGTTTTGTTGTGGGTGTTTTGATAAAGAGAATGCAGACCCCAAAAGGGGAGCTCCGCGTGTTCTGTAATGTGACACAAAGAGCTGTCAAGAAGGGGGAGGGCACGTTACAACATAGGTTAAAAAGCTCACGAGTTGTTCTCCAATGACAGAGCACCCGACACAACGTCAGGGTCTGGCGTTATATGCCTTTTACCAAAGTTGTACATTCGGAGGCGAGCCCTCCAACCTGGCGATCCCCCAGCCAACCCAAGAGCGGGGTAAAAATACTGCAGTGGATCTGAACGACTGGATTTTTAGCTGAATCTATAACACAGAGGCTGCCAGTCGAAGATTAGCGGTTTAAGAAGAAAAAAAACTACTACAAGGCAACTCCCCCTGAAACGGGCTGCAAGGTAAGAGTCAAAGAACTGCTGAAAGTTTTCTCATAAGCTGCAAGCGAGAGCTTTTCAGCTGAATTGCAACCGTTTCCTTAACATACGCATGTGTGGATAGGAGTTGGATGCATTACCTTAGAAGTTCTTATTTTCTCACTAGTTTCTACCAAACAAACGAGTAAGAAACGATCAAATCGTGTCCAATTGCATTTGAGACTTTGCAGAAAAGTTTTAAAAGGGCCATACGATGCGATTTCAAGTTTTCCTTTCTCGTTGGCGTGTTACAAGCTCTTGGTGCATAAAAAAAGATCCCTAAAGTTGCAAAGACTAAAGTCTCAAACCCAAAGAGATAATCTATATAAAAGTTAAGACTTGTCCACGCCTTCCTAAAACGGATCGTTTAAACACGCCCCACATGTCTACGTCACTGTTATGTGGCGCACAGATTTGGCCATAAACGCCGCCCCAAATGCTGCAGCCAAAGAAAGAAGGCCAGATAACTTTGATCTCCTCATGTAGTTATTGTTGCAGCCCGCCATGTCTGTGGTGCAAGCAGTGCTGTGTTTTGTTGTGAAAGCGAAACTACATTGTTTGGTCTTCCAAAAGAGGACACGACTACAAATCAGCTGGCTTAAGTTGCTATTTACTTTAAACAGCTGTTCCAGGCAACAGTTCAACCCAAATATTCAGATGTGTGCAGCGCATTTTACAGAGGACGAGGAGTGTTTCCTGGGAGAGTAGCCTAAAATGCCGGTGTTCTGACAAATAATGCTGACTCACAGAGTAAGTAAGCTTTCATATTTAAAGGATTTGCCACTGATGATTCAAACGTGAGTTTTGGGCAGTGTATTGTAGCGCTTGTCGTTTGTCATTTCTCCGATCACAAATACAGACATGGTTTTATGTTTACGCGGCGCGATGCAACACAACGCGTAAAAAGACAGTATACTGTAAGTCATTATAATCTGTAATTATGTCCCCACTGATGCAACAAATGCCTGGTTTGTAATGAGTTTTATTGGTGTTGTCTCATCGCGCCAGGGTACACGGCATCACAGTATGGCAAGCGAGTGCGTAACATTTCCGTCACACGCTTGAGGTATTCGGCCAATCACAACGCACTGGATAGCTGGCCAATCACAGCACACCTCGCTTTTCAGAACGATGAGCTTTGTAAAAATCGATGCGTTTCAGAAAGGCGGGGCATAGAGGAGAAACAATAACGTACATTATGTTTTAACAAAATTTTAAACCTCCATATTACTGGAAAATAATGATAGTTTTTTGCCAACCGTTAAAACCGCTAAACAAGTCAGTACACACAAATAATGTTATTTTTAGCAGCATCATATGACCTCTTTAACTCAATCACTGATTTTGGTCTTTAATACATTAAATTGGTTATATAATCAATTCTGTCTTTAATCAGTATTTACAGTTTATTTGCAGGCAGAAACAATGAGTGTAAATGCATTGGTGGTGTGTGATATATTATATTCCTGGATTCCTAAAATTCCTATGTTCCTAAAATACCATCAGCTGCCAAATTTGCTCCAAGCTGGTGATGTTGCAGAATATTTCAGCCAAAAATGTACCTTGTGTATATTAATTTAAACTTTAAGTCAAAATGTATTTATATAGCACAATAAAAACAACAGAAGTTGACACAAAGTGCTGCACAATTTAGAAAATCATATCGAATATTTATACAAACTTCCATAAAAATACCAAATAATAAATAAATAATTTATACAGTTTCAGAAACATTAATCATATTTCAAAAACAAAGATTAACGGCCAGCTTTTGTTGCAGACAAAAACATTTTGTTTTATCGTAACATTGGACTTGTTGTTAGTTGCTGTAATATGTGAAGTTGTGTTTTTTACGTGAAGTTGTTTCTTATCTTTCTTACCCTGAAACGCAAGTAAAAATTTGCTTCTTTTAAGCTGACAAATATAAACAGTGTGGGTACCCACATGGACAGTGAGAGCAAAGGAGAGGGTGTCAATTTCAATATTTCAGTCAGTGGTGTTGATACTGTCTACATAGTCATGTGTTCTCTTATGCACAGTTGCGTAAATGAAATCAAACAAGACTGGCACAGAAAAATAGCACAGCCAATCAAATAACTGGTTGAGTGGGCAGGTCACTGGCACTTGTAGAAAAGGCATTCGGAGGATCAACAACGAGGCAAAGAAAATCTGTTCACTTTCCCACTAGTTTTAGTTAGCTTTTGTCTTTCTTTATTGTGTAATTGGCAGAGTAGTCGTGCCAAACAGCTACCTAGACATGCAAGAGCATGGAGACAAGAGAGAGATGAGATGTTTACTTTTCCCATGTCACAAGATCATCATAGAGGCGTCGGACACCTTGAAAACTTTCCACTTCACAAAGTCCGCTTGTCAGTCAACTCAGCTCTGACGCAGTAACACACCTCTTTCTCCTTCTCTCACATGCTCTCTCCCTCTGTCTTTGCTAAAGAGAGGGATCTGGACATCTGTACTTTTCCACTCTCACAGTGGAGAGTGCTTAGATCCCAGAGGAAGACCCAACTCTATGTATGTTTTGCAAGTAAACATTATTTTTATGTATTAAGCTCACTTAAGGAATTGTTTAGTGAGATTTTACCAGATAATTTTTAGATTTTTATTATATGTAAATGTAAAACATCATGTATATTTTTCTTTTTGTTAGTTTATTTGATTATATTTATGCAACCTTTGTATTTATGTAACTTTGTAGGCTCAGATGCTGACATGGCATTAAAATCTATACTACTACTACTAGATCCCCGAGCTGGGCCCTTCTTCATATGGTGGGTAAATAGTGTTAGACCTGACTCTTTCAAGTCAAAGTTTACCCATATGGTAGGGCTGGACAATAATTCAATATCAATATGTATCGCGATATAATTTTTTTCAATAACGGTGATATGATTTTTAAACACATTTCCGATATTTTTTTTTGCATATACAGTCCAGTGTTTACCCATACACTGATTTATTTGCTGGTGTTTGACTGCGTTGAATAAACATGAGCACTGCACGTTTCAAAATCAAAACGCGTCGCGGGTGTTTTATATGAATGTATCTCTGAAGGGAACCGACTGTCTTCAGAATAGTTTAGATGGCATTTTTATCTGATAAAATACCACTTATGAGCAGAGCTGCTTTGTTTACAGCATTACTGGAGAAACCGCTAGTTCCACAGCTCTCACAGCGCCTCCTGCTGGCAGACAAGCAGTTTGCATTTTCAATAATAAACCCATTTCCAGCAACATGCTTTTGTTGTTGCTCTATTTTTTTTGTTTCCTGAAGCAACTCGGAGCATGTTTCATACATGCTATCCTGGTTAATGCACGTTTCAATCAATAAGAATAATCAGCCTACACTACCAGCCAAAAGTTTTGACTGCACAGATTTAATTATGGTTTTTAAAGAATTATCTTATGTTCACCAAGTCTGCATTTATTTGATCCAGAGTACAGCAGAAACTGTAATATTTTGAAATATTTGTACTATTTAAAATAAAAAAAAACGTTTTCTCTGTGAATATCTGTTAAACTGTAATTTATAGTGATCAAAGCTGAATTTTCAGCATCATTACTCCAGTCTTCAGTGTCAAATTATATCCTTACATGCAATCATTTTTAATATGAAAACTGTTTCGCTGATTATAAATTTAAAACAGTTCAGTGCACATTTTTCAGAGATTCTTTGATGAATAAGGAAAGATCAAGGATCAGCCATTAATCTTGAAATAAAAAGCCTATTTTGCCTAACAATTATACTCCTCCTGTTGTATACCATTCAAAAGCTTTTTTTAAAATTTATATTATAGAAATTATTGCTTTCATTTAGCAAGGATGTTTTAAACTGATGATAAAGACATTTATAATGTTACAAAAGATTTCTATTTCAGATAAATGCCAGCCCTTCTTCTGACACTTTCTATTCATCAAAGAAAACCTGAAAAAAATCTATACGTCTCGTTTTCAACATCATAATAAAAATTTCTTTTTTGAGCCAGACAATCAGCATTTAGACATGATTTACTGAAGTGATCATGTGACTGGTAGTAATTGATGCTCTAAAGCTCTGACTTTGAAATCACAGAAATAAATTGCTATATTCAAATACAAAATGTTTTTTTAAATAGTAAAATATTTCAAAATGTTACTATTTTTGCTGTATTTTGGATCAAATAAAATGCAGGCTTGGTGAGCAGAAGAATTCTTTAAAAAACATTAAAAATCTTACTGTTCAAAAACTTTGACTGGTATGTTAGCCTATAGTTTGAGAGCCTAAAAAATAATTAATATTAATAGAGGAGATACTGCAGATTTATTTGACAGTGATTCTCACATTTTTGTTTGTGATGAAGGCCCTAACTAAATAAAAGGTGAACATTTATTTATTTGCGTCATTTTTTTTCCTAAAATATTATATAGTTTTTTAGGGGTAGGTTTCATAGAGTTGGCAAATTAATTTTTCATAAGTTTGTAGGTACAGACATCAGTTGTGGCCATTCTTGGCCGTTTTTATGAGGCTTTTTTAATATTGTTCATATCGATATCGGAGTTATATCGTATCGACCGAAATTAAGAAATATATCGTGAAATAAATTTTGGCCATATCGTCCAGCCCTACCGTATGGCCTCTTTAGCTGTGAAATTGTATGCAGATGCATGACTTTATGCCCCGGTTCAGGGGTTTTCAAACTTTTTAAACCCTTTTAATACCTGCAAATATGATGATCCCCTTTCATGAAATATAAAGGCAACTATATACATGACATGCATTTTCATGCATACAGACCCAGTTATACTTTGGAAAGCATTGAATTCTAAAGACAAGTCTGTCATTTATCATTGCACTTAACGAAATGTATTAAAACATAATGTTGAAAATATATTTATATATTTACCCAATATTAGAGATTTTTTCAATTAAAAAATATTTTCATAACGATTTTTTCTTTCTTTCTTTTTTAAATTTCTATTTGTTTATTGTTAATCATACAAGGAAAAACACATAGAATAACCAGCGTAGGCATTATTTTTTACAATAAAACAAGAACACTGATGCATAATTGTTACCAGATATGTATGTCGTCAATCCTGGAGACAAAATAATAAAAAAGTGTTGTATAGCACTTTTAATAATAAATAGTATCATTAAGTGAACATAGTGTCATATAATTAACAAGACATACGTACATTGTAAGAAAGGGGAGATATAGAAATTTGATCAGATTACCTTTGTATCCCTAGTACTACTTGCTCACAAAATACTAATCTTGTGAGGTAGAATAACTTCACTCGCTGGACTAGAGGTTACATGAACATTTTACAGTTTATAGTACAGTACTTGAAGTGCTTTTAAATTAGCCAACTAAATTAGTTACTATAACACTGTCAGTAAAATATATTTGAATATAAATTAATATATAATAAATTATAACAGTGTTTTTTTGTATGGTGCTACGGTATGACATAGAATAAATTTTTTCTTGACTTTTTTTTTTTTTTTACAGCTGTTTAATTACGTCAGTGTCATACTGCATTTGTGCTTCACATACTGTAATTTATTTCCGAACATTAAGTAAGTTCCCATCTCTCTGGAGCCTTAGCTTGGAAACAAATAATAAATTGCTGTTGCTGTTGAAATAAACAGCAATTAACTGGCCTAAATTTTCTTGTACAGTCCTGGTTGTGCGTTTCACAATCACAAGGAGGGCCTCTGTATGTTGAAAATCATGTGAAATACAGTTTTTGACTAAATTAGTTTTGAACCAACGGGACTCTGATGCTGGAATTGTGTTCGCGGGCTGTAGCTGTGGTTGTCTTCTGTTTACTTTTAAATATTTGGCCTGATCTGTATGCAAACATTTATTATTTGTCAAATTAACAAGACTTTAAGCCACCAAGCATACACACTTCTATGTTTGTCATTCGCCTGTGTTCAGCTGAGCTCTTTATCTCCACTGGAGAATGTCTGGATTATTTCTAAGATAAAGAGAATTAGATACAGTACTGTACAGGTTAGTGACAAAGAAGGAGTGAAAGTATGCCATAAATAAATAAAACAAACTGATTTTATATTAATAAGTTAAGAAGAAGTTTTTTTAAATGCATTATGTTGAATAAAACAAGCACATGGACCTATACATAATATAAGGCAACTAATTCATTTAGCCTCTCTTCACTCTGGTTTTCTGCTCTGTGTTGTACATTCTGCACCATAATCTTCTGTTTACCTTGAAGTGAGAAGAAAAGTGATAGCTGGAGGGAACCAGGGAGATGGCAAGTTGGTTTTGACTTTTTGACTTTACTCACTCCAACTTACATAAAGAACACAAAGAATCCTTTCACTTCTCTCCAGGGAAGAGGGAGAGAGTCCAAGAAAAAATGAGAAGGGTAAATACAGCGAAGTGGAGAGATAGATGAAGAGAAATAGAGGGTTAGCGGTTCCCCGTGGTTTTCTGCGAAATGGGTGTACTTGTCCAGGAAGGTGTCTTATGTACTGTGAACATCATGTTGAACATATTCTTTTCTCTTGTACGTCACTGTCTTAGACCTTCTGTTGACAACAATTTAATTGCTGAGAACCTGAAAGGAACATTATAGAAACGAATCGTTTCACCATTTTATCCATGATGGTTAAAACAAGCAGCTACGCTGGAAGCAGTGTTGTTATTGGTAACTAAAACTATTAAAAATGGATTTCATTAATAGAAATAAAGCTGAAATAAAATACAAAAATACATTTTAAAATGCAACAAAAATTGAAATGCAACTAAAATAAGTAAGTTGAAGTAGTAAAATTGCTAAAGCTGAAATAAAATGAAAGATAAAGAGAAATCAAAATGACAAGGACACATAACAACATTACTAATACAAACTAAAATTAAAATGAAAACAGAAAATATAAAATAAAATCTAATTCGAAATATTAGTATATGAATCATACTAAAATAAGACTGACTGGTCATTGTTCATGTTCTCCAGCATTTAGTGACAAATGTTGTGTCCTCTCTAGATGGAGAAGCCGGCGTTGCCCAATGATGAGGATGGTAGTGTATTGGCTGAGAGTCGATCAGACACGGCTCTGGTGGCGGCAGATGAAGAAGGGTCTGCGGGTGCTGATGGGCCAGAGGACGACAGGCCAGCGTGGGACAGTAAGCTGCAGTATGTGCTCGCTCAGGTGGGCTTTAGTGTTGGCCTGGGCAATGTCTGGAGGTTCCCCTATCTCTGCCACCAAAATGGAGGAGGTGGGTACTTTTGTTTATTGTATGTCTTTGTGAAATTGAGCTGTTTGTTAACGTAATCACACACTCTCCGTCTTCAGGTGCCTTTATGTTACTGTATGTGTTGCTGTTGCTCATTATCGGGGTTCCTCTGTTCTTCATGGAGCTGGCCGCTGGGCAGAGCATCCGTCAGGGCAGCATCGGGGTCTGGAAGCACATCTCACCTCGCCTCGCCGGCATCGGTTACTCCAGCTGCATGGTAAAACACTCTCTATATGAGAATAACTAATATTTTAGTACTTGAAGAAAATGATTTTATTGCATTATAACATTGAGCTTATGTATACGTATATGCATAGAAATATACATGTGTGTACACATTAATATATATATATATTTTTTTTCCAGTGCATAGTAAACATTATAACAAAGATAGACAAAAATAGTGTGTTGACATTTTTTCAGAGATATTATTGGTGAGTGTATATTTAAAACAAGCTGAAAGGTGTCATGTTTCGTCGAGTGGTTACATGACATGGGATTTTGTTTTACTTGATTTATGGGCTTTAGTTTCTTTAAAACAGGAAATGTGTCTGTATACAGGCAAAAAAGCCACAAATATTTTGTGGCTGATGCAATAAAATTAGAACATTTAGAGAAAATATTTGTGTCATGCTGGGTAGAATTGTCAAAACAGAAGTGTCCGTTTTATTCTGAGGCTTTAAAAAAACGCAGCCAGCTTTAGTTCACTATTATGAGAAGTGTTTCTAAAGTAGCTGCAATCTATACACGCATGTTGATATGTATTCTGTGTTTGTATGTGAGGAATGGGAGTATTTCCTCTCTGTATGAAAATATAAGAGGATTTCCTGTGTGCTTTTGCATATGTGTGCTTGTATGATAACAGTATCAGATTGTCAGTAAGACCATAAATTCCATAATGTTGGTATCTTACACGATATGTGAGGTTATCTGAGTTTGTCTTTCAGTAACAGAACCAGTAAAGATAATGACAATGACTATTCTGTTCAGTTTAAAATGATACATCTACACAGGCGTTTTCATGCTGCTCTTGTTTTTCTCAGGTTTGTTTCTTCGTGGCCCTGTACTATAATGTGATCATTGCCTGGTCTCTGTTCTATATGGGGAATTCATTCCAGTATCCATTGCCATGGGAACAGTGTCCTGTAGATATGATCTCAAACCAGACAGGTATGTTGCTCACAAACACATAATCACTTGAAATGGCCATTTCGAGTCATTTTGTAGTCATAATACCATAGACTGTAAAAAACATGGACGTAGTGTCCTTGACGTCACCCGTTGGTTTCTGAAGAGCGTTTTTGAAGCTCAAAGTGGGCGGAGCAGGCCGTCGCCATCTTTGCAGCGCATCACCGCACGTCACTCCCGGATAATCGAAAATGGGCAAAGAGGCGGGAGTTGGTTGCTGAAACCACGCCCACCTAGCTCGACGGTGGTAACAGCAGCGGAAATCCACCTGTCACTCCAGTGGCCACGCCCTTAATTATGCAGAACTTTAAGGCTTAACATAATTTAAATGGATGAGTTATAAAAAAAAATCACCCCCCTCAAAATTAGCTATATAGACCAAAACCACTTTTTGTACCAGGCTGTAAACATGTTTTTTTTTGCTGTAAAGTTGGGCATTTTAACATGTGGGATCTATGGGATTGACTCCCTTTTGGAGCAAGCCTCTAGCGGCCAGTCGATGAATTGCAGTTTTAGTCACTTCCGTGTTGGCTTCAGGAGAGAGACGGGGAGGTTGCCACTTGTCATATACACATAAAATGCGTAATTAGTTTCTTACCATAGTACTATTCAAAAATGTGAGGCCATAATTTTTTTTTTTTTTTTTTGAAATTAATACTTTTATTCCGCAGATGCATTTAACGGATCAAAATTGACAGTAAAGATATTTATAATGTTAAAAAATATTTCTATTTAAAATTAATGCTGTTCCTTTGAACTTTCTTTTCATCATAAAGTCCTGAAAATAAGTAATAAGTTTAATTTAAAGCATCACAACTCTTTTAAACATTGATAATAATAAGAAATGTTTCTCGAGCAGCAAATCTGCATATTTTAATGATTTCTAAAGGATCATGTGACAGTGGCTGCTGAAAAGTCAGTTTTGCCATCACATGAAAATATATTCAAATAATATATGTATGTGAAATTTATATTTAGTTTTATTTTAAAGTATTATATAAGCAATAACGGTTTCCAAAAAACAAAAATGAACAAACAAATAAAATATGAAAAAAATAAATAAAATTAGGAAAATTAAACGCACAGCATGCAGTAATGAAAACATCAAGTTTTTAAAATAACAGTAAAACACACGGTATTCAAACTTTAGGTCAAGGGTTCAATGGAAGAATACATTTTGTTGTTGCCTTAGGCAAAGGGACAAAGGAAAATCAGTTTTTCTATTCAAATATTGAAAAAAATTGAATAGTGTTAGCAATCCTCTAATGAGCACTTCACTAGTCAGTTACTCACAAACATCCCTGATAATTATACTCTTTGTATATTGCGTGACTTTGATATAAAGGGTTTTTGTACGGCTGTGTTGTAACACATCTCATCTTCTTGTCTTAGTGAAGGAATGTGCGTCAAGCTCTCCTACCTCATATTTCTGGTTCAGAAAGGCTCTGGATATCTCAGATTCCATAGATCAGTCAGGAGAGTTTAACCCCATCATGACCGGTTGCCTGCTTGCAGCCTGGGCTTTAGTGTGTCTCGCAATGATCAAGGGCATCAAGTCTTCTGCTAAGGTATAACATGCACACATGTTTGTTTCTCTATCATGTTGGAGACTTTTCTTGTAAATCTATTGTTTGTTACTGAGCGAATTATATTTTCTATCCCTTAACCTCAGACAAAGCTTATTATATTGTAAAAAATAAAGAATTTTATCAAGCCATTTTCCTGGCAATGTTGGTGTTTTGCTATTTTTGTGAGGTTTTAGTATCCTTGAAGGGATATTTGGTTCCCAGTGTGTTTTTGTCAAAATTGTTGGCAAAACTTGTAAATAAATGGAATCAGCAGATGTTTCATAGTGAAATCAAAACATAAAAAGATCATGATCTCTCTCTTCTTTTCTTTAGGTGATGTATTTCTCCTCTGTGTTCCCTTACGCTGTGTTGATCTGTTTTCTAATCAGAGGGGCCATGTTGGACGGCGCTGTAGAGGGCATCAAATATATGTTTTATCCTAAGGTGACAACAAGAGCTCACTCCCATCAAATGCAATATCTAAATGTGATTGTGTAATCATAGTCTATTCCTCCGTGTCTTTATTAGCTGGAGATTTGGGGGGAAGTGCAGGTGTGGCGTCAGGCTGCTACACAGGTGTTCTTCGCACTGGGTCTGGGTTACGGCTCTGTGATCGCTTACTCGTCCTACAATCCTGTGCATAACAACTGCCACCGGGATGCCATCATGGTCTCAGGCATCAACTTCATGACCTCAGTATTGGCCTCTCTGGTTGTCTTTGTGGTCCTCGGTTTCAGAGCTAAGAACATTGCTTTGGATTGTGTTGCAGCGTAAGTGAGAATCTGTGTTCATTTTCCTCCTTTTTTGCTTGAAATACAATTGTATCTCTCACTTTAATTTATGAAAGTGTTATGAAATAGACACACATCACTGTTCAAATGTTTGCGATCAGTAATATTTTTTAAATGTTTTTGAACAAATTCTCTTATGCTCACCAAAGCTACATTTGAAAAAATTCAGAGTAAAAACAGTAATAATGTGAAATATTATTACAATTTAAAATAACTATAACTATTTGAACATTACAAAATATAATCACAATAGTATAACCTTCCATTGAAGTAAAACAATTTGAAAGTGGGGGGAAACTCACATTATGAAATAAATGTTTTTTCTCCAATAGCCAATTATTGGCACCCCTAGGAATTCTTCAGAACAACGTTTTATTTCATATGAGACCCCCCCCCCCTCCCCCGCCCACAATTCCCTGTTTTTACTTCACAATGATATGCTATAGTGTAACAAAAATTTGAATTAAATATTCAAAGGATCAAGATGCAGATTTATTTTCACGCCACATTCGCTCATATTTACCAAGGGTGCCAATATTAGTGGAGGGCACTGTATATACAATAGATCCAGATAATAGTTTTTCTCTGTTTACTAAAAATGATTTCACACTTTCTGTATATTGTATTACATGTAATGTTAATATCACTCCTGTAGTAATGTGCAGGATGGCGGAATTGAACAACAGGTTCGCGGAGTCATTGTTGGCCATGGTTCACATTTCAGAACCCCAAATCGTGCTCTTCAAGACTAAGAGAATGGTACAGCCTGCCCACTATGTAACCTGCTAGGGTCCAACATCCTGACTGTGACCCTGTAAAGAGAAATGAGCAAGGTGGGATTCCATATACAGTGGTGTGAAAAAGTGTTTGCCCCCTTCCTGATTTCTTATTTTTTTGCATGTTTGTCACACTTTAATGTTTCAGATCATCAAACAAATTTAAATATTACACAAAGATAATGCAAGTAAATACAAAATGCATTTTTTTAAATGATGATTTCATTTATTAAGGAAAAAAGCTGTCCAACCTACGTGGCCCTACGTGAAAAATAAATTTCCCCCTCCTGTTAAATCATGAAAAAAACTGCAATTAACCACATTATTTTAGAAAAAAACTGAGTTAAATTTCACTAGCCACACCCATGCCTGATTACTGCCAGACCTGTTGAATCATGAAATCACTTAAATAGAACCTGTCTGACAAAGTGAATCATGCTTAAAGAGCAACACATCATGCTGTGATCTAAAGAAATTCAAGAACAGATGAGAATCAAAACAGTTGACATGTATCAGTCTGGAAATGATTATAAAGCCATTTCTAAGGCTTTAGACTCCAGCGAACCACGGTCAGAGCCATTATCCACAAATTGAGAAAACTTGGAACAATGGTGAACCTTCCCAGGAGTTGCCGGCCAACCAAAATTACTCCAAGAGCACAACGACGACTCATCCAAGAGGTCATAAAAGAACCCAGAACAAAATCTAAAGAACTGCAGGCCTCACTTGCCTAAGGTCAGTGTTCATGACTCCACCATATAAAGCGACTGGGCAAAAACGGCATCCATGGGAGAGTTCTGAGGCAAAAGCCATTGCTGACCAAAAATAACACAAAGGCTCATCTCTTATTTGCCAAAAATATCTTGATTATCCCCAAGACTTTTGGGCAAATTTTCTGTGGACTGATGAGACAAAAGTTGAACTTTTGGAAGGTGTGTCCCCTTACCTCTGGCGTAAACCAACACAGCATTTCATAAAAAGAACATCATACCAACAGTCAAACATGGTGGTGGTAGTGTGATGATCTGGGGCTGCTTTGCAGCTTCAGGACCTGGACAATTTGTCATAATTGACGGAACCATGAATTCTGTTCTCTATCAGAAAATCCTGAAGGAGAGTGTACGGCCATCAGTTTGTGACCTCAAACTCAAGCGCACTTGGGTTATGCAGCAAGACAATGATCCAAAACACACCAGCAAATCCACCTCTGAATGGCTCAAGAAAAAACAAATTAAGGTTTTGGAGCGACCAAGTCAAAGTCCGGACTTAAATCCGATTGAAATGCTTAAACAGTCTATTCATGCTCGAAAACCCTCCAATGTGGCTGAATTAAAACAATTCTGCAAAGAAGAGTGGGCCAAAATTCCTCCACAGTGATGTGAAAGACTCATTGTCAGTTATCGCAAACACTTGATTGCAGTTGTTGCTGCAATGCGTGGCACAACCAGTTATTAGATTTAGGGGGCAATTACTTTTTCACGTGGGGCCAGGCAGGTTTGGACAGCTTTTTTCCCTTAATAAAATAAATAATAATTTAAAAACTGCATTTTGTATTTACTTGCATTATCTTTGTGTAATATTAAAATTTGTTTGATGATCTGAATCTTTTAAGTGTGACAAATATGCAAAAAATTTTAAAACCAGGAAGGGGGCCAACACTTTTTCACACCACTGTATGTATGTGCTTCAGTGCATATTCAGTATCCAAATGTGTCTCACTATCATAATGAAACTGTTTCTGGTTGTGAGAGTCCATCTGTGTTGATCCTGTTTCTATTTCTCTTAGGGTGTGGAGGGCACGGGTTTGGCGTTCATAGCATTTACAGAGGCGATGGCATTGTTTCCAGCAAGTCCATTTTGGTCGACTTTGTTCTTCCTCATGCTGCTGAATTTAGGCCTCTCCACCATGTTTGGCACCATGCAGGGGATTCTTACCCCACTCATGGACAACTTCCGAGTGCTCGGGCGCCACAAGACCATGTTGACGGGTACACACAAATAGACACGCTCATATACTAAAGGATATTGTGACGTGGCTGTAAATGTCACATAACTTTGCTGTATCATTTGTATCATTTGCAGTGTGTAGCTGTATCTTGGGCTTCTTCATTGGCCTGCTGTTCACTCAGAGAAGTGGCAACTATTTTGTGACCATGTTTGATGACTATTCTGCCACACTGCCACTGATCATCGTTGTGGTTTTTGAAACCTTCAGCGTGGCATGGATTTACGGTGCTGATCGGTGAGATGATAGATTTCTAAGATGATTATCTTGGGGTTAATATGGTTTGTGTGATCGGCCGTGTGTAGTTTTTTAAACATCATTGTATTTGCTGTTCTCCAGTTTCTTGGATGATGTGGAGGTGATGCTGCACTGGCGCCCTCCGGTGATTTATTGCTATTTGTGGAAGTATGTGTGTCTGCTCGGCATGGTGGGACTGCTGGCTGCTAGTCTTCTCCGTATGGTCTTCAAACGGCCCACTTACACAGCTTGGAACCACACCACGGTATTATACACTCTCAAATGAGATGGACCATTATAAACTAACTTCCATGTAAAAAAAAAAAAGAATGATGACTGTAGATACCTTTAAAGGGATAGTTCACCCAAAAATTAAAATTCTGTCACTCACCCTCATGTCGTTATAAAACCTGTAAGTCCTAACCCATTCATCTTCAGAACACAAATGAAGATATTTTTTATGAAATCTGAGAGCTTTCTGACCCTGCATAGACAGCAATGCAACTATCGCGGTCAAGGTCCAGAAATAAATGAATGAAGGTCTTCCGGGTTTGGAACGACAAGAGGGTGAGTAATTAATGACAGAATTTTTATTTTTGGGTAAACTAATCCTTTAAAGGGCCAAAAGAAAAAAATCTGTCATCATTTACTCACCTTGATGTTTTTTCAGACCTGTATGACTTTATATATTTTGAAAAAAGTTTTGGTATTTTTACACATATGCTGCTGTTCGAAAGAAGACTCTCGTACTCATTACGACTGCATTTATTTGATCAAAATACAGTAAATAAAACAACAAAAAAAGTATTATTACCATAAGCAACAGCTGTTTTCTATGTTAATATGTTTTAAAATGTAATTTATTCCTGTGCTTCAAAGCTGAATTTTCAGCAGTCATCACTGCAGTCTTCAGTGTCACATGCTCCTAGTATGTTTATTTGCTGCTCAAAAAACATTTCTTCTTATTTTCAGTGTTGAAAACAATATGTTTTGTGGAAACCTTAATACTTTTTTATTTTTCAGTATTCTTTGATGAATAGAAAAAATGTATTAGTTTCTTTAAAAACATTGCATGGTGGTGTACAATGAAAGTCAAGTGGCTACAAGGTTGTTTTGGACCCCATTGACTTTTATTGTATGAACAAAAACATTTGCCATATTGCTGCAGATTATCCACCCAAGTGTGGTGACTTTATGTCTCTTTGTCAGGGATCTGAAACTAGCCTCGAGTATCCTGGATGGGCTCTGGTCATGCTCTCCATGCTAATCATCGTAGCGTCTCTCCCCGTGCCCATTGGCTACCTGCTCTCCTTCCTCAGAGGTGGGCGGAGCCTACCAGTGGAGGAGGGCGAGATTGAGCCTCCAAGAGAACGATACTCCAAATGCAATTCTGCTGAGCCAGAGCCGAATAACCATCACTCCCCACTGGACGAAGACAGGAATCGGCCGCGCTCCACCTTCCTTCCACTGGGTGCTGAACACTACAGGCTGCTCCCGCAACAGGAAGAGGGAGAGGAAGAGGAAGACACTGGGCTGTAAGGAAATGCAGGGACAAAATTGAATTCAACAGGTGTTTGAGCAGAAAACGAAAAGACTATTTATCGATCAGTATTGGAGTTTTTTTTAATGGAGTGGAGGGAGGCGGACTCCATTTATTCTCATTATGCTAATGAACATTCATGAAACATATTAGTCAGTCAAAGCCCTATTTGAGAGGGACACTTTTTGCAAGTGCACCAATCACTGAATTGCTTTGTTCTTGAATCCCTACATGTACATACTGTAGTGATGTGCTCTATACCAAAAGTGCCTCTTAAAGGGATAGTTCACCCAAAATGTTCAAAATGAGGGCAGTTGTGGTCTAATGGATAGAGAGTCGGACTTGTAACCCGAAGGTTGTGGGTTCAAGCCTCAGGTCTGGCAGGAATTGTCAGTAGGGGGAGAGAATAACCAGCACTCTCTCCACCCTCAGTACTATGACTGAGGTGAGACCCTTGAGCAAAGGTCAAGCAAACCCCCAACTGCTCCCCGGGTGCTGCAGCATTGGCTGCCCTCTGCTTTGGGTGTGTGTGTTCACTGCTGTGTGCACTTGGATGGGTTAAATGTAGAGCACAAATTCAGATTATGGGACCACACTTCACTTTCAAAAATTAAAATCTCACTCTCAGGCCATTCAACATGTAGATGAATTTGGAACAGATTTGAAGTTAAAACCATCTTCATTAATTTCTTTCTCATAAACACGCAGCTTTTCACTTCACAAGACATTTATTGATTGACTGGATCACGTGTGGCTGTTTGTACTCTCATTCTGACGGCACCCATTCACTGCAAATCTTGGATGGCCTGAGTGTGAGTAAATTTTCAGCAAATTACATTTTTTGGGTGAACTATCCCTAAATAAAGATGCCCGACTTTAGAATTAATATCAAATTACAGCTTCTCCAAAGGACATCATGAAATTACACTCATGTCATACAGAATATAGCTGGTGGAGGCCGTTTTAAAAAATGTATCAGAATTATAAATGTTACTAGAATACTAATATTTGTGTATACTTTTCTGCAAGGAAATGGTATTTAGAGGTTCAAAGTTTCTTTGAGTATGAAAATATTAGTCGTTAACTTTTTTAATAAGCTTGTTTTAGCCTGGAAATGGTTATAATATCAAGAGGAAATTGCGTTATATATTATTAATAGAGTTACATGTAAAGTCAACAGTTATGTCAGACATAAATTAAGTACACAAATTATTTTGTAGTTTTCAGTGACAGTAAAATACTACAATATTTTTAGTAAAGCCACAGATGATAGTATAAATGATCTGACTATCAAATGCCGCAGATTGCACAAATATTAGGTTAAAGCTACTTTGTCAAACAGAAAGCACAGCTCATGGTTGAGCATCACCCACCCACTCCTAATATATCTACATATTTGACCCTGGACCACAAAACCAGTCATAAATAACACTAGTATATTTGTAGCAATAGACAAAAATGCATTGTATGTGTCAAAATTATAGATTTTTCGTTTATGACAAAAATCATTAGGATATTAAGTAAAGATCATGTCCCATGAAGATATTTTGTAAATTTCCTACTGTAAATATATTAAAACGTAATTTTTGATTAGTAATATGCATTGCTAAGAACTTCATTTGGACAACTTTAAAGGCGATTTTCTCAATATTTTGATTTTTTTTGCACCCTCAGATTCCAGATTTTCAAATAGTTGTATCTCAGCCAAATATTGTCCTATCCTAACAAACTTTCAGATGATGTATAAATCTCAATTTCGAAAAATGGACCCTTATGACTGGTTTTGTGGTCCAGGGTCACATATAGGTTTTCATTTTCCGGTTTGTACAACTCCACTGGTACATGTAATACACTGCAATTTAAGCCTTGACTCATGATGCCAAACTTTGACTGCACAGGAAGAAAAGGCTTTACATTCATAGTGCACAGTTTACAGTATCATTGAATTGTGGGATCAGAAAAACAATGCAGAACAGTTAATAAATGACTGCTATGTGGATCCTCAGCTTGAATCAGGTGTGTGAACACAAATACTACAGATTACAGATTAATTTCATGGTCCTTTGATGGTTATTAGGGGTGGGAAAGCTCAGCTTTTGGTCCGTCTCAGACCAGAAAGATTTTAGTCTACATTTTAGACTGATCAAGAGAGGTTTTAGTCATTAGACTAAACATGAAAGCTTTTTTAAAAAAAACGTTTATGCTGTTGAACATGCTTGGGTTTGTGTGTATACATTATAGGAGGTGTTTGCATGTTTACTTCATTTGTGAGTATTCTTTTTATTCATTCACTTCTGTTGTAATGTAATTTGACAGTACATACAGAATAGTTTGGATACTTTAGAGTGTTTGTGTATGTGTGTCAAAAACAATATTTTGTAATTACCATCACAATTTGTGCCATGCTGAAGAGTCACTGTATATTGTCTGTACCAAATAAAAAGTTCTTTGGTCATAGATGTGAGAGCACATTTCTTTCATTCATATTTATTTACTTTACCACTATATTTTTAGAAGATGATAAATTCACTTAAGTTCAATTCAAATATTTTTAAAATTTTATACCGTTTTCATAATAATTATTGTTGCGAAGGGGTTTTAAGACAGAACGGATTTCAGATCAGAATTTAAAGAAAGCAGAATGAAACTGAAATAAATAAAACTAATAATGTCAGGGAAAATGCACACAAAATTAAACAATTTAACTATTTTCCTCTAAAATTTTCTTTAGACTCTAGTTACACGTTGTGAAATATTTATTATATGTGGAACATTAAAAACCCATCTGTACGAAGTGAAAACCTTTGTGAGCTATTTTTACCTGATATACCTTATCCTTAACCTAAAAGAATGTTTGTTTGTGTAACCATCCAAAAAATTCAGTCTGTTTTCATGTTATTATTATGAAAATAAGAATTTGACCTGAAAACCGGTTGATTTAGATTTGAGGCTATATGAAATCTTACATTATCTGGCAAGCAGTTATAATTATTGTATAACTGCATTATTAATGAATTGCCAAATTATCAGTATTATTTAAATCTGCAAATACACTATATCACTGTAGTAAACACAGGGTGGCGATAGACTGCACATAAACTTTCACACAGGGACCTAAGGTACCATCACACGATGCTGAGAAACTCTCAAACACAACTTTTATTTACAAGTGACAGACTGTGTGATATAGCCTACTATAGACTATAAAAGGTTAGTTACATGAGGAATGTAGCAGCTAAAAAAAATGCTTTTATTGATTATATAAAAACTATGTCAATGTCTTTATGCTTTATGAGACATCTATTGTGTTAGCATATTATATATATTATTAGGCTATAATATATTCTGGACCACGGACACAGAGAGAGAGAGAGAGAGAGAGAGGAGAGATGGAAAAGAGGGAAGAGGAGTGGGAGAACCAGGGGATATCGGAGAACAAGGGGGATGTTCGAGGGATAACTGAACTACAGATAGTAAGGCAAATCTGAGAGAGAGAGAGAGAGAGAAGAGGAGGAGAGAGTCAGGGAGGGAGGGACAAGGAGGGGAGAGAGGGAGCGAGGGAGAGGGGAGGAGAGCGAGAGTGAGAGAGAGAGAGAGAGAGAGAGAGAGAGAGAGAGAGAGAGAGAGAGAGAGAGAGAGAGAGAGAGGGGAGAAGAGAGATGAGAGAGAGCGAGAGGAGAGGACGAGGAGGAGATGCCCTTTGTCTGCTCCTAGCGCACGCTGTCCCGGGGAAAGGACTTCAACCTTGCACACATCCAGACCGGCTAGCCGTGATACGGCTTAGAGCTCCACCTCGTATTTTTCCCCTTGCGTTATAGTCGCGAGGATGGAGATCCGTCCAGACCGCTTTAAGGCTCAGGCAGGAAAAACATTGGGAAAAATACACAGGTGAGGAAGTATCTTGCTATCCTCAAAGCATTTTGGTACTTTAAGAAGTTTTCCTTTAATTGTTTTATATTTCTCTCTCGGTTTCTGTGTATTCTTGTTTAAAAACGAAACATAGTGTTCAAAAGTGATTTACGTTGAAATTGAGGTGTTGAGAAAACTTCTGGAATTCAAAGGCGATGAGTTTATGTCAGTGACCTGATCTGACAGCACATTTACTGAGGAAAGATGCTGGTGGAACCGTAATATATCAAGTTCACTGTAGCCAAAAAGTGCTGTGTTCCCTTCTTTGTGCATGTGTATCCTGCCTCAACTCAAGATGTCAGGTGCAAGCCCTTGTCGTGATTGACTCTCAGTCAGAGGTCTTCTTATGTAATCTGTTTGCATGTAATGCGTCCACTCTGTCCGATTGAGGAGATTGTCCAGAAGGATCAGATTAGTTCGCGGCTAACCCGGTGCCATCCGACTCATGGCGTTGATGGCTTGCTCTCTCTAGTATCTGTGCGCTAGGCATGGGCCGGTATGAGATTTTGACGGTATGATAACCTTAAGCAAAAATATCACGGTTTCACGGTATTGTCATTACAGCTCTAAAATGTGTTATTTTTAAATGACTGGGTAAAAAAAAAAACACACTGCTGGACACAATATATTTTGTTTTTGAGCAACATACAAGAAATTAGGAAACAGTAGAAATTATTTTTTCTTTTGATCTGTGTCCTTAAAAAGAAGAAAACAAGAATGGCCATCTTTATTAACAGAAATCTGTAATTAGTTATTTTTTTAATTTTTTTTTTTAACGTTTATATAATTCATATACATATCATTTCATATCATTTATTTATATAATTTCATATACATAATTTGATTAATAATAACCCAATTTGAAGCAAAAAAATAATGTTCTGTTCTGACTAACTTTGTGAAATTATACTACATGCCTGAAAGAAGCAAACAGCAGAAGCTCTGAATGAGACGCAGATTCACTCTCTGACAGCAGGAGGCGCGTCTGGAACACCAGACATTTCCTTGGTTATCGCTGTAAACAAAGCAGCGCTGCGCTGAAACACTGCTTCAATATGAACTATACAGAGACGAGATGAAAAGAAAATACCACGTAAACTGTTCTGAAGACAGTCAGTTCCCCTTAGAAGCACATTCATATAAACCCCCAAATCAAAATTTAGGATTTTCTTCCAATAGTTCGTGCATCTTATCTGCCTGTACAGTATTTTCTCGTGCGTCCTCGTCAGCGGCTCGGGCTGTGTTACGGAATTACAGATTCAATATTTTCACAATTTAAATGACATTTTGGAAACACGATTGCATTGCAACGCAGTTTGGGCAAGTCCAGGCACAGAGACGAGTTGCTTTGCAATAAGACAAAAAACGCCCAGTGCCGACTCGCGAAGTTCCAGAGGAAGCTCCTTCGGCAGTCATACACACAGGTGATGCAACCGCTCGCTCGTACCAACTGGAGGAGGGAGAAGTGGTACTCTCTACACTGCGCTCAACCTGAGGGATTCCTACATTTTCAGTCTTTTGAGGAGACATGAAAAACAGCGCATACCGCAGGAACGGTATAACGGAAAATATGAGCGGTTTTGAAACCGTGACATTTTCAAATCGTGGTATACACTCTTAAAAATAAAGGTGCTTCGAAAGGTTCTTCAAGCGATGCCATAGAAGAACCATTTTTAGTTCCACAAAGAAACATCTAGTCAAAGGTTCTTTAAAGAACCATCTCTTTCCTACCTTTTTGTAATCTGAAGAACCTTCTTTTGACACAAAGAACCTTTTGTGAAACAGAAAGGTTCTTCAGATGTTAAAGGTTCTTTATGGAACCATTTAGACAAAAAGGTTCTTCTATGGCATCGTGAAGCACCTTTGTTTTTAAGAGTGTACCTTGAAACCGGTAATCGGCCCATGCCTACTGTGCACGTGAGCGAGTTATTTCAAATGAACCTTTTTATTCCACCTGAGCGCCAGGTAGCGTTGCATCACCGCACAGCTCGCGCTCAGAACATTGGCAAGTTCTGATTCCACGCACTAGTTGATAAAGCGGACCGCTCTCAGAGAACAGGAACTCAATGGGCAAATTTGGTCTTAATACGCCATGAGTACTTAGTAGTAAACATAATACAAACGTTCCATAGCCTACAAAAAGAACAAGTAGGCTATTTTATATGCTAGCCTATTAGTAATAAGAATGAATGGTAGCTAAATAAAGTAATTACTTCAACAACTAAACTGTATTATGTTTTACAACTAATTAAGAAGGAAGGAAGTATTTTGTCTTGACAGATTTGGTGTTGAGCACATTTGGCTGGCGGGGGAGCGTTTTAAATACCTTGTTAATTCGATATCTGTCTTAGGTGCAAATTCAGACAGGATGGACTGCTCAAAGGTCAAAGTACATCCCTTTCGAGAAAAAGTTAATCTAATGCCTGGAAAAATGTTTGATAACCACTAGCATCAATGTCCTGTTTTATAAAAAAAGTATTTAAAATAAATATACAACATTTTGTAGATCATCACACAGTCACGTCAATATCCAATGGTGACATTTTGCATAACCATGCGCTTTTTCACGTACACTTCCAATGGATTTTAGGTAGCAACGAAACATTTAAATCCAACTCGAAAATAGACCATGAGAAACACACACAGCTGTCGGCCCTACAAATCCCTGCACGCCCCCTCCCCATCACTTCCTCTTCTCTGTGATCTCGCTGGATTAAGTGAAGGGCGGCACGCGACTCCCGTTTTTTAGTGGCGCTGCATGTGCGCAGTAGTTTCCCTCAGTGAGTGAATTTAGTCTAATATAACTTTTCGAATAAATCGTACTTTTGTCCGCATAATAGATGTCTCATATCTGATAACCTGTACCTTTAAGTGTAGTGTGAAACGAAAGGTATTGTAGCTGTGGAAAAGTTTGTGTTAAAAGTAAACTGCTGATCTGGACTTCTGCCTCTCCTCTTTAGCTGTGACTCTGTGTCCCTGATAATATTTTAGAGAAAGCATCAGCAGCTGATTAATCATTTAAAGCTCAGCAATGCGTCTCCTTCTCCTACTGTTTCAGCCTCACAGGCCAGCAAGCACACACCTCACACCTGCAGTTTTCCCTCTGTCATCCCTCCTCCATCTCTCCACCTCACTCTGCACATTCAGTCATCCCTCATTGAGGAATAGATGCTTTTTCAGACCTGTGAAATTTGTTTTTTTAATATAGTAAATTCTCTTAAAACACACTTTTCACTGTTTGTTGACAATGGCCAACATATGGCTCACAGGTAAATACTCAATTTTCTTAAAAAAATCATTGACATCTTATCCACCAACATTGTGTTTATAACAATCTGTATACATTGTAAACATTTTTAAGACTCTTTTGTTTTGCAAGGGATAATTTCATAGCTTTATGATCCTGAATACATAATTCAAATGCCATTTTCACACATAGTAAATCATTTGACAAAATTGAAGTTTGATAAATTACAGCTATTCTGTTTATTGGGAGCTCGTGAGAATGGTTCCTGACATAGGAGTTATATGCTGAGAATTAAAATGAAACAGCCACACAGTTCTTTGTAAAAATATGAAAATAGCGCAATGGTCGCTGGAGTTTGGCAAAACCATGCCACTTAAGTTGAGAGCATCACGTGACTCCAGCTATTCTGTTTACAAAATTATTTTACTTCAGTGATTTTTACACATCACATCTTATTGCAAAGCATGTGCTTCATCTCTCTTTCATAACCAAATACACTAACTGTTTTTAAATTATTATTTTATTTGTGATGACCCAAGTTTAGCATGCATGTAAGTGCCAGTAGTTGAAGAAACACCCAAACATCTTGTACTCATTCATAGCATTGCTCCATAATGAATTCAATTTTTGTTCAGATTTCTGACACGTTCTGATTCCAAGAGAAACATTTAGGTCTTAACTAAAAATGAAATTAAAACTTGCATTTACAATTATAATGTGTGGTAAGATAATGTTTCTTAACTGTGCCAGGCACTATTTGCACCGATTTTTATTCATAATTGTCATTCCTATTTTTCGTGTTGACTTGACTGCTCATCTGAAAGCATGTGAAGGTCAGGCTGCTGGGATGTGTATAAGTTTGCGTGTGTGTGTGTGTGTGTGTGTGTGTGTGTGTGTGTGTGTGTGTCAGGAGGGGGGAAGTATCTCCCCAGGTGACACGGTCCCACTGAACCAAAATCTGTTTCAATAGACCGCAGGATTGTCGAGGAGTTTTGGCAAAACAATCCTAGAACACACTGATTGTAATAGGACAGAAGAAATGTTAGGGGAGGCAAACGAGATTTTGGAGAGTTTTAAATCTGTTACCTTTATTCAATCTCATCAGAATTGTTCAGAAATTAACCAAACAAGGTCAGAGTGGGCGAGGGAATGCATCAGAACACCTCTCTGTACATGAAACAACAGGAGAGTAGTGAGACAAGATGATAAAAGGATGAACAGAACATAGATGAAGTGATGGTCAGAGATAGAGAGGGGGCAGGGAGAGAGAACTGTAGGATTATGTAATTTTTTTTACTGTTGTGCCTTCATCCTCTTACAGCAAGATTAAATGGGAAAAAGAGTACATGTGTGTCAATGTGTGTTTGTGTGCGTAAAAGACCTTTGGTGTCAGCAGAAATCTACATGTCTTACCTCTTAAATACAATTTTGCAACAGTAATGAACCATGTAACATGATCTTGCACTACAATATGAGATGCATTAGAGCATGATTTGTAATTCTGTATTTTTTTTTTTTAATCTGTGATGGTCACATGGTGTAATACATGTTCATCATAAATAATCATAATGCTGTCCTGCAACATGTAAATATTGTAAAACTGTCATTGTACATTGTTGAAAATGATGTAGGCTAAAAGGTGGCTATGTCTGAAATCACATACTTTCTTTTGAATAAGTACTTTAGTTAGTAAGCACTTACGTAGTACTATAGTATGAATGCAATCTGGATGTACTACATTAATTATACTGTAATTTTCATGCAACCTATCAGCATCATTTGTGTCTCCTCATGGTCATTCATGTTTTAGGACTGTAATTTTAACTAAATAAAAATGAGAAATGTTCCTTTGGCAAATAGCTGAAATAAATATTTTTGTATTTTATTTTATTTTTTATTTATTAGCAATTAACGTTTATTTATTTCAAGTAACACAAATGTTTTTTAATGGTTTTAATTTTAGTTTCCGTTAATAATAACCTTTGAACATTCAAAGCATAATCAAAGCAGTCAATGCTGATGAGAACGTGAAAGAGATGTGTGTATACTTGGGAATTGTACACCTGAGCATGCTGGCCTTGAAACAGCCATTTGATGAATCTATAATATGCAAATGAGATCAATAAAAACTATTATTCATTTGCTGATATAGTGCTGTTATAATGAGTATGCAGATGTGTTTGTATCTGATGCAACTTTGGTAACTGTGAGATATTTATAATATGCTGACATAGAAGTAGATGCTATTGGACAGGATTCTGTCAGCGTGTCTTTTATCCATATAAAGTGTTTGTCATAGCAAGGTCCTCATACCACCCCCTTCTGCGGTACACCTGTCTCTTATTAGATGGTCTAAACACACACGCATATATACACATACAGGTCAGCGGGTGCGTCATCAACCTTGGGACGAGATGCAGAAGTGCATGATCTGTAATCCCGTTTTTTTTTTTTTTTTGCAATGGTCACATGGTTTAAAGAGGTAAAATACACTGTGAAATAAATATTAATCACAGCCAACAGTCATTCTCATTAGTAGGTAGCATATGTGCTGCTGTTGGCAGCAATCTGTTTTTAACTAGCTTTAACCTTAATTACACATCTTCCTGAGTGAATGTGTGTGTTATATTGGAGACAAACACACACTTCTGTCTTCTCTTTCTCCATCTCTCTCTCGTTCCACTCAGTCCCTCTTTTTTTTCTCTCGCTCATATTTATCTCCGGAAGTCTATAATTTCTGTAATCCTAATCTGAGGGCGGGGCCACAGATTATCAGTGGATAAGAGATGGAAGAGGGAATATGAAGGGGAGGGACACGCATGAGTCATGGGAGTTATAATTGAAACACATTGCTATTTTCTAATGTCCATGAGACACCTTTTTAGTTTCTGTACAGCACATCATGGCTGCAGAATTAATCTGCTCCTCAACATACAAGCACACATGTGCAATCATCTCCCTCTCATTTCTCTTCTCTTGTCTCTGATTGTGAGTTGTTTGAGGTTGAGGGGATTATAAGGGATCTGCTTTTGTAGGAACAGTGACAGAATGAGAGAAACAGAGAGAAAGAAGTATAGAGGGAGAAAGAGATTTAAGACCCGATTGTGAGATGTGTCTGAATATCCTGGAGCTCAAAAGTACCGTAGTTCTCTGAATTTGATACAACTATATACATTTTAAGGCTGCATTTATTTGATAATAAATACAGCAAAATCGGTATTATTGCAAAATATTATTATAATTTCCAATAACTGTTTTCTGTTTTAATATGTTTTTAATTGTCATTTATTCCTGTGATGAAAAGCTGAATTTTCAGTTATTATTATTGCAGTCTTCAGTGTCACATGATCCTTCAGAAATCATTCTAATATGCTGATTTGCTGCTCAAGAAACATTTACTATGATTGTGCGTGTATTAGTACTTTGCATGGTAATTAAAAAAAAAACCATGTAACATTATTTGAAATAGAAATCATTGATTTCTTTTTCTTACATTCTTAGTGTGATTTGTGAGAATGACACATTTTAACATTATATAGGCCTAGTCACACTGAGAGTGTCTGTGTGTAAAGGACAGATTTAATGCATTAATTTGGCGAGCAGATTTAATGGTGAGCATTTTCTCTGCACATTAAAATCATATACTTATTGTAAGCTTCAGAGCATATGTCTGTGAAAGTGTTTGCTCGTGTGCTTCTATGTAAGTGTGTTTTTATTGGCTGTAAACATTGCAGACAGGTTGCACACCCAGATGGTCTCTCTTTAGGTCTCTGCTGGACTCCCATGTACTGCTATCCAGTGAGATGCCTCATTCTTGTTCCATGTCCTCTCTCCCTCTGTATCTTCCCTCTGCATCCCACCTGCTTTTAGGTGTGTTTGTGATGTAGTTTTATGACTTATGAGGGTTCCCTAGTGGATGTGACTTCACAGACTAGCTCCATACCTGTAAAGTGTAATAAAACATAGTTAGAGATGATCTGAATGGTTCATAAAATATTTTAATATAAAAGCTAAGCACACGGTGCAATAACACTTAAAATGGCTGCAACATTTTTCATTAGTGGGTGAATGGTAACCAAAATTAACCGAGTTTGACCCCACAATGAGCAAGACATAAACTAGTACCATTGTGTCCTTGAGTAAGACACTTAACCTCAGATTAATCCAGTACTATCCCTATAGTACGTGGCCTAAAAATTGCTTTGGATTAAAGTCTTTTTAAACTTTGACCCTCTACAGGGCTTTTCACACCTGAAATAGTTAACAATGTGTCAGTCTAAAACCCTACATGGGTATAAGACCCTGGGTTAATGTTCTTATTTGCATATGTTTGGTGTTGCGTTTTATAATTCTGACTTTAATCCCGGTTGGCGGCGCACAAAAATTTAATCGGGTTTCCCTCAACACTCATTGGGTGCTTACAAATAAGAATAAACAAAATATGTTGAGATGCCTGTTGTGGGCCAGACCGGGAGAAGCTTGATGGTTGACAGTGGGATGGGCAAATTGATACAGTATGGCCACTATCAGAGACACAGGACAGCAGCAATAAACAAGCAACAATATCGCAGATACAACAGAAGAGTGAAAAGTCAGCCATACCTATTCAATTCAGCGGCCTACATCAGCGGATGACAACAGTCATAGAAAGCATACAGTCGCGAACCTTGCCCGTATCCAGCAGACCTTGGTGTTGGAAAAGGCAAGCAAAATGAACAAGGACGTTGCAGATTTAATTTACCGGCCTTTATGTCTGAAAAGTTTAGGACAAGAAGCTCTTAAATTTGCTGGCTACTTTAAAAAAAAAAAGTATAATAAAACTGCAGATTTAAAACTTCTATTCTGCTATTACCTTGTTGCTGAGGGGGCGAGGTGTTTTAGAGTGGGTGGGGGGGTGGGAACTGGTGTGGGGCCCGTGCCGAGGGTCTGTGAGGGTGCGGTGTGACGGATGGTGAGGGTGGGGTGGGGACCACCTGCCAGGTCTATGCTGCGAGTCTAGGTACGGGATGTGGGACAAGGTTAGCATGTGAGCTGCTGAGTGAATACCACGAGGGGGGCCCGATAGCATAGGAGCCAGGCCAGGAAAAAACCGCCGGACAGGTGACAGATTCGCACTGCGCAATTGGGCCACTGCTGTGTGCTCACACAGTTTACATTCACTGGAGGTAGGAACGGGAACCAAATAAACCATTCAATAAATTCAAAGCATTAGAAGATGCCGACACTCACAAAGCGCAAGACTAGGCGAAGACCCCAGCGAACCCCACTAAGTTTCTCCCCTTTTTTTTTTCGCGTCTTCTTGCACTTTAATGGACAAATACACCTTGGCAATTTGCACATCCCAGCGTGTTAACTATTCACGTGCAAGAAGATGCCTCAAACACTCCAAAAAAAAAAACCTCACCCTAGGGTGAGAAGGGCCGAGGCCATAAAAACCTAAAGAATATCTTTAATTTGGGGTGGTAAATCTTGGTTCTACTTTGATTTGTGCTATTGCTTGTACATTTGTTCATTTGAGTTCTTCTTTACTGCTTTCACTTGTCTTTAATAATGTTTGAACTTTGTTAGACTAATAGTTTTTGCCATGGTATCGAAACTAAAACTAAAATTAAAACTTAAAAAAAATATTTTTTTTACTTGAAATAAAATAAACGTTACTTGAAATAAAATAGAAAGGGGCCCGAATTTCTGTCTTGCATACCCCCCTCTCTTCGTGGCGCCCCTGCATCTAGCTTTAACAATGTACATGTTTGTCTACGCTGCAAAAGTGGCTCAAGCCTCCTCTGGAACAGGTGTAAAAAGGGGTGCTAGCCCTGCTTATAAATTACAACGTGAAGCGTTGCTTTACCTGGGGTTAAGTGCAGCGTTTAATGTTTTTGTATGAATTGAGAAAATCTTTAAACACTGTTATGCTGTTTATTTGAACTTAACTCACGTTGGCCTTTACTTTCTGTGTCCACATCCAGACTCCTGGAGAAACGGCAGCAGAATGGCGAGACTATCGAGCTGTCAGCGGAGGGCCGCCCGGAGCTGGTGGAGGAGAAGGAGCTTCCCGTCGTGGACTGCACGTGTTTTGGGTTGCCGCGTCGTTACATCATCGCCATGCTGTCAGGCCTGGGCTTCTGCATCTCGTTCGGCATCCGCTGTAACCTGGGTGTGGCCATCGTCAGCATGGTCAACGACCACACCATTTACTACGGAAAGAAACCTGTCATAGTGGTCAGTGTCACATTAATAAAGATCATCCATTCGAGTTTAAGAAAATTAATGGAAACAGAATGAAGAAATTGGGCATTTCTGAGTTTATTAAGGGGCATATTTTAAAATTGAAGATAAAAATTAGATTCATTAAGCATGGATAGATACAACACAGGTTTATAAGAAATAAAGGTACATCAACATAGAGCCTACTGTCAGTTTGATATGCTATGTCAATATGTCAGTAATGCCAATAACATCAATATCTAAATACAAGCATACATAAATATATGCAAATTGACTCGGTCACTTCAAATTCCAGTTTACTAACATTAACCAGTTAGAGTTTTGGCTCTACATAGTGTGCACTGTGAGGTTTCCCTGTAGAATTTCACACACCTATGCTTTGTTTAATAAGAGTTTTAATACTTTTATTATTTTAAAAATAGGTATTATTATTATTAGACAAATTTTGATCAATTTATTTTATGATCTGTTATTATTATTATTAGGCTATCTTACTTATACTGAACAAAATTATAACGCAACACTTTTGTTTTTGCCCCTTTTTTTCATGAGCTGAACTCAAAGATCTAAACTTTTTCTATGTACACAAAAGGCATATATCTCTCAAATATTGTTCACAAATCTCTAAATCTGTGTTAGTGAGCACTTACTCCTTTGCCGCGAATAATCCGTCCACCTCACAGGTGTGGCATATCAAGATGCTGATTAGACAGCATGATTATTGCACAGGTGTCAATAAAAGGCCACTCTAAAATGTGCAGTTTTACTGTATTTGTGGGTTGGTGATCCCGAAAACCAGTTAGTATCTGGTGTGAACACCATTTGCCTCACGCAGTGCAACACTCTCCTTCGCATAGAGTTGATCATGTTGTTGATTGTGGCCTGTGGAATGTAGGTCCACTCCTCTTCAATGGCTGTGCGAATTTGCTGGATATTGTCAGGAACTGGAACATGCTGTCGTATATGCCGATCCAGAGCCTCCCAAACATGCTCAATGGGTGACATTTCCGATGAGTATGCCGGCCATGCAAGAACTGGGATGTTTTCAGCTTCCAGTGCCGATTAAGTAGTGGGGATAGGCGCGGGTGCAGGCGAGGGGTTGCAACAGCGGGAAGGGGGTGGGGCCGTGCATTATCATGCTGCAAC
Source organism: Sinocyclocheilus anophthalmus (assembly GCA_018155175.1). Taxonomy (NCBI): domain Eukaryota; kingdom Metazoa; phylum Chordata; class Actinopteri; order Cypriniformes; family Cyprinidae; genus Sinocyclocheilus; species Sinocyclocheilus anophthalmus. The sequence goes on along the minus strand of JADLZN010001889.1, from coordinate 974,630 downwards.
ATGAGTTGATGGTCGTGGATGAATGGCACAACATTGGGCCTCAGGATCTCGTCACGGTATGTCTGTGCATTCAAAATGCCATCAATAAAATGCAGCTGTGTTCGTGGTCCATAACATACGCCTGCCCATACCATAAACCCACTGCCATCATGGGCCACTCGATCCACAACGTTGGTATCAGCAAACCGCTCACCCACATGACTCCATACACGCTGTCTGCCATCTGCTCTGTATAGTGAAAACCGGGATTCATCCGTGAAGAGAACACCTCTCCAAAGTGCCAGACGCCATCGAATGTGAGCATTTGCCCACTCAAGTCGGTTACGATGACGAACTGCAGTCAGGTCGAGACCCCGATGAGGACGACGAGCATGCAGATGAGCTTTCCTGAGATGTTTTCTGACAGTTTGTGCAGAAATTATTTGTTTATGCAAACCGATTGTTGCAGCTGTCCGGGTGGCTGGTCTCAGTCGATCTTGGAGGTGAAGATGCTGGATTTGGAGGTCCTGGGCTGGTGTGGTTACAAGTGGTCTGCTGTTGTGAGGCCGGTTGGATGTTTTGCCAAATTCTCTGAAACGCCTTTGGCTTATGGTAGAGAAATGAACATTCAATTCACGGGCAACAGCTCTGATGGACATTCCTGCAGTCAGCATGCCAATTGCACGCTCCCTCAAAACTTGCGACATCTGTGGCATTGTGCAACTGCATTGTAAAACTGCACATTTTAGAGTGGCCTTTTATTGTGGCCAGCCTAATGCACACATGTGCAATAATCATGCTGTCCAATCAGCATCTTGATATGCCACACCTGTGAGTGAGGTGGATTAGCTCGGGCAAAGGAAAAATGGGGGCAAAAACAAAAGTGTTGCGTTTATAATTTTGTTCAGTGTATTATTTATTTTTATATTTTTTATTTTACTACTTTGTTGATTATTTTACTTCTTTCTCACATTCCCCCCTTCCCTTGTTTGTAAATGTAACATGACACAGAAAAAGTGACTGAGGTTAATTCAGGTTATTTGATGCTTTGAAGAATAGTGCGTAATAATTTTTTATTGATTAAAACCTGAACTGACAAGGTATGCGACAGTATTCTCAGATTTTGCACAGAAAGCTTTCGAATATAAGTTAGATGCAAGGAGTTTGACTCTCTTTTTTCCCACCCAGGCTGCTCAGTTCACATGGGACCCCGAGACGGTAGGGATGATACACGGCTCATTCTTCTGGGTTACATCGTCACCCAAATACCGGGGGATTCATCTGCAAAAGTTTGCCCGCAAACATGTATGTGATCAGCTAAACTGATGTTTTCCTCAATGTGTTCTTTTTCTGAAGAGTTTTATGAATGAAAATGAGTCAATCTTGAGTCAATGTGTGTTGTCTTTTGACCTGGCTCTTGTTGCATTGCAACAACCTACCCCATATATAATGAAAAAATTATATAATTATAAGAAAATTATATAATGACAGTGTGTGTTCAGCAAATGTCAAAAAGAACCTTTTTTCCCCAGCCCCATGTGATGAGATATTAGCATGGTATTTCATTGGGATTAGGCCTCAGTTGACTGTACTGCATGTGTGTTTGGTCTCAGGGTGTTTGGCTTTGCCATTGTGGCCACGTCGATGCTGAATATGCTGATCCCAGCAGCAGCAAGAGTTCACTATGGGTGTGTTATCATGGTCAGGATTTGCCAGGGGCTTGTGGAGGTATGCCATCTGTGTGCATGCGTGGATTTGTGTGGATCTGAAGTAGCCGGAAATATTAATGTTTTATTAGTCCAAATACATAGCATCACACTAAGGATTTTTTTGTGTGTGTTACCATCATGGATATATATATATATATTAAATCAGTTTATTACTCTACTGGAAGGGTGTGTCATATCCTGCATGTCACGGCATCTGGGCCAAATGGGCTCCGCCACTTGAAAGAAGTCGATTGGCAACAACAGCATTCTGTGGTAATTTGTCTAACGATCATTTGAATCCATAAATTATATAAACCTTGTAATCAATAGAATTTAAATATTTTTATGATTATTTGAACCTTGAATCAAGTTTTGATTTTGTAAAAAGCTGACATTGATGATAATGTTAGTGAATAGCACTAATAAGAGGAAGCATACTAAGAAACTGTATGTTATAGGTTCATATGCCGGTGCTGTTGTTGCAATGCCTTTGGCTGGAGTTTTGGTCCAGTACACTGGATGGTCCTCAGTGTTTTATGTGTATGGTAAGTAGCATATACGCGTCATTTTAATTATATACAATAATATTTGATATAAAACTTTTGTTTATTTAATGATCCAAGTAATAGTGAACACTTTAATATATAATATACAATATACACACACTATCACTCAAACGTTTAGGGTCAGTAATACTTTTATTCAGAAAGGATGCATTAAATTGATCAAATATGAAAGTAAAGACATTTATAATGTTACAAAACATTTATTTTTCAAATAAATGCTGTTATTTTTACTTGATATTCATCAAAGACTCATCAAGCATCGCATCAGCATATTTAGAAGATTTCTGAAGGTCATAGCACTGAATACTGAGAAGATGGCTGAAATTCAGTTTGGGCCATTCAGCTTTTGATAAATTACATTTACTATTTAAATATAGAATAACTTAATATATTTAATTAATGTAATTATCTCTTTAATACATTACATATATTGCAATTGTTCAGCAGTTTTATTTTACATTTTACAAATATTTAACCATATTACTGATTTTACTGTATTTTTTATCAAAAATATAGCTTGTTGAAATTGTGAACATCTTTCAAAAACCATTTTTAAAATCATGCAATGACCCCAAAAAACAGACCCCAAACTTATACTTTAGTGTATATATAATACATCATTTTCATTATACATAATAATTCTTATCGTCCTTTTCTCTTTTCACAGGGACTGTTGGGATATTCTGGTATCTCTTCTGGATTCTAGTTTCCTATGAGAGTCCAGCTGTTCACCCAACCATCTCACCAGAGGAGAGGAAGTACATTGAGGATGCCATCGGGGAAACCGCCGGCCTGGTCAACCCTCTGCAGGTACAAACACAGAGGGCAATTATTTTCTTTCTTCTCAATACTCTTCCACACATCCCCCGCCTCTGTCACACACACACACACACCACACACATACACTCTAAATCTTCTCTTCATTTCTCCATCTCATAATTGCTGCTTGCTGGCACTGTTCTGGATAGGTTCGACCTCTGTTTTTTTCGCTACCTGCAGAAATTAAAACTCCCTGGCTGCACTTCTTTACCTCCCTGCCGTGTCTGCCATCATCGTTGGCCCACTTCTTCAGAACTGGACCTTCTACTTCTACCTGCCCTCAATCCGCCAGCCCCCGCTTACTTCGAGGAGGGGTTTGGCTTTGACAATCAGCAAGTTGACACACACACACAACACACCCACACCACCCACACACACACACACACCACACCCACACACCCACTCTGGTTTGTGCTATCCTTGTTGGGATTCTCCATAGCATAATGTTTTATCTACTGTACAGACCGTATATTCTATTGTCCTACACTAACCCTACCCCTAAACCTACCCCTCAGAGGAGACTTTGTGCATTTTTAGATTTTCATAAAACTTAATTCTGTGTGATTTTATTAGCTTGTTTACCCGTGGTTACCTTAATTTAGGTCCCCACCGTGACATGAGCCCCCATGAGTCTGTGTGTATTCAGGTTTAGGTCCCCACCAGAATATATAAACCAGTACACACACACACAAAATATTAAATGTGTGATGCCTACAACATGCTCTTACTGGGGGGCCACAACCCAAAAATAACTCCATGTCTGGTATGAAGGGTTGCAGACTGCAGGAAAAGGCAATGCTAAATAGAAACAATAAAATGCAACAGCATATAGTAATTTATAAATAATTTGTAGTTACCTTTAAAGAGTTTATAAGTAAAATGTTTGTCCTAAAACAAAACCAGCTGAGAAACACAGTATGCACACATATAATGCAGTATTGTGCAGGTGGATGAAGATGTTTTGTTCAATAACTAATCTTTTTGTTCCTTCTGTCACTCAGGTGGGGTTGGTGTCTGCACTTCCTCATTTAGTGATGACCATTATCGTGCCAATTGGAGGACAACTTGCTGACTACATGAGAACACATAATATAATGACCACAACGAATGTCCGTAAACTCATGAACTGTGGAGGTAATTATATAATTTTTTATTTTACCCCAAAAATAAAAAAAATCTGTCATTATTTACTCACCCTTATGTTTTTTGTTTGTTTACCTTTTAGCACTAGCATAGGACCAACAGAATGACATGAGCCTGAATAAATACCCATAATATGGCAGAATTATTTATTTTATTTGTATTTTTTGGGTAAACTTCCCCATTAATAAATGTCATAAATGTCAAAAGCACACAAAGTTTGTTTTAATCAACAGAGCGTGTGCGGAGTCAGAAACTGTATATGTGTGTGAGACTTAGTCAGATTATCTGCCTATTTTTGCTTTGTCTGGTCCTGCAATGGCAGCTGGGGCAATAATCACTGATGCATCAATGCATGACACACTCAGTCTCTCACAATCGTCTGCACACACAACATACAAACATGCACAACACAGAGACAGATGCACCAGAGCATGCAGGAAATGGACGGCACAGGTATACTCTGACCCACAGTAAACCTTGTATGTTGTATCCAAGAGACTGTACTGTTGTGTGTGTCTGTGTGTGTTTTAGGGTTTGGAATGGAAGCCACTCTACTCTTGGTTGTTGGTTTCTCACATACCAAAGTAATAGCTATTTCTTTCCTTGTACTGGCGGTTGGTTTCAGTGGATTTGCAATTTCAGGTTAGTAAAAGAAAAGATTTAAGACAAAACACATTAAAGAATTCACTTAGCTTTTGTGCACACTACCATTCAGAAATCTGGGCTCAATAAGATTTTTTCATGTTTTGAATTTCTTATGCTCATTCATGTGATCAAAAATACAAATAAAATAGTAATATTGTGAAATATTATTACAATTTAAAAAATGTTATACTAAAATGAATGAAATAAAGTGAATTTTCAGCATCATTACTCCAGCCATCAGTGCCACATGATCCTTCAAAATGCTGATTTGGTGCTCAAGAAACATTATCTTATTATTATCAATGTTAAAAACAGCTGCTTAATATTTTTGTGTAAACATGATACTTTTTGTTTCAGGATTCTTGATTATACATCTTTCAGAATATTGTAAATGTCTTTACTGTTGCTCCTGATTAATTTAATGCATCTTTGCAAAGTATTAATTTCTTTAAAAATATATATGTATATATTATTGACCCCAAACTTTTGAAAAATAAAACTTATTGACCTCAAACAGTACTGTATATAACTGTGCTGCATCCATAGAGGCCAAATATTATCCTTAGTTCTCAGGTACTATATATTCAATGGAAGCCTTTTTTTGTTTTTTATATATAAAAGTAATTGTAGGATAATGAATAAAATCAAAAATAAAAGTGACTTTGTGAAATATGAAGTAACATTGTGAGACAAAGTCACAATTACAAAATTTAAAGTCACATTAAAAGAAATAAAGTGTGATTGTGAGATATAAGGTCACAATTGTGAGAATCAAAGTTGCATTTTAGGCAAGATATGAATGTGCAGTTTTAGATACTTGTTAAGGTGCATGTATGAAAAATAAATTTTTCTTTCCCTTTCAGGGTTTAATGTGAATCATCTTGACATTGCTCCACGTTATGCCAGCATCTTGATGGGAATCTCCAATGGAGTGGGAACTTTGTCAGGAATGGTGTGTCCTCTCATAGTTGGAGCCATGACCAAACATAAGGTACATACTAATACCACACAACCTTCACATGTCAAATAATTGATTTCTATAGTTTATATTGTTGTTAATTGGCTTTATTTATTTATTTTTGCCTGTAGACACGTGAAGAGTGGCAGTATGTCTTCCTCATTGCAGCACTGGTGCATTATGGGGGTGTGATCTTTTATGGTATGTTGTGTTCAGCAAATCATAATTTCAACATGCAAACATGTTAAATCTCTTTTTATTCCACATATAATGAATATTCTAAATTACTTCTGTCACTTCTCTCCTGAAATGCTGGATTTGAATATGTTCTCAGGGATCTTTGCGTCAGGTGAGAAGCAGCCATGGGCGGATGCTGAGAATACCAGTGAGGAGAAGTGTGGCATTCTGGGAGAGGACGAACTGGCCAATGAAACGGAAGAGCTGTACAGGACTGGAGGACAGTACGGAGCTATAAACAATCCCCATGCTGGTGGTCCGAATGGAGGAGGTGCTGGGGCAGGATGGGTATCAGATTGGGATAAAACAGAAGAATAATGGGTCCACCAGTCGGGACAAATAGTTATTTATATGGCGGAGAGGGAGAGATAGAGCTCACATAGTGGGAAGAAACAGAGTCTATATCTAAGAGTTAAAGGAATAAAGATCAATTCGGAGTAAATAAATAGAGAGAGTGAGTGAATGTGTGAGTGTGTGAATAAGCAACAGAGCAAATGAGTTTCCAACCTGATGATCAGATTATGTGATGGTTGTTCTATAAACATACCCACTGTTGTGTGTGTGTGTGTGTGTGGTTGATGATCCATCTTCGGGTTTCGATTGAGAAACAGCGGTGCCTGTGAAGTTATATGTTCGGTATTTTTAGGCGTCCGCCAAAATCACTGTCAATGCACTTACAGTGACACAGCGATATTGACATGTTCATGGATGTGGTGTACGAGTATACAGTATATGAGCTTCTGTGTGTGTGTGCGCTCATGGTGTGTGTGTATGTGTAAGTTTCCATATTGTGCACAGTTCCTTTTGTTTTATCCTGCTTTAAATGGTAAAATGGTTCAAGCAAATCTATGGACGTGTATACATTTATTTGATCCTAGTTTGTGCATTTTATACAGATATCCTTAAAGGACAGTCACCCACAAAATTATTATTCATTTTCATTAGTTACTTCTTTATGTGGTATATAATATTATATATAGATATATATATAATATAAATTATATATATATATATATATAATTTTAAATATTTTAAGAAGTTATCATACTATTTTACATATATGGGTTAATATATTAAATGATTGAATTTTCATTTGGCCTAACTATTCTTTAAACATTGGACTGAATGTGGTGTGCAAGTTTAAACGACCCAGATCCTCATCATCGGGTCAGTGCACAAGCGTGTTTTCATCCTTTGATGTACTATATTACTCACATATACACATTTTCACAAGCTTACACACATGCACACATATTCAATAAATCTGTGGATGAATCTATTTTGCGCACGTTGAAGGTTTACTGATATTACTGCCAGGCAAACTTATAAGCATTTACACATGACATTTACATTCATGAATTTACAGACACTTTTATCCAAAAGGTATACATGGGAACTTACATAGCTGATGCTGATGCCACGAGTCAAAATATATCGACGCGCACAAACACAGAAAATGCCAGGTGAATTACAAGGTGTAAGTGTCGAAATTCTGAAAAGTTGATGGGTTGTATTCTCAGCATATGCAGGTTTCATCATGTGCATCCATTTAGAGGCCATTCAGTCAGTGCAGTATGATCTTAGGGAATCAATCAGAAAACAGCATTAGGGAATGGAAAGAGGATGATTAATTATTGACCAACTGATTCTGCCCTTTAATTTGATGTTATTCTGCTTCATGTGTTTGTAATTTGTTGCGCTTATTTCCTGAATCTTTCATTTGTTTCTTTATTTTGTTTTCCTAAATGTAACTTGACTTGTCAGCACAATATAAACAAAACAACAAAAAACATGTTTTCCCTTTGGAGGAAAAACTGAAATAATAATAATAATAATAATATCATTTAAAAATGTGTACAAATTGTGTATGTGAAAATTCCCTGTGTACAATAAAACTTATTAAATGTATAAACTGTAATATTTATTTTTTGCACTAATAACCGATCAAACAGGCACAAGAAACTGCTCGAGATAGCAGACGTGTGGTAGGCGATGTGTTTGTATGAATCTGCATCACAATACAAGCCAAATTCCATTTTTTCCAGCATCACTCTGATACTTGCCCACATGCACGCCAAGCTCATCAGTTTTTTTCTCTCCAGTTTATACCTTTATTCACCCTCCCTAATGCTCCTCTCCACCCACAGAAGGGCATCTGCTGTTTTCTAATCTTTGCCTAAAATCACCAAGATAATCCCTCTATCCATCTGTCATTCAGAGAGAAAGAAAGCATCTTTGCACCAGAGAGGGGTTGTTGTTGTTGTGTTGTCAGGGACATCTAGTGGTTAAAATGAGTAAACTAAATATAAGCTAAAATAATATATACGCTTTATACTGTATTTGACCATATTCAGATTCAAGTAGATTTGGTAAAAGGCTTTACATTGCCAAACAATTGGTAACATTAAATTACAGACATACACATTTACGCGTATAAAAAAAGAAAAGAAAAAAAGAATGTATAATAATAAGAAGGAAAAGGTAAAAACATTACACAAATGAGTTCTTTAAATGCTCTACACAATGATTTTGTTTTATTGGGAACATTTTTTATTATTGTTTATTACATTACTTATTAGACTTTAGCAACTGAGTACGTTTACCCTTGGATTGTAAACCCTCTGCAGACTTACGTGACAACTAAGTAATGATAATAAAATTATTATTTGCCAAATGCTTTATTTGCAAATACAACTAGGCATTAGGTTTAGGAAACTAGCACTAAATGTACTTTCTGGTATATATTTTATATAAGGGCTAGGTGTTCAGCGGAGACCTTGATGGCTTTTAGTTTTTTTTTTTTTAACTTTAATAAACACTGTCAAAGTACAGTTAGGACTACAGTAATACACATGAAATCATAAAACACAAACCAAAAAAATGTATAAAATACTAAATATGTATACTAAAGGCATAAACTGCCAGGGTGTGCCGGGTTAAACATTATGTAAATATGTTGAAGGACTTACAAATGGAGACCGTCTTAATTGCTTTCTTATTATGTAAATGAAAAATAGTCTTAAAATAAATTTGAATTTATTTTTCAAGAACCCGAAATAAAGGATTGGTTTTACTGTACTTACACTTACGAATATGAAATTTAGCACAAATTAAAATTAAATTTATAATGTAGTACTCTTTCCTTTTATTTGAGGACCTTTGATCATAGACATAAGAAATGGTTTGAAAACCACTGGCCTAGGTATTTATTATGTCTATGCCTTTGATGGCTTGACGTGCATCTCTGGCCTTTTAATATGTAAAACGAATCCGATTGGTCCATATTCACGGGGCGGGACATCAGTGAGAAATTGGAAAGAGGTATTGCACTACCATTGGTCAATACTTGCTTCCGTTTATTCCTCGCCCAATAGAATTTAAAAATCTGACGGGCTGGCTAAATCTCACTGGTCATCTCCTCCAGTGATCCCGCCTCCTCCTCGCCCTCAGTGAATCTGGGAGAGTCTTAGCCGAGAGGAGCTAATTCCTCTACGGGTGGATTTATGTGGGTTTTCGTAAAATTGGAACAGACTGGAGAAACATAGTTAAGATAAGACGAATTCTCGGTGTTTTTACGGGGGGATTTTCATCAGCCCGAATACTTCCAGCCTGTCTTCGACTCTCGGGAGAGTTTAGTTAGTCTGGTCGATCGTAATGTGGCTCAGGGGCTAATCCTTGGACTTCATTCAATACTAATTCATCTCGAAGCGCTTCGTTTGGGCGAGCCGAACTGATTTAACAACCACTCACGAGGTAAAATACACAAATAAGCCGGTAAATAACTTGTTACCTGTTGATAGAAGTTGAGATAAAGCTATAAAGAGCTTGCCGGCTAAGTAAATGTGATAGGAACTGTTTAAACGTTATCTTAACCCACAGTCTTAAATGTCTTTAAATATGATTTGTTGATAATGCAGCAACTTAAAATCCCAGTCAAGCATTTTATGTAATATGTATGTTCTTTTCCGGTTATTAAAGGAACAGTTCACCCAAAAAAGGAAAATTGTGTCATCATTTACCCACCCTCATATTGATCCAAGCCCATATGACTTTTCTTTCTTCTGTGGAACGCAAAAGGAGATGTTAGACAGAATGACAGCCCCAGTCACCATTCACTTTCACTGCATTTGTTTTCCATACAGGAAAAGTGGAGAGTGACTTATCTTTTTTTGTGTTCAGTCTTTTAACGCTGCCATAATTTGTATAAGTGTATCAGTCCGAGTGAGAAGCTTGTATCTGTAAAGGTTATGTTTTTCCTAAGTTGCTCCTGATTAAATCCAATGATACTGCTATTTTCTGTTTCTAACCCTCTCCCCATTCACCTTCTCTTTCTTTCATCCAGAATGACAGAATACAAGCTGGTAGTTGTCGGGGCTGGTGGCGTTGGGAAAAGTGCTCTGACCATCCAGCTCATTCAGAATCACTTTGTAGACGAGTATGACCCCACTATTGAGGTAAGTGTTCACCTTCTTTAAAAGGGTATTCCAACCGAAAATTAAATTCGTCATCTTTTACTCGCCCTCATTTCAATCATGCATGAATTTCTTTCTTCTGTGGAATACAAAACAAGATATTTTGAAGAATGTTGGTAATCAAACTGTTTTGTTTCCCGTTGACTTCCATAGTATGGTCAAAAAGTTATTTTTATGTCTATTCCATGCAGGATTCTTACAGAAAGCAGGTTGTGATTGACGGAGAGACGTGTTTGCTGGACATCCTGGCACCCTGGTCAGAGGATTACAGTGCCATGAGAGATCATATAATGATGACAGGAGGAGGGGCTTTCTGTGTTTGTTTGCCATCACAACGCCAAGTCCTTTGAGTACGTACATCTTTACATGGTACAAGCCAAACACATGTGGAAACTGAATTGTAAACAATATTCGGTATCGGTTACCATCAAATAGTCTTTCAGACTAGGGCTGCACGATTAATCGAATGCGATTGTCATGCGCATTTTGTTAGTAAAGCCGGTTCTGTCATCAGCAGTAAATCCATCAATCATGTGCCTTTCAGGTTGAGCAACATTTACTTACACAGAGCCGTAGTTCACTGACAAGTTCCGCAAAGAAATCGCAGACGATTTTATTGCGCGATTATTAAATCGAAGAAATCGTTCGCGATAATGATAGCTGTTTGCATAGCTTCTCAGTGAAGTAAATGCTGCTCCATCTAATAGCATGTGAAAATACCACATTTAATAAAAATTTTACTCCAAACTCACTTCATAAGATGATGTGGCTTCTTACACAGAATAAGGCACGCAACATATTTCATAGTATTTAAGCAGTGATAAAGGCATTGCATTATAAATATACTTTATTTTAATGAAAATTTTAATAATAAGAACTCAGATAAACCGTATATATTGCCGTAGTTGTGTGTTTATTAGTCACGTTGAATCAATGAAAGCAGTTAAATCTTCAGTTTATCCAGCTACCGCTATAGGCATTTCCTGGGTTTCTTTTGCGAGGCGTATTTGGAGTTTCAGTGTGAGAGCGCCCTCTGGCCTTTGGATTGAGATTTACTTCTGATCACAGAACCGTGCTTCACTGATAGATACGCACGACAATTGCAGCTTCTGTCGAATCGCGATTTTGATTCCATTTCGATTTATCGTGCAGCCCTATTTCAGACAATAAGATAATCCATCTAAAAATGAAGATTGTCATTATTTACTCACACTCATGTCATTCCAGACCTGCATGACCTATTTTCCTCTGTGGAACATTGAAGATGTTTGGAAGAATGCTGGTAGCCTAACCGTTTCGGGTTCCATTCGCTTTTGTTTCTGGACAAAAAAAAAAATATATATATATATATATAATATATACATACAATAAAAGTGAAACATTTTTGGGTGGACTGTCCTTTTAATACTCTTATATTATATCTTGGATTTGTGGACCTAGACTGCATGATGGGTCTGTGTCGACTAACCGCAAATAAAGCTTTTTACTTCTTGAAAGCTTAGAATATGATCAAATGTTGCTAGACTGATTTTAAGCTAAAAAAGAAACAGGATGCAATTCAGCAGGATGACGTCACTGAACTGCATTGATATGCCAACTTCCTTTTTTAATGTGATTTAAAGTTGATGAGTAAGGAAACCATTGTGGGACTAGAGAAAGGCCTAGTAGAATTTCACAAATCACTCTGTGTGGAAAAATCAACCGTGTTGTGCTTTGTTTCTGTGCAGGGAGCAAATAAACCGTGTCAAAGACAGCGACAATGTTCCGATGGTGCTGGTGGGGAACAAAAGTGACCTGGCCTCTCGTAATGTAGAGACGCGTCAAGCCCAAGAGCTCGCCAGAAGTTACGGGGTCCCATTTGTCGAAACATCTGCCAAGACGCGACAGGTGTGTGGCACTGATTTTAAAGTAACACAAAACCGTTTCTTGCATTCCACTGCTCTGTTTTTCTGTGTAAACTTCTGCTAGACAGGAGCATTTGACCATTGTGCTCACATCTCGCGTCTTTTGCAGCATCTCGCACTTGACGCACAATTCTAAAAACACAGCGCTCAAGTTAAAATAAGTTAAAAAACATGTTTGTAGGCATTTTATGTCTATTTAATGCAGGATTCTTACAGAAAGAAGGTTGTGATTAATGTTGTTTATTGAACTAGTGTATAAAAGCAATATAAAATGCAATACAATAGGTTATAATGCTATTGGTCTGAATACCATCATATTCAGAACAACAGCAATCTTAGGGGTGATTCACACAGAACACTTTTTTTTACTTAGCAAAAAACTTAGTATAGGATAGTGTAGAAATGACAGGAAGGGAAGTGGGAGGGAGAGAAGAAGGGGGTGGGATTGGAAAGGTCCTCGAGCTGGGATTCGAACTCGGGACGCCAGTAGTGCCACAGAACACATTTTTGCATTTTGAAAATACGAGACACAGGACAGTGTAGTGAAAAAGGACGCAAGATCTATGCCCAAACAGTTTACTACAGTGGGCCAAAAATGAAACTAAATGTAAACATAATACATAAAAATGAAACAAAAAGATAAATTAATAAGGCTGATGTGCTTCTATGAAAGACTTTTTCTTGTTCTTCCCCCCTCTTGTGAAATGCCATAGTGGGCCAACTTTTGCCCATTTTTATTTTTTGTACTACTTGCTCGAGTGCTGTGTTTTTAGAACACAGTGTCATGTGAGACTCTGCAAAAGATGTGAGATGCAAGTGCAACAATCAAACATCTACCAGATTTGACAAAAAACCAACAACAACAATGGAATAGCAGCGCGGTGGAATGCAAAAACGTGTTCTGTGTGAATGTTCCTTAAACATGAATGAATGTGTCTGCATTAGATGATGAAATATCACACCAAGTGATTGAGAAACAGAGCACACTAATCAAGCAGAATATTTCACAGCAGTTTGATAAGATTTGAGATGATAAAACCGTTTACACTAGACTTCAGTCACACGCCCTCTCCAAAACCCAACCCTCCAGAAGCATGTCAGCAAACCTGAAGACACAATGATGGTGATGACAGGACGAGTGTGCATTTGTTTATTTTTCTGGGGGCAAATCAGAGTAAAAGTATCATGTTTGTCATTTCATAATGTGCATTAGACGTTTTGACAAAACCAAAACTTTTGTGATTTCTCCTTGGCACCATTAGTTCTAGATCTGGCTTGTCTTTTTCTGTCTGCAGGGAGTTGAGGAGGCATTTTACTCTCTCGTGCGGGAGATCCGAAGATACAAGGAGACGAACCGCAGCAATAAGAAGAGCAAAAAGCACACACAGAGACGCTGCACTCTTTTATAGCGCTATACGCGTACAGCCTCGCACTGCCACCCCCGTGATAGCAATGCACTCAAGGCCACACACACACACACACACACTACTGTAGCATTACACATACATACACACCCCATTTCCTTTTCTTACCACTCTCTCTTACGCCACCAGCCTTTGAGGAATAGGAACCTGACTGGCTGTTGTATGTGTTTTGTATGTGCGCGCGCATGAGACCTCAGTGAGAATCGAGCAACTGTGGAATTGCTTTGGAAAAGACATATTTCCAAATTCGTCTAGTCTCAAGTGGACTCGTCAACTTTGAGCTGCTGTGTCCCCTTCTGTGCTAAAAAGACCCGATGTGTGTCATAGTTTTACAGTCGTATTTTAGTCACAGCAGCAAGGAATCTTGTTTATAACAAATTCATCAGGTGGTGAAGGGATACACTTTATGTCGGTAATGGGTAAGTGTTTTTAAGTAAGCCTGATCACATCACATCTCATCTCTTCAAAACTTTGTGAGACAGTCAGCACATCCGTGTGCATCTGTTAACGGTGGTCGGGAAAGAGGAAGCTCAGAAGTCCCCTAAAGTTTTAGTGGCCTGTGAGAAAGCACATGAGAGCCACTAATATAATGTTGGGTACACCTTAAGACGTGTTTCCACCTCATGCATTGTGGGATTTATTCAGAAAATATTTTTAGTACTTGCTCCATCAAATGGGGTTTCTGTAGTTGTCACCCTGTTTTTCTTTGTACAAAATTTACATTTGATCAATTTCTCTCCAGGTTACTATTGTTGTCATGGCTTGGACTAAAACTTAGCTGTCCTACACCTAATGCAGACCTTCTATAATTATGAAATTCATAAAAAAATCAAGCAGTATTTTATGGTAAAATCCTGTATTTTTGTAACCGTTAATATTGAACCATTTCAGTACACTTACCAGCATTGTATTGGACATTAACATTTCATGTATTATGATGAATTGTGTAAAATGCCAGTTGTTGCCACTGGTGATGAGGCTTGGTTGGGAGGGCGAGACATTTATTTTATTTTTTTAAAGATTGACAGGAGAGACAGTAATGGTTTTGGTTCAGGCTAAACACGTGAACAAAACTTGTGATTGATGTATTGCCTTTGCCACATTGATAACTAGTTATATGTTTTGTGAATAAAGAGACTTTTGGCTAGATGAGTGTGTGATTTCCTCAATATTCAAACCTCCAATTGTAGTTGAAACTGAACTTTTCAGTTATTATATATCTGCTTTAAGTGTTACAACAGGTATAAAATGTGCTATTATGGTCATACCAGAGCAGTCGTAAAAGTTTTTTCTTAATATAATCAGAAAAGCTGAGCTAGTGAGATTTTTTTGTGTGTAGTTTTGAAACGTCATTCTCAAAATCTCAAAAATCTGATATGTGCTATAAATGGCCACACGTACAGTAGTAAGTGCTCTTGAGTAATACACGTTTTTGGCCAAGAGTAGCTTTAAGAGACAAAAACAGTTGCTCAAGTTAAAACAATGAGGAACTGTTGGCAAGAAATATTCTTTTTTTTTTTTTTTATTCCCATAATTTCACCATGTGACCTAGGTTGGCCGAGAAAGATTCTTGTTCTGGTATTATCCATGTGGGATTTCAAATACCTGTATGTAACCCTTAATATAGCTTGGATTTAGGAATATAATGACAGAAACCAAAACATGCATGAATGCAATATATGGGATATATAAAATATTGCCTAGGCCCTAGAATGATGTTTGACATTTTTTCTCTCTTTCCCCTTGGTTTCTGAACCCCGCTGAACTGAAAAAAAAAATTTAGTTACAAAAGTGGGTTTCTGGTAAAGGATCACTTTTAAAACAAAAGCTGTGGGTTGAATCTCAGATAACAGATTTACTTAAAGCCCAAAACCTGGTCACCATTACTGCGATTACTGGACAAGCACTTTGTTTTCTGATAAAAATAAGAAATTTCAATCCATTTCCATCTGATAGCATTTTAAAAATAATATTGACATTAATAATTAATTAAATATTTTTTCATAACTATGGGAACAGCCATTATGCCTTCATTTCACACTTGACCTGTAATGAATAAAGATTTTGATTAAAAAAAACTGATCAAAAAATATTTAAAGCTGCAGTTCACAACTTTTTTTGTGTTCATAATTTACAAAATTTATATAATATAATAAGCAAATACATCATGAATCAAGTTTCCAAACTGTGTTTTTGGCTTATCCTGAATCACTACAGTACATCTACAATAATACGTTTTAATTTTCTGGGCTATTTTAGACTGGTTCTGGTGGGAAGCGCTGTGGAGCACCACAGTACCTGCATGACTCGTCATAGACATAAACAGAGAGAAGCAGCTCCAGCTACAATGTTCATTCACAAGACACATGCAGTTCTGTTTATTAACCGCAAGAGCCGCCAAAAGTTACGGACTAAGTAACTTTAAGTATAATGTTAAATCAGCCAAGAGAAGACACCCATTTTTACAAAAAATGCACTTTATTTATTTATTTATTCAGCGACTAGAAAATTATGATTCTTTACAAAAATGGAGCGAGACAGACTCTTTCACTGAGGTAAGATGAAGAATGAATGTTGAGAAAGCTGAAGGCAAAAGAAAAGATCCTCGTCCATCACCAACCAAAACGGGAGACGAGCTTCTCCTGATCGTCTAAATCTTTCTGCACTTTCTTCCTCATGTAAAAGATGGGGCAGTCTCGACTAAAAAAGAAAGAAAACAAAAAATTGTTTTATTCACTACCACCAACAAAAGTAATTATACTATATAGAATATTTGATATATTGTAAATACCTGGTACACAGCACATCTTCATGCAGTGAACCTTGACAGCGCTGACACTGAGTCCACAGACGAGAGAATTTCTCCTCCAGAGTCGACAGATGAGCGATCTAAAGGACACGGATCTACAATCTTCAGCCCCACTTATGAAGACAAGTTTGCCATGATTTGTACAAATATAAACACAAAACACACCTCTTTCTGATAAAGCTCCGACTCTCTCTTTTTGCAGAAGTCACATACAGCCACTGTAGAGTGGAAAACATTAAGTACGTCAGTTTTGTGATACTACTGAGACCTAAACATACACACCTAATACATACCATCAGTTTTGAGCACAGCTCGGCAGCCAATGCATGTGCTTCGTTTCTGAGCGAAAGCCATGAGACCACCAACTCTAGATGTCAAGACCGTCTTACAGCGCGTGTGATCGCCCTCTGAAACAACACAGAAAAAGCAGCTGTATTAGCAGAATCATTTCTGAAAGAAATCCTT